>JBBMJY010000012.1:6227564-6295409 GCA_037833715.1 Toxotes lorentzi | reverse complement strand
TTTTGAAGGAAAAGAAAACCCCCCTTCCTTTCCCGGGTGTTGGGGGACAGGGTGTTGGAAAAAAGCACAGTTTCCCTCGGGGGTGTTTTTTTTTTTTTTTTTTTTTTTTTTTTTTTTTTTTTTACTGTGTAGGCGTCGCCATATCGGACGAAAGCTGCTAATTTACCAGCATAAATCATACATTTCTGATTAACAGAACTAACTGAAAGGCTCATGTGTCCCACAGCATACCCCCAAAATACGACAAATAAAATAAATAAAATATAAAAACTGATGATAATAATTTGATGTTTGCGCTCTCTTCGTCTTAGTATTTACAGAAGAAGGATTCAGTGGCTCAGCTACAAATATGGTCCCTGTCTTATCCATGCAGCCCTGCACAATAATGGGCTTCCTATATGCCGTTTTATTTACATTAGCCCGTGCTATGATGTGCGTAACGTTATGTATGGGGGGTGGGGGGGCTGACAGTATGTTATTGCAATAGCGGAGGGGAAACTGTGTCGGCCAGTCCTTTTTAGCATGCGGTCTCAGCTCCAGCGTTAACCCAGAGGTACTCGGAGTATGCAGGTGCATGACAGCCCAATGTGTGATAGAAGTCATTGAAGATGGGGGACGGCAGAATGAGTAAGCAGTGTGAACAGCTTTTCTAAAATGGCGTCGGAGGCTTTTCAATGTTGGGAACTGGCATGCCAATAAATTTATGGGCACCCTACTGTCTCTGTCGGACAGCGAAAATACACTCCCGAAAGATTCTTGGGAGGGGGGAAATACTCAGCCCATAAAGATGATAGCAGGCTTTGTAATCCTAGACTGGACTTTTGTGTAATAGGCTTCCCATCAGTCAATTCAGCCATCACTTAAAGAGCTATTTTGTCTTTTACGAGCTTATCAAGGAAACTGGAATTATTGCCATCACATATATCTGCTAAAAACGTGTGTGTGTGTGTGTGTGGAGGGGGGGGAGGGGGGATATTACATTTCTGAATTTGCACCAAATGTGCTTTTCTTATAGTGAAACTGAAAAAGCTGTATAGACTTGCATAATGCATTAAAAAACTTAACATAAAAAAACAGCAAATCAGGAAAACATAACCTCTTTCCAAATGATGCTCAGACATCATGTGTGTGCTGTCCATGAGCTAAAGGCTTATGAAAGCATCCTCCTCCTACAGAACATGCTAATATTGGAGAATATATGCATTTATTACCATGATTGTGCCAGGGTTTGAAGATCAGTTGCTGGGTTACTGTTTCCCTGTATGAAAGTACCATAGATCAGAAAATAGGAGCAAAGCAACGCCACCTTACCTCCAGCCCCTCCCCAGTCTCTCTCTCTCTCTCTCTCTCTCTCTCTCTCTCTCTCTCTCTCTCTCTCTCTCTCTCTGTCTCACGCACACACACACACACACACACACACACACACACACTCACTAACAAAACTGAATTCATTACTATGCACTTTTAAAAGGTGTTATCATTTGAGAAATTGCAGGATTTTCACTAAAAATTCAAATTGAACACTGTTTGGAAATGTATAAATACAGATTCAGTTGAAAACCTGGTGATCATTTTGTTTTTCGTTTGCTTTCTTTAGATATGGACGTGTGGAGAGTGTCAAAGTCCTGCCCAAGCGGGGTTCAGAAGGTGGAGTCGCAGCCTTTGTGGATTTTGTGGACATTAAAAGTGCTCAGAAGGCTCACAATGCTATCAACAAGATGGGGGACAGAGACCTGCGCACTGATTACAATGAACCAGGCACAATTCCTAGTGCCGCGAGGGGGCTGGACGATAGTCTGTCCTTAGGCTCTCGTGGCCGGGATGTATCAGGGTTCACAAGGGCGGCAGGGGGGGCCGTGTATGGGCCCCCCACGTCGCTCCACAGCAGAGATGGACGCTATGAACGCAGACTAGACGGGTAAGTGGACAAAGTTTCTCTGAAGGCAGGGGGAACCGTGGTTTCTGGTAAACACCTTACCTCCAAGCATCTTTCCACCATCTGTTCATTTACTTGTCTGGGGGTTAAAGAGGAGAAAACGAGTTCATGATCAAGAATTAAATCTTATAGGGATTCCCTCTAAAGTCCTCAGAGCGTGGCCAGCGCTCCTGGATTCATACGTACAGGTAGACACCGAGATATTCCCTAAATGAGAGCATTTTTGTACACATGTGTATCTGTCACTTCAATAGTAACATCAATAGTCAATAGTTTAATGGCTGTTGGGGATTATCTTTGTGAGCTTTAACATCTCTGTGAGGTGGATATATCATTTGCGGAAAATACGGGGCAAAGATTGGATATCGTAAAATTTCCCAGGATTATTGGAGATTGCTGGAGAGAGGGAGAGAGAGAGAGGGAGAGAGAGAAAAAGAGAGAGTGGTCCAACGGCCATCCCTGGGATTCCCCTAATCTGGAGTTACATGCCCTGCTCGATGGATTAATGCCACCCTTTTTTTCCAAAACTACAAAACAACCAAGAGCACACATTATATGTTTAAGACACCAGTGTTTGGATTAGTCTAATTTGGTTTTCAATTATCGTGCACACCTCACTGAGGTGTGCACTTCTCTCGTGGGCTGGAGTCATGTGGATAACCTACACAGGATATTTATTCCCAACTGTTGGATTAACACTGGCCAGACACCTAAAGGATATGCTATCATGCTAAAGGTATGGGTTGCTTTCTTGGTGCTTTGTTTTTTTTTTTTTGTTTTTTTATTTGGGATTATGTCTCAGAGATCAGGGCATTACAGTTTGAGTGCTGGGAGACCTCTGCTGGTGATCCAAGTCAGTAGACCACAAAAACAAGTGAGCAAATGACTTTTTTTCCCCTGCATTATTTTTTTTGTGGAGATTATTTTTGTTTTTCAACTACTGAGACCTGCTGAGGACCAAGATGGACTATGTTTGGATCATACAATTCGAAGAAGAATGCTCGAAATTGTGACTGGAAAAGTTACTCCATCCGTACCGTTGGAGATAACCTCATCTCATGTCAGTGGATTATCTCTTCCTGAATGTGGAACTATAACTAAACCTTGGATACAATCACATACAGAATCAAAGAACAAAGTTGCATCCATGAACTGCATATTCTCATTGACTCATCCCAGGTTTGGACTCAGCTCCTTGTAAAGGAGATCATGGATAGACAACAGACATGAGCATCTACGAGCTTCAAACTGAATCTTCTCCACCATGGGAATGAATACAGTGCCGCCATGAATAAAAATATGGATTACCGTTAAAAGACATCTTCTTCATTCCTGATCTGTCATGGGCATTTTCCCCTTCTTCTACCAGAGGAGTTTGACAACTTTACTGCTGTGCACAGTGTGACCGACTGGAATGTGCAGGACTTCACGGATGAAGATGCAAAACTTAATTTTTTTTCTTTTTTACTTTACTTCCATCATTGCTGTTGGGGAATCAACAGTGCAGTGCAGTGCAGTTCAAGACGGACTCCTGGATATCATGCATTTATTTCACTGGACTCAAGTGCAACACAGATTAATTTTTTTCCCTACGCATGTTTGGATGGATATATGGACTCAAACAGACATTTTCCAGCATACAAAACCTAACCTGGATCCGTACAGAACCAAGTTTGTTTTCGTCATTTTAATTAAAACGGACACTCCAGCTCATCTATGCACACGAGGTCCCCTGCCCTGAAGATGAGGATTACGTTTTCTATTGTGAACAGTTTTGCTTCGGTTTTTGCCCCCTCCACTCAACATTTTTGCCCATCTTTTTCTGCTCACAAAGTTCTATCTCCCTAGATTGTATTTGGAATTATAGGTCCAGTTACCACTCTCTCAAAAGGTTGGTATGTCCTGCCCTGTGTATTTTAGCTGTCCTCTCTAACCCCCTAGTTTGAACCCCTGTCTCTCTCCATTTTCCCCACTAACCGAAATAGCTGGTACATAAACTACTATTATTACTGCCTGTGTGTCTAAATGCAGAAATCTGTACCTTACCTTGTATTGTTTTCCTTTCTGTTCCTCTCACCTGACCCCACCTTCAGCTCCTATTCCCTGTTCTCCTTATGATGAATAGATCCATATTGCAGCTGTCGATGAGTGATAAAAGTAAAAAATGTCCCCTTTTAATGTGCAGCACTGTCTTAATATAACACAGAGATTGGGCTGTGGAAGCAAACATATAGATTAAACATAAAGATTCAAAATTTGTCACATACTCATAATATGCATATGTGCAGTGAAAAATGGGGGCAGCACACTCTAGAGGATGTGCTAAAAGATTAATGTGCATTAATAGTGATTTAGAATAAGTAAAAAATAGATAAATAAAAAAATAGAAAAATAAAGGGCAAAGTTTCAAAGATAAAAAATAATAAATAAATTAATGCAGAATGTATTGAGTGAAATAATAATCTAAGTCTTATCAAGCAAAAATGACAAACATGATAATTTTATGCTTTTCTGTTTTTATATCATTTTAGGTTAAATAGAATTTTCAGACTAAGTTATTGATTTATTAATTAAAAAAGAAAATCTGTATATTCGTCAGTAATGACAGTAATCATTAGTTCTTGCCCTTGTGTCTTTGGTTACATCCTTGCAGTTGCTGTTTTAAAATTTCCGCTGCTTTAATTTTTTTTTTATTGGAGGATAGTGGCACATAAACACTGTAAAACCTGTCACAGGGTGCAGACTCAAAACCTGATTCTCAGCCTTGAACTGTGAGAGAAACTGTGAGAGAAATATAACACATTTAATATTATTTTTTGTAACATTTCACTCTTTTTAGAGAATTTACCATTGTAAGTGACAGCAAACATGAATTTAGAGAGATGCATAACATCCGCCCAAGGTCTCTGACTGGATTCACACTCAGGATGTCACAGCTCCTCTTAGGATTGGCCAATAAAATGATAAAATATAAACTGTTTATACTTTGTTTCTGGTTGTATTAGACTATTGCAGGCAATGCGGCAGATCAGTGAGTAGGACTGATGAATGGCAGTACTGGGTTTATAGTTTATTGGTTCAGTTTGATGGATTACCAGGTATTTAATTTACTGGATTAACTAAAAAGACATTTCACATTAAATTTTTCTCGTGAGTTTCCAGAAAAAGTTCTATATCCCAGTTTATTTCAGTAATATGTTGTAAATTACGTGCACTGATTTATTCATATTGCCCAACCGGAGCTCCATGGTTTTTGCTTTACCCTGCAAGGACAACCGGATACTCCACAGCTGCACAGTTAAACTGTTAGTTTGCATGGCAGAAGGATATTTAACAATAAACTGCTTATAACACTCTTGGAAATTTTTGAATTAAATTAAAACACATGCATTGCTCCCACATGACTGAGCCTCCACATAAGACGCCTTTTTAGCATGCTGCTGGAATGCATCCTTATAATTATGCTGTTCACGTAATCCCAAAACAGTTGATGTGCTTGGCATGCACCAGAGCAGACTAATAATCAAACACTGATGGAAATTGTGCCAAAAAAAGTCTAACTGAATTATTTTTAAGCTCCATGAATAATGTAGAAGCTGTTTTGTGTGAAGTGAAATTGAAGGCTATCTATTGAGCAGTAAGCCTGCGCCACCAAATTTGCATTTTCGAGAGCATGTAGGGGTCAAGGTAATCCATCAATTTCACTGCAGACGTCGTTATGCCATAGATGTTATTCATGAATCCTGCACACAGATGATTAAATCAAATAAGCTAGAACAGAATTTGCCCCTGACCTGCTGTACTTTATGTATTGTGCAGTGAAAGACAGACATAGTGCCGGTCTCATAGACCAATTTATCTTAACATGCATGAGAATATGTGCATCCCATGCAGCCTTTTGTTCTTGTGCTCCACAGCAAAAGACTTCAATATATAAACTTTATGAAAGACTTCCATTTCTTACCCAAAATAATGTTAGCGTCTACAGATTACACATCTCAACCTCTTACACTAATGAATGAATTTGCAGTTTGGTTGTGTCACAGTTTTGACATAGCTTAGTGTCAAATAATTGCACGGTGACTAATCCTGCAGTTCCTTAAACCCAGTCAGTAATTGTCTTTTGGTGTAGACATAAAATTTTGTTTGGTTAAAAAAATTAAAGAAATAAAATTATAGAAATACAGTTTACAGAACAGCCTACAGAAATACGGAGGCTTGAGCTTAGGGATTGTGCAATCTATTAAGGCCCTGTCAAGACTGGCAGTAAAATGTGAGTGTGAATATAGGTAAATTTTTTTTTTTTTTTGTCAGGTGTAAAGGTCAGGCTGGGCAATTTAAGAAGCTCCTCCCACTGGCCATTTACCAGATGGCCTTTTAGGACGTCATAGGGCATCAGTGATACAGAGGAAGAGGCTTGTGTCATATATGGTCAGAGAAATGGCAGCAGCTGTCTTGTCGGCACCTGGTGTGACCCATGTTGGTTTCTGAAGCTCAGATTGAAATGCAGGCAGCTCTCCTCAGTCCCTGTTTTGTCTATGGAAATTCATATATTTGGGTCCTCAGATGTTTGCTTTGAATCACCCCAAGACGAAAAACACTGAAATGTTTTTTAGTTGTAGCTTTTATATGAGGACCAGGTTTTCCATCAGTTGGCTGATAAATTCCTACAGCCAAAACAACAAATTTCTTGAGGAAACACCACATTATGCATCTTTCAAACTTGTAAAACAGGAGAAAGCTGGAAAATGATAAAAATAAAAAGGGAGCCTATAAAAATGTGCAATGTGTGCCTGAAGGAACTAATTACAGACACTTGGTTAAGATTCAAAACAAAATGCATTGTGACCTCATTTGCACTATTATTAAGAAAATACTAACCAAAAGCCACTGCCAACTTCTCTTTAATGAGATAAACTGTTTCAGAAGTTTCTCCTTGTCGCAGATGTCTTTTATTTGTACTTACAGATCTTTGTTGGCGTAGACAGTTTAGCAGGATGAAAGCCAGCAAGAAAGCAGAATTCAGATAGACACGTCTTTACACAGATGTAGTCAAAACATCTCTGATGGTCTAAATCAATAAAAGATCCAAAAGATTTGGATTCCTCTTATGATTATCAGCAAGGGAGAATTGTTAATCCTCCCCAAGGAAGCAATTGGGATTATTTTTTAATAGATTTCAGACCTATACTCATACTTGATATGATCATTATCAACCTGAAAGGAGACAGGGAATATCATTTTATTGAAACTTAGATCACAGTTTGGAAATGAAATTTTCTTTCTTTAAGACATTCTTTAAATCATTCTTGTCTTCATGGGATAGCAGACAGTGAACATTTGCAGAAAATATTTGAGGGTGGGAGATGGAGGTAATGAGGACCTGAAAAGATTCCATTACCAGGAACGTGGGACCTTTGTCCCTGCCCAGACTCAAACCAAGAATGTCACAGTTAGATGATATGAGCATCAGAGCTTCCAGTCCAACAAGACGCCGTGCACATCCATTGGTTTTCTCAACCACGTTACATCATTTCTGGTTTGATTGGAAAGCTTTGATTTCTTGGACTAAATAGGCACATTCATATTACTAACTTATTCCGTTCAGTCTTTGTTACAAGTCACATAGTAAAATCATCCAAGATTGCACATATATACCAGCATATATACAGATACATAATCTCAAATGTGTTACAGGTATAAGGATACTGTTTGCCTTTGCAGTCAGTTATTCAAAAATAGAATTTTTTTTAACCATTTTGACAGTTGAGGTTTGTTAGGTGTTAAAATCACTTCTTGAATTTTTCCATCCTCTTGTCTGAACTGGACAAAGAATAAAAACACAGCCTCTTATTTTAATTACCACTGTAATGAGGGTTTGTAAGTGTTGTTATATTAAAACATATTCCGCCCTGTGTTGGAACATCATTGCTAATTTGCTGATTATAATTTGATCTGAATTCAAACAGTGGTAATTGCTGTCCTGTCCCGCTCATTACGGGGAGTTTGGTAATAGGACTGCTGTAATGACACAGCAGTCCTATTACCAAATTAAATTCTGATTGCTTTATTCAGACAGAGGGGCTACAGGTCTGAACAGGATGTCCTTATTCGCACTGTTTCTACTGTGCATCTTCATAAAAGATGCTTTGAAGAGCTCTTTTTTTTTCAGGAGAACAAGTGGTGTCAAATTGTGTAACATCATAAACAAAAGGCTTGTCATAAGTCACCTCCAAAAGCCTTCAACAAAGCCTCTCAGATGAATGATAAAACGCCTCAAAAATTGGCTTTTGTGATAGTTACCAGATGTTACAAGACCAGAATGACCTGACAGTCTATAGTCAGTCATGACAGTCATAATCCCTCACTTAATTCCTTTTCATTATAAGTAATCTTTGTGCAAGCCTGGTATATCCTGCAATTAAACTTTGAAATAAGCAGCAGATTTCTATCCTATTAAACACTGAAAGCATGTCTTTTGTTAGACATGTCTTCTTGTTGATCTGTGTTGATTGTATTTTCAATAAAGTGTGCTGCATTTTACAATAGGATAAACTAGTCAAATATTTCTTTGATGCTTGAATGAAAACACATGTTTAAAGAAAATCATCTTAAAGCCTACGTCAACATCTCAGAGCCTTTTTTCATAGGTTTGTTTTATTAGGACTTCACCAGGACGTTGTCAAAATAGGGTAGGCTACCATCTGATGTAAAATTTCGTGTTCAACCACTTAAGAGAGAATTAATTTTTTTTTCCTTCAGTTTAAGGAATGAATACCTCAAAGTTGATCAGTTTTCATATTTCATACATTTCTACCTGTGTTATCGTTGGTGTGGTGGCAGAAGGATCTGATACGTTTAATTTCCAAGTCATAACCAGTTAGGCTGAGAAAACATGCAAGGCCTGATGCTCAGTTGTCTCAAACAGTCAGTCATTTAAATCCCCTTGCAGTTCAGTTTGCAGGCTGATAAATAATTCTCTTTTTAGATGCTTAAAAACTACCCTTCTCAAAAAGCTCTAGTGCCCTGTCCCCCCATGTCTCCATCAGAGACACCTGATAATTTCGTTTGTCTACTGTCTTATTCTAGCAGCTTTCTTAAACATGAATGTAAACTTGAATGTAAGTGTAACGTGCTGTTGTTCTCTCTTCCTGTTTGTTAGGACTGCTGAAAGTCGGGAGCGGGCATATGATCACAGTGCCTACGGACATCATGAGCGTCCTAGTAGCAGTTTCGACCGCCAGCGGCACTATGAAACGGACTATTATCGTGATGCAAGAGAGAGGACTCTAAGCACAGCCGGGAGTGGCTCTGGTACCTCCAGTGGAAGCGGTACAACAGTGTCGTCAGGAGTCGGTGGGACTATTGTTAGCTCTGTTGCTGGCAACACAGGAACAAGTGGTTCAGCAGGAGCCACGACGGGAGGCAGCGGAGGATCTACATCCAGCGGGGTCGGCTTCTACCGGTCCCACAGCAGGAGCCCCTGTCGCTTTGAGACACCAGAGCCTCGCTACGAGTCTCGTACCAGGGAACCCTTTACTTTGGCCAGTGTGGTTCACAGGGACCTTTACCGGGAGGACAGGGGTCGCCGCGGGGAGCGGTCGTACCGTCACAGTCGTAGTCGGTCTCCTCATTCAACGCATTCGCGAAATCCCTCTCCTCAGAGACTGGCGAGTCAAGCTACACGTCCTCCACGCTCCCACAGTGGGTCCGGCTCTCGCAGTCGCTCCTCTAGTTCAGACTCAGTCAGCAGTACCAGCAGCAGTACGAGTGGCAGGTGAGTGAAGCTAATCTCGCTGTCAAGACCCTTGTGCATTGTTGTTTTCCTTTGTGCATCCCAGGCTCTAATGAGAGCTGGACAGAGTAAACATTTTGAATGCAACACACAGAATGCTGCTTCAAATGATGCAAAATGTATTTTACGTAATTAAACGGTGCATGTTTAAGTTCACTGGACCAATTCAGAGGATTAAAAACGCCACCTGGCCACCATTTTCTGCTGCTTCCCTGAGTCCAGGTCACACTGGTGGCACAGGGGGGAAGTTTATTTTTAATAAGGCTAAAACAGGTTTATTGTATGGTTTAAGTGCATTTCAACATTCCAACATCCTTCCTTTTATACAACACACACTCTTGTACAGAATTCTTGAGCTACATAAATCAAGTATTAATCGTCAGTCCATGGTGTACTATTTATATAAAATTTAATTTTCTACAGTTTTACAGTTTTCCTCAGATTCACTCAAATGCGTTCATGTACACCACTCAGGACTTTGCAAAACAGGAAAACCATGTAAAAATGTCACTGATATAAATTTTTATCTCACCAAAACCCATAATGGAATAACTAACAGACCATCTAAGTGTGGCTCAATTAAACTTTCTGGTGACTTTCTAAAATGTGGACCTGGGGATCCAAAATTACTTGAGTTTGTATAAAACTGTCTTTTTGAACACTATGCAATTTCCCCCACTCTGGCTTTGTTGAAATCAGCATCTGTAAACCAGTTTTGCCAACAAGCCTTGGGTGTGAATTTGATTTCTGCCGTTAGTTATTGGGGACTCCCGTTAAAAACAGTGTGTTGCACAACATCCCTGTAACATTAACCATTTCCAGATATCACAACTCCTACTACTGTACCATTATGTCTGGTTCTTCAGTGGATACTGTATCATTCCCTTCATTCAAGGATGGTTAATGGAATTGACATAATATCTTGTGGCGGTTTAAAACAAAACAAACACGCTGCATATTGCAAAAGTTCACCTTCATTGTAGCTGGTGCAATAACGGGCTTGCTTCTTCTGTTTTCGACATTTGAACATACCTCTATGCTCCACCCTGCAGGTGGCACACATTGCATGCAAGTTTCTGCATGTTATAAAAAAATATTAAAACACCCCATGACAGGTACAATTAATGTTAGCATATCCTTTTTTGTTGTTGTTGTTGTTGTTGTTTACCCCCCTAATATTTGAGAAGTTAAAGCAATCCATATGACAACACTTACAAGTTGTAAATGTGTAGACGATGAAGCAGTGTTAAGTTTGCAAATGTATTCTGCCCATTTCTGTATGATCATTATTGAAATTTTCAATAACAAATCCGTATTCACTAGGCTAGGTACACTTACAGTGACACACTTTTGGTGTTCATACTTAATCCTTTGTACTTTGGATTCATTCAAGGTCCATTTTACTTCTTTCAAAATTGAAACTTTCATCAGATGTTTTCAGCTATATTCAGTAGTCCATAGATCACTTGTCACCATGTGACTTTACAAGACATCATTACCACCATCTTTTTAAATACCTTGGACAAAATAAACCACTTTGTTCATTGTCCTAGAAATGCTATCTGTTTTTAAGTTTAGAAATACGTTAAAATGGTTTCAGGAATAAATTTAAACACTCTCAGTTACAGGTAGCTAGTCAGGTCTCACACACCCTAGAATCACTCACCTACAACAGCCACAACTATTACCATAATTACTCTGGATATATGTAATTAAGATGTTGTCCTGGCACGCTGTGAGCGTGTTTTAATTCTGGTTTTACAACCAGTTATCCATCAACACAAACATTGGGTGTCAGGTTTTTTTTTTCATGACAGTCAATCTGGTCTGAGCAGTTTTAAATTTGACATGCCAGATTAGCTGGGTTTTTTTTTGTTTTGTTTTTTTGTGAAGATGTTTGTGCTGAAGTTCTTGTAAATGTATTTTTTATTCATTGTTTTGAGTTGTTGTTGATAAGTCATACATAAATAACAGAAGGTAAGATAATGAAATGCAAGTGAGGTCTGCAGTTTTAAAAACATAAGCGTTTCTGCCCATGGGACTTGCTCTGCTGTGTGAATTCACCTCACCCCTGTCCAGTTGTTTATTTTTTGTTTAACGGCGTCACCTTTGGTCAGAGTCCACAGCTCTGATCGACATGTAGCGACACATGTGGCTTGATGAGGTAGTGCTGTGGGGGGAACTTCAGGAGACGGCTGGTATATTTTTCTCACTGCCTACCTCTCTGTATGGGTAATGGCTCCCCCCCTCCGTGAGATCCAGTTGGAACTGGAAATTTCTGGCCAGTGCTGGCTGCCTGCCCACTCCCACAGGCCAGGCTCCTGTCAGCAGCACTTCCGGGAGTGTCTGAGCACAGGAGGAGAAAGTGAGAAGGAAACAAACAGCAGAGGGCCTAGAAAGCTGAGACAGGCATGGGAATGGTTTGAGAAAAAAAGGTGCAGGAGGCAGTTGCGAATTCTCCACCGACAAATCCATCTTTTTGATAGTAAGATGCACCATATAAATATGAATTGGGGAGGAGAAAGGGGGTGTTTTTCTCCTCTTCAGCTGAGAGATGTTTCAGTTTTTAAACAGTAGAAAGGCTCATTCACAGTGGATTGCATCAGCTTTTATGCAAATGCACCACTATAAATACATATAATCTAAAATGTGTGCATAACATTGCCTGTTTAGTACAGTAAGTAGACTAATCCTCTGTTTTTCTTGTTTTGCCAGAACAACCACACATTTTATCACCTTTTTTGAGTCAGTGTTTACCAAAACCACACTTTGGCTGCTGTTCTTGACTGTGTACTGAAATGTACCTATTAACACATATTAAGCAATCTATGAGCGGTTTCTCAGAGGCAGAATATGTAGCACCTGCAGTGCAGCACTACAAAATACCAAATCTCTTCAAAATATGTCTCTGTTGGCCTACACTGGTAGGCAAAGAGAACAGCTAGTTACAGTAAGACAAACAAACCCCTAAGTTTTTTTTTTTTATCCCTAAGTTAATTAGATGATGTTGCAGGTCTCACAGTTTTTTTTTTTCTAAGTTCATCTTCTTCTTTTGTCACAGTGATTCTAGCAGTAGTTCAAGTGATGACTCCCCAGCACGTTCAGTGCAGTCTGCTGCTGTTCCTGCGCCCTCAGCACTTCCCTTATCCTCCCTTGACAAGGATGAACCACGTAAAAGCTTTGGCATCAAGGTCCAAAATCTTCCTGTGCGCTCTACAGGTTAGTTAAAGGTGTTCTTGTAGTATGCGAGCACAAAGAGCTTTTGTGTGTGTGTGTCTATATATATGTATATATGTGTATATATATATATATATATATATATATATTTGTTTTTTTTGTAAAACTCATTACCAATAGTTTATTACTTTTTCAGTACACATACACATTGCATTTTATGTATTTACTACAGATACGAGCCTGAAGGATGGTTTGTTCCATGAATTTAAGAAACATGGAAAGGTCACATCTGTACAAATCCACGGAGCTTCAGAGGAACGCTACGGGCTTGTATTTTTCCGCCAGCAAGAGGACCAAGAGAAAGCACTTAGTGCCTCAAAGGGGAAGCTTTTTTTTGGCATGCAAATTGACGTCACAGCCTGGAATGGCCCTGGTAAGATCTGATAATAAACTGTGCAAAAACATGATGATTGGTAAAACACAAAGGAGCTTACAATGAGAATTTATGTTTCAGAGACAGAAAGTGAGAATGAGTTTCGGCCCTTGGATGAGAGGATAGACGAGTTTCATCCAAAGGCCACGCGGACATTATTCATTGGCAACCTGGAGAAGACCACCACTTACCATGACCTGCTTAACATCTTTCAACGCTTTGGAGAAATAGTGGTAGGTTAATGTGAAGTGGTAGAGAATCAGGCTACATGCAGTGATTACTGTACTGCACAGTTTCAGATTACCATGCTCACTGACGCAATATTTATTTTTTCTTTTATCTCCAAAGGATATTGACATCAAGAAGGTGAATGGAGCCCCACAGTATGCCTTTCTACAATACTGCGACATTGCCAGTGTCTGCAAGGCCATAAAGAAGATGGATGGCGAGTACCTTGGTAACAACAGACTAAAGGTGAGAACAGTCATATTAATTACATTTTTTTAAAATCTTGTCTTTACACTGCTTCCACATTCTTGTCTTTCGCTACCATACTCAGTATTATTTATGAGCACAATTAAAATGACACTGACTCTTTAATTTTCCTTTTTCAGCTGGGCTTTGGAAAGAGCATGCCTACAACGTGTGTTTGGTTGGATGGGCTAGCGTCAAATACAACTGAGCAGTTTCTTACTCGTCATTTCTGCCGTTATGGACATGTTGTCAAGGTAAGTCTGCTTATCCACCCATCCCCCTTAGTTTACCATTGTTTACTTTTTGGCACCTTGTGACCCTGTTTTCCTCTTTCTTCTGCAGGTTGTATTTGACAGAATGAAAGGAATGGCCCTTATCCTGTATAACAACATTGAATATGCACAAGCTGCTGTCAAAGACACGAAGGGGTGGAAAATAGGGGGCAGTAAAATCAAGGCAAGTAAAACATAGCTTTGTTCTGAAATGGAGCTCTGTAATATTGTGTGTTCCCAGTGCCTGACAGGCTCTAAAAAGTGCAACTTGTCATTCTTTTTTGTTTTTTAGGTGGACTTTGCCAATCAGGAAAGTCAGATGGCTTTCTATCGCTCAATGCAAGCATCTGGCCAGGATATTCGAGACTTTTATGACATTCTCTCTGAAAGAAGGTTTGTGTGGATTGCTTAAGGAATAATAATTTTTTTTTCTTGAATACACTTTAATATTAAAACTACAATTATTGATTCCAAAGCATGAGGAAATTATAGCTTGCTCTTCTGGATTTATTTCTTGGCAGGGATGATCGACGAACTCAATATGAGTTTCAAGCAGAAAGACAATATTATGAAAACGTACGAACACCAGGAACATATACTGAAGATCCTCGTCGTAAATACCCTGCCAGAAGTCGGGAGTTCTACACCGAATGGGACCCATATCAGGGAGATTACTATGATCCACAATACTTTGAAGATCCCCGGGAGTATCGGGAATACAGAGCTGACCCTTATGAGCAGGACATTCGCAAATACAGCTTTTTGCAGCGGGAACGTGAAAGAGAGAGGGAGCGCTTTGAAACAGATCGTGGACGTGATCATGGGAGGAGAACCATTGAGCGTAGCCAGAGCCCATCTCACATTGCCACGCGTCGTCCTGCAAGCCCCACTGCATCTCCTTCACTCTCTGAGAGGATACCAAGTGATTCAGACCGCCGCATTTGTTGTCGATCTTCTGACAGAAGTGGAAGCTGCAGTTCGATCTCTCCACCCAGATTTGAAAAACTTGAAAAAGCACGCTCTGAAAGGTATAATAAAACTGACAAACTTGAGAAGGATCGACTTTTCGAAGTTGAAAGAGGGAATTTGGCTGAAAAGGAGAAGCGGGCTGGGTGCAAGGATCGAGGAGACAAGGACAAAAGTGAGAAACAGAGGCTTAAGAAGCTCAAAGTTGCATCACCTATTATCCAAGCATGTGAGACGGAACCAGAGCTTGAAAGAGATGTTAGCCCTGACTCTGCCCTTCGAAGTAAAAACAGTAAAATTCTGAAAGAAAGCTCAAGCAAAGGAAGGTTAGATCTTCTGCCTTGTGTTGTGCAGTTAACACGTGTAAAAGAAAAAGAAGGAAAATTGATTGGTCATGCTGTCCAAGAAAAACAGACACAGAGAAGTGGGAGTGACAGTCCTAGATTGGCATCACCTTCAGCTGACCAGAGGAGTCCTCCGTTCCGCTCAGAGCCTTCGAAAGGTGACATCTCTAAGCATGGAAAGGTGCACAGAGACAAAAATATGCACAGTTTAGTGGAGGTTATTGACAAGGATGCTAAAATCAAAACCAAAAAACATGGAAAATCTGAAATGGGAATCGACAGCAGTTTTTCTGTGGATATTGACCGTTTAGCTGCAAGAAAAAGGCGATTTGAAGACTCTGGGAAAACTGATCGACAAAAGAGAACCAGCGAGGAGGACCCTGTCAGACCTGGACTTCATAAACTATGGAACAATGCTAAGGAGATAGATTTGGATAAGAACCTGTTGATAAAAGGGATGCATAAAAAGGAGCACCACAAGGATAAATGTGTGCGGATGGTCTCAGTTAACAGTCCTAAAGATGGACAAGAGTGTGAAAACAACTCTGTAGGCCTTTCTTTGGAGCGGCATTCACGGCTAGGGGAGCTACCTGAAGATTCTACAGATCAATTAGATTCTGCTTACCTGAAAATGGACTTAGAAGGCTCAAAAAGTGAAAACAGCTCCAGTCTCACAAAGATGTCTGATGACGGCAGTCTAGATTTGGAGGAATTAAAAGAACAACAGAAACAGCTTTTGTTTGAAAACGAACAAGGGAGAGGGAAGTGTAGAGACTCTGGTCACGGAGATGAACACTTTGTGCACAATGACCAGGCTGCTGGTTGCACAAAACAAATTGAACAGAGTCAATGGCTTCGACCAAAGCTTGGCGATCCTGATAAGTTAGTCAAGTTTGAAATCCCACCAAGTAATGAGACTTGTGACTTTGAAAAGGATTATGCCATGCATGAAGTTGGAAAACCAATTCAGGATATGGCCAATGATGACTTTTCTTCATGTAAACGAAAGAAATTGGAGAATTTTGACTTTGAAATAGTCACTGCAAAAAGTGAACGCAATTTTGCAAGTTCACAAAAGCTGAATGAGGCCATTTATCAAAGTATGACATCTTCAATAGGAGCTGGTCACTTTCCTGCAAATGAGGAAGATGAAACTGTGTCTGTGTCAGTTAGTAACAAAGAAAGAAAATCCTCTCCAACAACAGATGATAAATTTTCACACGCAGAGTCAATAAAAAACAGCTTGGGCTTGTCAGCCAGACATTTTCAGTCTTCTGACACTGAGCTCCCAAAACTAAAGACAACCTTGCTTGGATGTGATGAAGAGTTGATGCAACGTTGGGAAAGAAGGATCAAGTCTGATTCACTTAGAATGGAAATGACTTTCCCAAGTGATATTGCAAAACGTGAAGGTATCCGCAAACGTCTTGGCCAGGATTTAGAACCTGGTGAAGTGCAGTCTGATTCAGATGATGAGGCAGAAAACAAACACATCTCTCCCAAGTCCAATAGTTCCTTGTCTTATATCCTCAGGGAACGTGATGAGAGGATGACAGATCTGAAACTTTCAGGCTCCTTGGAAAAGAACAAGTTTTATTCTTTTGCATTAGATAAAACTATAACTCCTGATACAAAAGCACTCCTTGAAAGAGCCAAGACGCTGTATTCCTCCAGGGAAGATAACTGGTCCTTTCTTCCCTCACGCTTTCCAACTTCCCACAGCTGTTCAGATAAGGACAAGGTAGAGCTAGCACCTCGACCTATTCCTTCTTGGTATATGAAAAAGAAGAAGATTCGTACTGACTCTGAGGAAAAGCTGCACAATAAGAAAGAGGAGCTTAAGCCACAGGACCAAGAGCGCCAGGAACTGTTTGCCTCTCGCTTCTTGCACAGCTCAATCTTTGAACAGGATTCCCGGCGCTTGCAGCATCTTGAACGTAAAGACCAAGATTTAGAAGCTGGAATTGGTAGGCCTTTTGGTAAGCCAGGTTCTACCGAGTCACAGCCTGAATCTGCGGGAGGTGACATTCCGCAAGAGCCCATAGTGCTTTTTCATAGTCGATTTTTGGAGCTTCAGCAACAAAAAGACAAGGACCATCCCCCACCTGATACTGAAAATGATTCAATAGTGGCAGAGATTAAAAGAGATGAAGAGCAGAATTGTGATACTGTGCTGTCTGATAAGGAATCTGAGCCAGTGCTGAAGGTTGATGAAAAATCAGCCAGCCCCCCAGTGTCTGTTTCACCATTTGTTCCTTCCCCTAAAGAAATGTCACCAGAAAAGAAAGAAGTTTTAAGTCCATCCTCAGATCAACCTGTCTCAATTGTCAAAGAAGAAAAAGTGGAGCCTGTTCTTGAGATGTCTCCATCCCATTCTCTTCCCATGGAAGACTTCAAATCAGTTGCTCCTAAGCTAACCATTACCCCTCCACTTGTCCTTTCAGAACCAGAAAATGAAATGGAAACAAAAGTAGAGCCAAATGAACCCAAAGTGAAAATTGGTAACAATTTGGCAGTGGAACATCACAATCCTCTTGTGGAAGATAAGCCTCCCACTCCTGGTGGTTCGCTAAGTGGGTTTGAAAGAGAGACAGCAGAATTTGCTTTTTCTGACTATCCAAAGATTGAAGAAAAATCTGAAATTGAGACAGAACCTAAAATAGAAAATGAGGAAACAAAACACTTTGAGGAATCTCAGAAGACTGAGACGGATAGTGAGGCATGTATGCCAGAGCTAGAGGTTGAAATAAAACCATTACCAAACCGCAGACAGCCCAAGAGTAAAAGGGCAAAACCATCATCTGTACTGCGTACCTCACAGCCTCCCCAAAATGTTGCCACTGAGAAACTTGCAACACGAAAGAGTGAACGGATTGACAGAGAGAAACTCAAAAGGGCCTCGTCTCCTCGGGCTGACGCACCAAAAGCATCATTTGAGTCTAAAACCACATCCAAGTCACCAATTCATGCATCAGATTCTGAACAAAATCTTGAGTCAAGTTTGATCCATGGAAGGACACGTCGCAGGAACGTAAGGTCAGTCTACGCCACACTACACGAAGACGACCAAGCTGGCAAAGAGGTAGTTGAGTCATCACGCTCCATGCGTAAACGTGGAACAGATAAAGAACCAATACAGCAAGATGTTCAAATTCCATCTACCAATACTAGGCGTGGACGTCCACCTAAGAGAGGGGTCAAACGAGGTGACGATGCATCACCAGTAAAAGGGGATCAGCAGAAAATGACGGAAGAGGACACAGAGGTTAAAGAGACCTCGAGTACTACAGAGGCTGTGAAATCTTCTGAGGGATGGCGATCACCCCGCACACAGAAAGTGCAACAAACACACCTAACTTCATCTGCTCCAGTTAACAAGAAAGGAAGTAGAATAGACAAACAGTCCGCCAGCACTACAGTGTTAGCTGAACAACCTGATCTGGCAAGTCATGATGACTCAGAGCTGAAGCCGAAAGCTGATTCAGACCTGTTTATGAAGTTAGCAGAGAGAACGGAAAACACAATACCTCTAGTTCACAGAAAGGAAAAAGATTTAAACGATTCTGGCGGAAAGAAATCTGATGGTGAAAAGACAGACACCAGCTCCTCTGAGAGAAGACAGCCTGAAAAGTGTGTTAAAATGAAAACTCCAAGGTTGAAAAGAAATACTAAGGTAACTGAAGATCAATCACACAGCCTAAAAAATCTTGAGATCCGTGTAAGCGTTGATGATGTGAAAGGTTTACTTCGTTCAGAGGACGATGAGCATCAGTCATTTGAAGCTCCTGCTGTTACAAAAACCAAGACAGTAGTACAAGAGAATGAGGAAACAAAGGTGATAGGGTTTCCAAAAGAATCAAAAGAGCATGGTATACAGGAGAAGGAAGACACTCCATCAGACCCTGAACTTCCTGCTGATCCAGCTGCTCTCTTGGCACGGCAGATGGAACTGGAGCAGGCAGTTGAAAATATTGCCAAACTTACAGTTGAGCAACTTCCGCGGCCATATAAGGAAACGCCATCAGGGCAACCTACCATCTTGCCTCCTGTCATAGTGGAACCAGAAGCTGAGGTTGAGGAGGAAAAACGAGCTAATCCTGCAAGTGAAACTGAACTTGCAGCCGCTATTGATTCCATTACAGCTGAAGAATCATGTGCAGATGCAGATGGGTTCACTGCTACTCCAACTTACACTACTCTTATTCCTACCCCTGACTCTTTGATATCCCCATCCTCCAATGAAATTATGGAACCTGAAACACACATGGTGATCAATAATATTCTTGCCGCTGACTCAGATGATAGTCCTCCAACACCCAATGCAAAGGGGTCAATGTCAGAGCTTAAGGCCACTGACGATACCCCTCTACTTGAAACACCTAAGAAAACAGGCAAAGTTAGAGCAAAAACCCCAAAGAAGTCAAGAAGTCGTAAAGGTGCAGCTAACAAGAAAGGGGATACTGTTGAAGAGGTTTCACATCAAGAGCCCTCTCCAGTCAAGTTACCTGAGTCAATCCCAGAAGACCCAGAAACAATTAATTCAAAAGCAGTCACTGTCACAGCAGGGGCATCTGCAGCAGCCTCTGTGGTCACTGCTGTTGCAACTTGTAGACGTGACGTTACAAGCGCTATAACGGTAGACACGCCCAAAGAGGCAGAGCAGCCTGAGGTTGAACAGCCTGTACCCAAAGAATCTGCCTTCCATTCAGGGACAAGCAACATCTCTAGTTGTAAAAAGCATCCCCAAGCAGCAGAACCATCTACCCCTGTTCTTGCCTCTGCTCCTACTCGCCCACAGGCTGTATCCCAATTCAATGTACCCCTGCTGCGTCCAGCCAAAATGTCACTTTCGCCTGACTGGCCTCAGAGATCTGAAGAAAGTAGAATCTATGTTGCACCATCTTGTCACGTCACAGTGGTAACTCCCTCTGTGCCAGCATTGACTGCACTTGGAACCCCTTCAACAAATCCCCCAATCCCCCCTGACACCAAGGCTTCAGATATTGACCCTAGTTCTAGTACCCTAAGAAAAATCTTAATGGAACCCAAATATGTGTCTGCATCAAACAGCAATTCTATACCTACCACTATGGTGACATCTGCACTGTCAGATCCTTCACGGATGTCAGAGAATGAAAATCGCTCTGAAACAATCGGTTCAAGACAGTTACATGAAGAGAGACCACCTTTCCCCATCCAGCCCGTACACCACAAACCATCTCCACTTACAGAGTCCCATCAGAACTGTGGAGAGAAAACCCAACATACAGTAATTTCTCCTGCTACCTCAGTAATAAGTCGAATTCCAATGCCTTATGATACAGAGGAAACTCCACGAATTTCCCTAAGCAACAGAAGCATTGGCTTGTCTGTTCCCAAGCAAAAATTTCGATCAAACTCCAATGAGAATAATCGCTACCATGGCATGGATATAGTAGAAGATGGGACTAGAGGGCGTTCTGTTGTTGAAACCACTCCCTACAGCACAGGCTCCAGTCCAGGCCTAAGGGTCAATACATCAGAGGGTGTTGTTGTTCTGAGTTACTCTGGTCAGAAAACTGAAGGGCCTCACAGGATGAGAGCCAAGATTAGTCAAATCCCTCAAGCCAGTGCTGGTGATATAGAGTTTCAGCAGTCTGTGTCCAAATCTCAGATAAAACAAGAGCCACTCATCACATCATCCCAGTCGCCTATCCCAAAAGTAGCCCCAACCCCTACAGCTTATGGGCACACAGGCGTCCTCTTGAGTGGGCAGTCCTATAATTCTCAACCTGTCATTTCCAGTACCAAGCAGGAGAGTCTTGGGTGTGACAAATCTGAAGCTCCATATCACACAGCATCCCAGGGTGGCGTGGTAAAGATGTTCCAACAGCCAGTGAGCTCTCCTCAAGTCTTGATGTACAACCAAGCTGTGATACAGCAGCAGCATGGCAAGAGAGGACTGGGCACAGAACCTCTACCCAAAAAGATGGACATTGGCAAAGCTGTTCCGCAGTCTAACCTCAGCCCAGTCATGAGTCCACATCACCCATCGCTATCTGGAACCCGTGTGAGCCCCAGCCCTGGCATCCCAACTGATCGGCCGGCTATACACCTCAAGCAAGAACCCCAGTCTCCACGAACAGCTGTTCACTCCCCTTCACACTTTGTCAAAGCCTGTCCTCCGAGTGGTTCTCCCATTGGAACTTCTGTCGTTCTGGGTCATGGCATGCCACCAATGTCTACATATCATTCTAGTATGCATCACGCACACTCAGAGCAGTCCTCTGTCATAATTCAACCTCACAGTGTCACCCAGTCAATGGCTCATGAAGCGAGGATGAACACCCCACCAATATCTGGAATAAACTATGGAAGGCGAAGTGACTCCCTGTCTTCTCCCCACCCAGGACCACCTCAGCGCTCAAACACACCACAGCCTAATGTCATCCGAGATATGGTACTGCAGTCGCATTCAAGTCCCCAGGGGTCAGTATCAGGTGGTGGCAGCAGCAGTGTAACTGAGGAAGACCCTAGACACTTTAACCAAGCCCTTAGTAGACCATCAGTGCCCCAGCTCCAGTCAGATGTAATGATGATTCACAGTGATCACAGAGGGCTCCACCCAAGCATACGCATGGACCAGTACAGAGACATGCACCAGCGCATCCTCATGCACCAGCAACTGGGAGAGCAGGCCGCTGTAGAGGCAAGACAGTCTCGCACCTCAGAGGCTGGAACAATGTCTTCAAGCAGCATTTCTGGGTCTTCAAAGAGTCCTATAGTGGGGAAGACCATCGAACTTTCCGCAAAAGAATCTCTCAAACCACTAGAAGGAAAGCTGATACATCCGCCCTCCAGCGAAAGTAGAATCCGGGGAGTCCATGCATCTAGTCCTGTCATGGTTTCTCCTCACCCTCATGGGGTTCAGCTGATGCATCCAGGTGCAGGCTCCTTTCCAGTGTATCGGGACATGCGGGGCTTCCCATCTCAGTTTCCTGGACATCCTTCATCGGGACACAGCCTGGCTAACCAAGGCATTACATCTTCACAGGTCACTTGATGTTCTTTTATAATCTTATAATTTTGCTCAAATATTTTTGTATTTTTATTATGTAGCATATTTAATTACATTTTGAAGTTAGATCATACTCATATATACATATATAACATGTATGGCTCTCTTAATTTGGTATGTATTTTCTTTACCAGGTCCCCTCGGAGCCTGACCTGGTTCACAGGGGTAAAATGTCTCAGTCACACGGGGGAGGAAGTGATTCCAAGCCTGAGAGTTCCCATCTTCGCCATGCTACCTCTACTGACCCTTCACACATTTCCCGAATACCAGGGGATACAGTCTCACCCTCATACCAGTCTCCCATGACCTCCCCCATGAGTCTTACTCACAAGTCAGATCTGTCCCTACAGAAAGGCCCTCCAGCCTTTGTGCCAACCCCTCCGCCAGCAATGACCCCATCAAGTTCATTGCAGCCACGGCCTGATGCTAAGCTGGAACATACGGGACACCGTTCCATTGACATGGTGCAGCTTTTGACGGTAAGAAAGACAGACGGACTGTCAGTGTCATCACACACGGAATACATTTTCAAGACAAAAACAAAGAGAATAATAAGTTTAAAAACTGTTTCTGTTTTCTATGTACAGAAATATCCTATTGTATGGCAAGGCCTGTTGGCACTGAAGAACGACCAGGCTGCTGTCCAGTTGCATTTTGTTTCTGGCAACACCATGCTGGCCCAGCGCTCTCTGCCACCCCCAGAGGGAGGTCCTCTTCTCCGTATTGTTCAGAGAATGAGGCTTGAGGCTTCCCAGCTGGACAGTGTGGCACGCAGAATGACTGTGAGTGTTTTGGTTTTTTATTAAATCTGCAAGAGGTTCAAAAAATTTCATATTACACATTTAATGAGACTAATCTATATCTATTAAAGACTTAATTATATGGATTCTACCTAACAACTTGATAAACACTTCAGAAAAAGGATGCATTTATGGGGTGTGTTTTGTGTTTACATGTATGATAAATACAATAATATCATTCATGGCAGGTGGAGAATGACTACTGTTTGCTACTGGCTCTACCCTGTGGTCGAGACCAAGAAGATGTCCTTGGTCAAACCCAAGCCTTGAAAAGTGGCTTCATAACCTACCTGCAAGCCAAACAGGCAGCTGGAATCATCAATGTGCCCAACCCAGGCTCTAATCAGGTCTGTCGTCATTTAAGCTTTTTCTGTTCTGCTTTTCTGTTTTTTTAGGTTTACCTCTGTTTCATAATGAAATACTGTATCATGAGGAAGTTGTTCACTTTCTCATCATCTTGTTTTCATCTTTGGATTCACAGCCAGCTTACGTGGTGCAGATTTTCCCGCCGTGTGAATTCTCGGAGAGCCACCTTTCGCGCCTGGCACCAGATCTTCTCAACAGCATCTCCAGCATTTCCCCTCATCTCATGATTGTCATTGCCTCTGTTTAATTACCTCCATTTTTGTTTTTTTTGTTTTTTTCCTGAACAAAGCCAACACCAGCCCTTTTGGACTCGTCCAGTTTTGTAAACTGGAATTGCCTCATATTTTTATGAGTTTGACTTTTTTGAAAAAAATCTAATTTAGCATGCACTCACTTTTTCTCCTTCACTTCACCGAGTCCTTAAGTCACCCAATGACACTGAATTCCAAAAACTGTACCTTTACGGAGAGGATATGAAGGGTCTAACGGGGATTTTTGATGATCATTTTTGATTACTCATTTCATTTTTGCCATTTTTGGAGATGTTGTGCATAGCCTTTTCTAATTCATAGCATTCATAGAGCTATGGATTGAGACCTTCCAGTGGGATATTTTTTACCTTCAAAAAAGTGATTGTGTTTTTCTTTCTTTTTTTTTTTTTTTTTAAAGACAAACTATGTAAGAAGTCATTGCACTATGTTAAGGAAAAAAAATTGTGAACCCTGTACAGATTTGAGCATAATAATATGATACATGTTATGGAATTACTCTCGCAATCAGCCACCCTTGTGCAAGATAAAAGAAAAATAATTGCCTGGAAAATGATCACGAATCATTTCAGCCTGATCAGTCATTCTGCTTTCGCTTCTTCACCATCAGCCAACTTCTACTTCATTTCCGGACTCAACTCTCCATCCCGAAGTGTTCCCTACCCCAGGAACGCATGAGGGAACGTTTGGAGTTGTACAGTTTACACTCAATGCCTCAACAGGGGGACTATATAAAGAATATTTAATTTGTTTATTTTTGTTTGCATCTTCTTTAAGCCTAAGGTTATTGTGGACAATTGTGAAACTGTAAATATTATAAATATTTAAAGACTGAAGCAATGTGGAGAGACCAAGTGAATTATTTTACAAGACAGATCATCAAATGTTTTCTTTTTGTCTGTCTTTTCTTTCTTTTTCTTTTTTTCTTTCTTAGGGCAAGGGCATAACGGGGGATGGTGGGAAGGATCTGTACAGGATCCAGGAGTGATATTCACAAAAAAACAATTTTTTAAATTGATTCTGTGCCAAAACGTCTTTTGCAAACGCTCACCACACACAATGTATCTAAAACAAAATTTGATCAGAACCTATTTTCATATGTGACTTTGTATTTTGCCACTCAGAGGGCAGACATGATATTTTTTTTTTTTTTTTTTTTTTTGGTATTGTTCATCAGCCCAACTCTGTTACTACAGTGCTTTTACATTTTGAAATTGTATCCTCATTTAGAAGGAACCATTGTATTGTATTGTTGGGGTTGCCTTTTCCATTTGTATTCCTATATTCCTTCTCCGTGATGTGGTCCTCTACTGCCCCCTGCTGTCTGGAAATCATTCTCTGCGTCCTGAGGTCTTCAAGCCGTGACTTCATGGCCGATTTGCTATAGCATGCTTTATTTTCAAATCTTAAGGGGTAAAGTAAAATCATAAAGGCAAAGAATGTGACTTGAACTTGACATCATGCCGCTAATGGATGTGTTGATCATCTGTCTCCATCCCTTCCCTTAAATGTCTCCTTGAGCCAAGCTGTAAATACTAATGTCCTTAATCTGTGCTCTTGTGTGTTTTTCCCCTTTATAATTGTCTTTCTTCAGGGTCCTTATTTTTGTTTTGTGCAACAAAACAAAGCAGTCTGAAAGAGACGGGAGATGAGATGTGTGAAACCGATGCTGAAAGTAAAACCATGCTTGTCAGTTTTGTGGTGTAAATATTTCTATGACTGCAAGCTGAATACTCTCATGGTTATGTTGAAGGCACTTATAATTTTTGATAAAACAAATGAGAAGAAAATACAAAAAACAAAACTTAAAACGGCGATTAATATGAAAACTGTCTTTTGATCAATCTTCATTTTGAGTGTATTTTGCTGTTCCTCCATGAGGACATTTTAAACTGTAAAATAAATTGTTGTTTAACTTACTTCTGAAGATCATTAAATGGTCAGTCACTCTGGTTTTGTGTTTTTTCTTTAGAATCTGAAATTATGTTGACGCAGGATTGTGGGGAAACATCTGTCTGGGATCTTGAAAAAGCACTCATTGCAATTTACAATCTGCAAGCTACAGCAGCTGTTCAGTATCTGAAAACTTGAGGTTTTGTGTCTCTGCAACATGTTGCAACACTTTCCGAGAGTTGCAGCAGTTGAAATAGTGAAAATACTTTACCTGATACGTATGTCATTGCTCATCACAGTCGGTGCTGCAGTCCATTCTGCAGTCAGAAGATGTCAGTATCTCACTAAACTACATGGCCCTGACACAATTTTGCAGAATCGGTTCACCAGAGGTGAAAGTGGTTTGTTTGTATGAAATGCTGGCCCTGACTTTGCCTTTATATGACTTTGTGTTGCCAGGCGCAAAGTTAGTATTTTTCTAGACATCTTTTAATGTTTTATGTGTCAAAGGGAAATGGACCTTCAGCCTTTGCTTAGACCTTAAAAATACCTCTAAGCAACTAAGAATCATGTATTTCATTGACTTGTAGTGTTTTTGTTTGCAACCAGCAAAATTTAATTCTGGTCTGCCACAGAGGGAGCTGTGGGGGATCTTGTATTAATAAACATGTCTCTCTATGCATAGACCTGCTCACTGTATCTGTACCATAATGCATACTGAGAACGCATGCTCTGCTCATTCATCTCCTCATATTATCTATAAGCATTATAACAGTTGTGCACAGTTAGCATTATCTAGCCACACGCTCTGGCACTGTATCAAAAGCACATGAAATGACAAAACATGAATGCCAGTGACAAAACACAAAACTATTTTTTGTGGTTCAGTTTTTAGAGCAGTATTGAAACGGCTATGGAGAAAGACAAATGAGCACCGTGGCTGTCAAAGCTGCAGTTATAGACTCATCCCTGAGGCAAACAGCTCCATGGTTTCGGGAATTTTAAGACTGTGGCTTGAACATTAGGGTTTCCGGCTGCACCCGTCAGATTCAAGAGTACGCTAGCTGACAGATTCCCCAGAGGGAGGCCTTTAGGGATTCAGTGGCAATCGGAATTCTGTTTGGGAACGTTTGGTGGTCAGGGATGCAGCATCTTTCTTTATTTTTGGAACTACTCCTTCGAGAGCAATTAATTACAATCGAATGCATACAGCCTGTGAAGAGACGTCATATTAGTACATGACTTTAATTATTAGTAAACTTCTCAGCCATGATGCCCTGATGTTGTTTATGTAACAAAACAGCAGCCTGCAATGCATTATATACTGTTACTCTTCATCATTATCCCACAAGTCTGATGCAGTAAGTCAAAGCTTCCCATTAAAAATAAGGATGACACTAAGGAACACCAGCTGCAGCAACATAAGCTGGTGATTGCGCACCCAAAGGAGGGTGAAGAGGGGCACACCCGTGATTTACCCGTTTTCTTTCTCCTCTCATTAGGCCGACAGTAGAAAGAAAGGAGTCTGACCACGCACAAGAGGTGAGGCATAAATGATTTATAGTGCCCTGACAGGACAAGAGCTGGAATGTTAACTGATGCACTTTTCTCAGCGTGGGAAGAAGCAGATCATTCTGGGACACAGCAGACACCAGGAAGACATGAGAGGAAATTCAAGATACTTCCTTTCACGCTGTTCCTCTCTCGATTCACGGTTCTTCTAAGATTACAGGCTATGCCCCTGAGCAATGAAGCGAAGCTGAGGAGGAGATGTGTGCTTGCCCTTGTCCTTAAAGTAGACCTCATTCATATTTCCGAGCTATTCTCCTCTTAAATTCTTCGCCACAAGATGACATTTTGAAAGCCCAATTTTAGCTAGAAAATGAAAAGAATGTTGAACATTCAGAGGTTGGTTTTTTTTAAACACTGATAAGTGCTTGTTTTGTTGTTTATGTCCTTTTGGCATTGAGCTCCCAACATTCCATTCTGGTGTTTGGACAATTTGTCCTTACATGAGAGTACAGAATAAACCAACTGAAAGGGACACTTTGATAAAAAAAATTCATTACTTACTTTGATTACTATGCTTCATATTTTTTAACATCATAATTTTTTTCTAGTCAGCATGCATCTAACAGGTGACCTAAACCACAAATCACTGTTGTGGTGAATACAAAGAGAAGCGGGATTAGTTGTTACATTGCTGCTCAATGAAGTTGACAAGAGCTCTGGAAAAAAAAAAAAATTTTTACAAGCACATACACACATGCATGCTTTTGTTTAGGCTTTTAACCATTGTGACTATCAACCAGTCAATCAGGACACTTGCAGAAAAAGCTGCTAAGACTAGTACAAAGGAAGAACTATGGTGAAGCTCTGCTCAACAGATGGTTGCCAGGCTGCCCTTCTTGCCAGAAACCTGTGACCAGAGGCTGCAGTAATGTCACCTTTTAAAAATGTGATAAAACGGAGAGGCCTTCAGGTGCTTCACCAACTTCTTTTCTGCTGAGCTGTGAGCCTGAAGCTTGATTTGCAGTTATAGCCAGTGACTTCAAATAATTTGGCTTGCCTCTCCCTACAGCTGCGTGGGAGAGCTTTGATACAGCAGTGTTGTGATTTGTTCCAAGTCACAGACATTTGGAAGCTTTTGTAGTTGTGTGGACTCTTTTGTGGACAACGAATCCCTCGTGTGATGCTCGGATTTGGGCTGTTAATTGCAGTTGTTGGCTGCTGGGAATGTAAATCAGGCTTTAGTGAATCTGAGTGTTTTCTGTGATTCTTGTTTCACATGAAAAAAAAAGAAGCCTCTTCAAAACATGTTCTGAATCTTTTTTACCTTTCACAAAACCTCAGACATTTCTTTATCAGCTCATGCCTTACAATGATAACTAATCTGTACAATGAATGAACAGAAAAATACATAAATTTCAATATTTAACAACTTATCTAAAAAATACAGCATGTTAAATAAGTGATGTTCCATTTTTTCTCACTGACAAAAGCAGTGAGAAAAGCTGGCAAAAAAAAAAACAGTAACAAAAAGTTGGGACCATCGTGTAAGGTGTTGCTGGAAAAATTTATGGTCGGGAGAGTGTTTTATGTGAGCAGATAATTTAAACTTAACAGAAAACTACTTCAAATATGTGCATGATACACGGTTCATCTCTGACGTTTGGGTTTCAGAGGGTTATCGTTTACCCCTTAGAAAAACCCACAAAAGTAATTAAATGCAAATGTACAATTTCTGAATAAAATCTATGAAGATGAATACTGACTGATGGAAGCTGAAGAAGAGTGTAAGTGAAAAAGATATTTGTCTTTATTCGTAGCAAAGGTGTGAGCTTTGAACTTTCTCCAGGCTGTGTTTGGTTTCCCAAAACATATCAACCCTACTGCGCTATCTTTCTTTCTACAGACTGACACCATATTTCTCTCTGCATATGGTGTCTAACAGGCTAGCAAAATGTTTCTTTATCTGTCTCTCTGGAAAAACTAAAATGTTCTCCTGAGGTTTTCTGAGGTTTCCCTCCTCTTCCTCAGCGTGCTCAGACACGATAGAGGACCTGTCCCCAGGTGGACTGAAGTACGTTGTTTTGGTCTGTGTCCTCCATTTCTTTTGGATCTTCCTTGGAAGCTTCTGGAAGAAATGCTAAATATTCTTTCTCTTCTTCTCCTGATTTGATTCACTGTCGCAAATTTCCAGCACGTCCAGGAAACTTTCCACCTCCAGCTGCAGCCAGAAGGCGGCAGATGACCTTCTGAGGCTGCTCATCACTGAGCGTACTGGCTGATGATGTCATCAGCTGGGCCGACTCTGGCGGTGGATGATGAGCTGCTCTGGACCCGTATGTCCAGACCCATCCCCCAGGAGAGAGGAGGGAGGAAGAACCTTGTCTCAGTTTTCTTTTTGTAATTATCTAAAACGGGTCAATTTGACCTGAACACCACACAAGGGTCAAGTGAGTATCTACTGTAACAGTTGCTACTAGGATTTGAACCATTTGTGGTTTTAGCAAAGGTAAACAACAATTAATTTGTTAGCTTCAAAAAACTAAATGAAATATTTCAAGCACAACAGTCCAAGCTTTGTATGTACGACTGTTTCTGCTGTGTTCGTGATACTCGTTCACACACTTGTCATCCTTCTAACTTTTTAGCTGTGATCTCAGCTGTCTATAGATGTTTTCACTGTTTGGCTCTCTCCAGCTTGCCACTGGACCAAGCTCCATGTGTGAAACTGATGACAAATTTCATCATTTCTGCTAAACAAAATTATTAAATGTGCATTGTATTAAATAGTTTCATGTTATGCTTTAATTTACCTCTATTTGATGAAGACTAATGAAGTAAAGCATATGACATACTGTTGAGCAAGGTTACTATATGTTGGGGCTGGATTTTTGGGGGTAATTTGTGTTATTATAAATGTAACATGTTGATGTGATTTAGATTTTTCTGAAACCAGATCTGAAAATTGTGGTCTCCTTTCATCTCTCTCTTACCTAGTCCACTATCTTCAAAAGCTTCATTTAACATGAGGCACTAAGGTGCTTTTAGTGGTTATCCTTTGTTCCATGTTGGTCAACAGACCATACCAACAGAATATCCTAATAGAACAGACACTCATAAAAAGTACACATGGTTGATTTCCATGTTAGCACGATAAGACACTGTAACAATATACAATAATAACTGATCAGGGGACTGTGTGGACGATAAACATTGACTGGAGCCTGAGTGTAAACGCTTTAATCCAAGAGATTAAAGTGCATAACGTGACCTCAGGCTGCAGAGAGACCATGAGTTCGATAAGATGCTGTTTTAGTGTTTCTGTTGACCTACCAGAGCTTTACAACCAGGAAGAACCAGAGGCAAAGGTCATTTAGATAAATACACAGGCTCTATCAAGTCATTTAGAAAATATTTACAAGGCGCTCTCTCTGCAAAGTTTCCATTGATTTATGAATTCTTAAACACTCCTTAACGCACTTCAGCTTTCAATCCATCTTGTAACCCTGTGAAATAAGTTGTCAGGCAAACAATACGACACACAGCTGACTTATAATACCTGCCAACGAAAAGTGAGAATGTTTCTCCAGGCTGAATATGAAGGGTCAGCGTCAGGCAAACACCACTGAATGAAATGCACTTTACAATGGGCAACAGTCAGAAATGGGTCGAGTTACTGATGGGGTCACAGTACACATAGGTGTGGACAGGCAGCACTGCAGCTACACGGCCTCACCCTGCTGACTCAAGCCTTATAAACACAACACCTTCCTCTGACATCATGGCTCGGTGTCCTAGTTGCAATCTGATATCTGACATGTAATGTACAAGCTTTCACATTCTATTTCTCATTTTCTCCATTTTGCTTCATAAAACCTCTGCTAGACCACAAAATATAATATATAATTGTGACTTTTAACATTTTTTAAATCTGTTTTGCAATTTGATGGCTATAAACAAGACCCTGATTTAAACGCTGAGGCACTTGGATGTGATCATTTCTTTAGGGATGCAGAAATGCAGCTTAGCCACAGATTTTTTTATCAGTACTTTTATCCAAATGCTTCACATGCCACACAAAATATAAATAAATAATAATACTACAAATACATTTAAAATGAAACAATCAAGTACACATGCACAGCAGGTACAAATGATGTTAAATCAGCACTGGCTGCTACTGAATTTAAATAAGCTGGTTAAATATAGTGCTATGGTCCATATATTACAGTGAGACTGTGTGTGTGTCTTGTTCCATTCCTTCCACCCCGGAGCAGCAGGGTTTGGGTCGTGATTTGGCTCCAGGGAGAAGTTGAGTTGATTTGCGGTTCTTTCACTTTTCAGGGAAAATAAAAGACAGGCTTGTATGTTGTTGTCTTTTTTTTCACCCTCCATCTATTCTGGGTTTAACCACTCTCCGCCTCCAAAACCCAATCTGTCAGCCAGTGTGAATAAGTGTGAGAGAACTCAAGATTGTGCCTCGAGTGCTCGTGTGGTAAAGCTGGACTCAGGTCTCTTGAGGTGGGTGCAGGTTTGAAAGCAGCGTGCATGTCCCTGAATCACTCTGAGAACGTTTTCCAGCGGTGGGGTGCGGGAGTACAAAGACCTATTATGCCAGTCAGGATGTGCTGATTGTTCAGTGCGCTCTGCCTGAGCAACACTTGCAGGGAAAATTATGGGGTTGGAATTTTTTAATACTGGAAAACACTAATGTGGTATTAAAGGAACAGATAAAACACAAAAGGAAGCCGTTTAACAAGGACAGTCAGGCCTCCTCAGCAGTGCTCTCTTCCAGTGTGTGTGTGTGTGTCTGTGTGTGTGTGTTGGAGTTTGTTGGACTGCTAATTGTTCTCTCTCTGCATTGCTGGTTTCTGAATCTCCTCTGCTGAGCATCCAGGGCACTAACAAGCTATAAGCTGTTTACAAGAATATCACTGCTGCCCTCAAACCTCAACCATGTTATGATTTATGAAAAGCTGTGGTCTCACCAGAGATTTAGGCAATTACCAAAGTCTAGTTTCGCATAGATTTATGTCTTGGTGAGAGACTCTGGAGTCTTTTAAGTTGTGTAAACTGGAACACTGTGCCTCTGACAATAGTGATATTTGGCCATTTTTGCATTCTTAGAGGAGGTTGGTTAAAGTTGTTCTTCTTTCCCAGATTGAGTTGATTTCTCTCGTATGAAGCTGCTTTTAAAGTTCTACCTTGAGAATATGTATTTTTGAACAGAGAACAGACGGTTTCTCATGTGTTAGAGGAGTCTTGATTCACATCACTCTACATTTTTCAGACAAATAAGCTCTCTCTTGTGGCTTTAAGCAACCAGTTAGCAAAGAGCCATGTAAAGTAGTTTCCTCTGTAAACAAGGGAACATTACGCTGTAAGTGTACACTGATTTCAAAAAGCAGACCATTTATCACATGTTAGGAATCTTGATGGCCATAAAAGCTGGCACACGTACAGGTAACTTATTTTAAAAGTTAGAACATCAACACTTGAACATTTCTGTGAGGTGACGTCAGTAAACTGCATACAGACTTATATTTACCAACCTAGACACTCACCACTGATGTATTACACAAAAGAAACCCAAGGGACAAGAAAGGTTAGAGATTTAATTTCAAAATATGACCACATAACTTCCTCTGTATAGAGGAGAGCTGATCATACCTGACACCAGAATTACATTTGGGCCAATCAAGCAGCCACCACCATGGCCAAAAGCTGAAGTCAGTGCAGAGCTGCCTCAAGGTGCAGTACCACTAATGGTTAGCAGATGCTGGCTCTAAAACATTTCTCACTGTTGAAACCTATTTTGAAAGTCCCAATTTCCCTCAAGTAATACCATGTAATTGATCTTTTCTCACATAAAGTTGGACTTTAGTTTTTGCCCATGTCTCACTTGTGAGCTGTCACGGTTGCTGTTTTGCTGACTTGTTCAGTACAAAAGTGTTTGAAAAAAATCTCTCAGATCTTGACTTGTGGGTTGTGACGATTCCTCAGGGAACTGTTTTGTGAAAGACACACTGCTTCTGATTTCATTATAAATCAGTCTTTCGTTTTGTTTTTTTTTCTTTGATCATCACAAATTCAGTTCCATTTGCCTCCATTGTGTCTTGGTGGTGGCAGAAATCTCAGAAATTCATATCTCAAAACCATAGTAGATAAGACCGAAACTATCTGCATGGCTACATCGTATGAGGGTATGTGATTAAACATGTTTTTCTATTATTTGAGTTAAGTCGGCCTTCTAAAACTCCTCCGGAGAAATCTATGGGCCTGGGTTATGAAAGTACTCACGTCTTTTAGAAATACTGTAAAGTAAAAGTCCTGCATTCATGATTATACTTGAAATAAAAGTATTTACCACAAAACGTACTTAAAATATTTAAAGCAAAAGGACTCAAATCACCCATTTTTTAAGTGCATTACTGTTGCACTTATTCTCATTATCGATCCATCTGCCCTTTATTTTTTAAAAACATACTTATTTTTTATCGTTTTGTCTATAAAATGTCAGAAAATAGTGAAAAATATGTTACAATTTCCCACAGACCAACATGTTAACTTCACATGTCTTGTTTTGTCTGAGAGGTGTATCAGGGTACCAGTGTGTGACCATCACTTTAATGTTGTAAACTGATCATTCAAGGTATAATTTGTGATGATCTATTTATTGATTACTTGTAAATACTGGATGGATTGACATAAAGTTTGGTGCAGACATTCATGGCCACCAAAGGATGAATCCCAGTGGTATTGATGACTTCCCCTTGTTTTCCTCTAACACCATCAGCAGGACCAAATTTTCATTTATCCAGTGAGACATCTCAACATGCACCTGATGGATTGGTACAAAGTTTTGTACACGCCGCTGATGTGTTAGTAGATTCCTGTTCTACAGCCTATGGGGAGTCTGTTTACATGCAGTCAAGAAACCAGGTTACAAAGAGAAATCAAGTTAAGCAGGTAAACAGAAACGTCTTTCAGCTTACGGGTCCACTTTGTGATTTGGGCTTGTAAGAAGATAATTAGTGAGACTGGACAAATCCACTTGGGAACATGTGTGGGCTGGAGTTACAGAGAACAAAAGCATGCTCAGTCACACACAGTCATTACAAAGCTTATTTTCTCTTTTATTCTTGTCTCACGCCCTCGTGCTAGCAGGCAGACCTCATCAACCTCACAGGTGCAGAGAGAGACTTGCTTTGGTATTTGGTGTTTGTTGAAAGAGATCAACAAGCAAGAACAGGCTCTCTGCGAAGCCGTCCTGACAGACAGGCATCAAAACGAACCTGCCATTCCACAAACAGCTGTCATGCACATCGCTCTGCAGAACCACCTTCACCGCAAGCACCAGCACCAGCAGCTCCCTTGTTGCCCCTGTCTCTCTAATATGGCAAAGAAGCAAGCAGGTACATGAATGCACCATGTCTGTGCATATGCACACACACACACACACACACACACACACACACACACACACATGCAAGCATGCACACACACTCCCACACTTGAATGTATGGATGTAACAGCTGCAGGAAGGCTGTCTAAACACTGCAATGCAACAGCCTCTTCTGACAGCGCAGAAAGTGAAAGGGAACGTGTGTGTGTTTATAGTAATTTGCCATCTGGAAGGTCATTTTAGGTGTGTTTATGATGGCAAAAGGTTAAATGACTATGGAAGTTTTATACCTCTCTGGCTAAGGCAGCAGTTGCATGGCACCACCTGAGGCCCTCTGTAAAAAAAGGAAGTAAAGCGATACCATCTCTTATGCTGGCATTTTATCTGCCCACACACATGCATGCCTTGCCTTGCAGTATCACCTGATCTGCAACAGCAATTTTTTTCTCTTTTTCTTTTTGGACAACTTTGTCATCCTTATCAACACATCTAGGTGTGGCAAACTGTGAGGGTTTGGCTCTTGGTAATTTCAAATGTGACTTCCAAGTATTTTGTCCTGGTATTTTTCAGTGTCTTTCCAGTTTAATGACAGAAATAAAACTGAAAAACATCACAAGTATTTCAGTGTTTACAGCAGGAATATTTTGCTTGCAAAGTGGAAACCAAAACAGTGCTTACACAATCACACAAAAGATTTCCTCACTGGAACCAAGGATACTATTACAGCCATTACCACAATGACTTCTGGACTACCGCTGCTGCTATTTCTACAACTCTACAGCTGCTGCTGTGCTACTACGATTACCTATGTGAAGATCTGGATGCATAAATTGGTTGACCAAGAAAATATGCTGTGAATCTTGCATAAGGATACAACAAGTGCAGATACCTTTCACAAACATGAAATAAACCAATTCACTGGTTTATCCCTAAATTAAGCAAAAATTCTCAGCTTTAGCTCAGTCCACAGAGCTGAGAACTGCAGAGTCGAGTGATTAATCTGTATTGGTGCATCACTATTAGTGACCCCTTTCACATTTGATACATTGCTTACGCAAAAATATTGATTGCTTTAAATCTATAACAATGCACTCAATTAAATTAAATTGTTCAAAAGTTCATCTAATGTAGTAAATATACAAATTACAATACTTGACTGATAATTTTACCGTTGGTTAAACACAACTGTCTGTCCAGTCCTACATATTTTTATATTAGCAACCCAGCATTTGTGGCATTACATTCTTCCATTTCATTATGATTATCGCTATCTTTAGTTTTATTAACATAAATAACATGAAGAAGATTAAGTCTCTTAAATACACACCCAGCCTTCTTTAATATCTGCATGTGAGGACACACACACACACACACACACACACACACACACACACACACACACACACACACACACACACACACAGCTGTCCCAACACTTTCATTGGCATAACAGCCCTTCATTACTTGGAGTCAGAGTTAGACATGCCTGACATGCCTACCTCAGCAAACCACAAACCACCATGGGGAGGTGGGCTCCAACCACCAGGACAGGACAGGTGCAGCTGAGGTGACATCAGTGCCTAATGTGGGTCGATGCTTCTCGAAAAGCTCTGACACATCCAGGACCAAGCAGTGATGACAGCTCCAACTGTGAGATAATGGAGATATAATAATAAAGACAGTATGGCTGCCAATGTAAGTGCTAGCACTGCTCTCGGTCTCTTAGTAAGACATCAGACTAAAAGCTTTTAGCAGCAGTAGAGATAAACTGCAGCCATGACAGAGATTTATGAGAAAGCTGAGACTTCATGGGATCACAAAGAAAGGAAATGATGCATTAATCATCCTTGACGTGTCAACTAAAGGCTTTATTGAGTTAAATTTAAAAAGTATGGCTGTCCAACTGCTCAGATGATCAAAGACTTTGTCTGTGACTTTGAGCTAAAGAGTTAAAGTTCTTGTGGGTTGGTTTTACAAGTTGATATTTTGTGTGAGCTCAGTTGAAGTAAGTCCCATGTTGTGTGAACATAAATAAGTAGTTTAATGTGTCAGAATCTTGGCATAGTTGTCAGTCCTCTGTTTGCTTTCAAAGTGAGTTTGTAGCTTGGGCATCTGACCAAGTGGGATCAGTGTAGCATGAAAGCTGTGTTCTGTGTTGTCAATCACCTGTTGCTAATTGCTACTGGCAGGGTGCACGGAGGGAGGAGGGGAACGGAAACTACAAGTGTTTATCTTACTGTTGATCTTTAAACTTACCTACCACCGCTTCAACATTTGAGGCACTGTTCCTCACAGACTGACTGCAGATTATACTTATTCAGCTGGACTGGCAAGAGCAATTTTAGATTTTGTTACTGAAGTACTGGACGCTCTTCAGCATCCAGCTGAAAGTAAATTCACTCACACAAACTGTCACTGCTGTGGGTTTACAGGGCTTTCACTGGACGTGTTTGCTGCTAGCGATGGAGTCATGTTATTTTGTTAGTGGTGTGTTCGAGGGAAGGTGAGATGGTGCACATGGTTGAAGGCTCTCAAATTACCATCTGATTTACAATCCAACCTGTGGTCACGAGCTTTGGGTCGTGACCAAAAGAAAGAATGATATCATGGTTACAAGTGGCTCACATTATTTTTTCTTTACAGGGTGTCTGGGTAAAGTACTCCTCAGACATTTGGAGGGTACTAGCTACTGCTCCCTCACACTGAAATTTGAAGTGAGTGGTTTGGGCATTAATATACCTCCTGACCTGGACACCTCTCTCTTGAAGTACTCCAGGCATGTCCACCTGGCAGGAAACTAGAACCAGATCATGCTGGAGTGATATACATGTCCCATCTGAACACACTAGGATCCCCATAGGCTATAGGAGGAGCTGCAGGACATGGCTGGGAAGAAAGACATCTTGGCTGCCTTCTGCCTCCGTAAGGTAAATGACCAAAAAAGAAAAAGAAAAAAAAAAAGAATGAATGAACGAACTTTATTTATATCACACCTTTCATACACAGAATGCAGCTGAAAGCATTTTACAAAACCATACACATAAACAAGGAGGAAAGGAGAAAATTGTGTTATTTCATCTAAATAAAATAACACAATTAAATTCAGTTCATTTTAAAATTGATGTCTTTTTCCTCCTTTTTAAAATTCTAACGTATGCGTTTTCACTTTTGTTAGCATGCTAACCTGGCCAACAAAATTAGAGAATGGTGGCTAGCATGACTCCTTTGTTTAATGTTTAATTCTTCCATTTGTTCTGTTTTACGTTTTGCTCTGATTTTGATAAACAGGACAGAGTAGAGGACCCAGACACAAAAACATTAAAGCATGCACGGATAAACACTTGAACATAAAAGCTCATTTTCACACACTCTTCCATCACACACTCATCTCTATTTCCTCCCTCTCTCCATCCCACCTGATATCAGTGAGCCCAGTAGGGTCATCTGGAACTGAATCAACAGGTGGCTTTCAATGGAGGCTCCGGGAAGCCCAGGGGCCTCCAGTCAGAGCATGGAGGACGACCTTCCTCCTCAGCCATTCAGGAATCCACCACCACTTTATTCTAAGCTCTGCCTCCTTTTTGCTCTTGCCTCTGCGCTTCCTTAAACATCCACAATGGCCTTTAGGCTGGCAGTCACTCGATATGGAAGGAGGAGAAGAAGAAGGCGCCTTAAGGAGCAGGTCATTCTGCTTGGGTGAGCAAATGGGAACATCTGCCGTTCTAGGTTGACTTGTGTCTCCAGTAAAAAAAAAAAAAAACATGGGGAGGGCCCTGTGAAGTATGCACTGATAAAGCCCTTATTTAAAACTCGCTCTGACAGTTTCCTTCGGAGATAATGGTTAATGGAGTCTGTGGGTAACCTCAAAAGCAAAAAAGAAAACTAAATGTTTTTGCGAATGATTATCTTTGGGTCTTCAGGTCAAAGGTTTTAACAATGCTTCTTAAATACAACACAACCGTGCAGTTTTCAGGCCACGATAGGCCAAACGGTCCAGGGCCCAGTACTCAGCATTGATCTAGTTTTTGTGAGTCATGAGTTCTCTCTGCTAAACGTTAGCGGAATGAGGATTGGGTGAAAATACATCAAGACAGTTTTGTGTTTCCTTCTGTCAGATAAACCATTAATCATTATATTCAATAAGCTGCCATCATGTACTCTGCTGAAAGTCAACCACAGTAGTTTAGAAAATGAAGCGCCCACACTTGTTCTCGTTTCAGATCAGTGAAGATTTATCCTTTCACACTTGTTTTCTTACGCCTGGACCACACAGCCTACCTTGTGTGTGTTTGACGGCTGCCTTGCTGAACTGCTGCGGCTCACTCGTCTGTGTATCCACACCGCCAGCGGTGGTGCCGTGACGCTGTTCCTGCCAGCCCTATCTTTCTACAGTTTGCCTTGGATAATGGCCATCAGTGATCAAATGAATGATTTGATTTCATTATAACTGAAATTTATATTTAGTTCAGACATGATGGAGGAGGAGGACAACTGGGCCTCCAAAATGAAAAACAAACAAATATTTTTTTACTGTATCATTATATATATTGGTCCACATGTATATATAAAGATACAGTAAAAAAAAACAAACAACCATGATAGACAACATGTCATGCATCACAATATATATGTAAACATGTAAATATGTACAAACTCATCCTCTGCACCAACAGCTGAGGAAACTTCCTCCCATGTTTTCCCCTTTTTTTCACGTCTTCATAAAACAGATTCTGTGTGTCGTAGAGCTCTTTGTGATTTTCAATATTTCCACAATGAGTTTAGTGTCATACATTGTTGATTTTACACATAAAGTTTAGTTTGCTTGTCATTTTGTGACTCTGGAGGAAGTCTGTCAAGTCAAAAAGACAGTGATGGGAACTCAGTATAACAAGAAGGTGTTAGAATGCTTCTGGTGCATTATGGGACTGTAGGTACCAATATTTTTTGTAGGTTGACACATCACGGATTAAAAGTCAGGAAATATTATCCTCTGCTGCTTCAATTGTGACTATTCATTTCTTGAAAGGAGTGTCCTGCATGTTTCCTAAGTTAATGGGAATTGTCATGATCAGCCCCAAAGGGGGCTGTTTTCTGAACCCTTTTGTTTTGTTTTGAACTCTTCTTAGATATTTGTTGAACCCTTTTTGGACTCTGGTTTAGTTTAAGTTCTGTTAGTAGTTCCTGTTTTATTGTGAAGTCTTGTCCCTAGTGTATCTGGTCTTGCTCTACTTCCTGTCTTTGTATGGTTTCCCTCCTTTTGGGATTGTCTGCCCGGCCCTAATTGGTGTCACCTGTTGCCCATTGCCTTGTGTATATAAGTCTTGTTGTTTCAGTTTGCCTGTGTCTTTATCTGTGTTGATTCTGGTGCTTCTGCCTTTCCTACCCGAGTCAACTCCCCTCCCATGATTTTTAGTTGTTTAAGTTTTGTTCCTGGTCCTGGACTCTCCCAGTGATTTTGAGTTTAATTAACAGACTTTTAGTTTACTCATTGCCTGTCCTGGGGTTTCTATATTTGGGTCCTCTCTTCCTTTGGGTTCCTAGCTGCTCTGGTTGTGACAGGAATATAATATAAAATCACTGGAGTGGCCTTTAACCTGATTTTGGTGAAAGTTGGAAAACAAACAAGATCAAAACTATTTAAACAAAAGTAATAAAAATCTGAGCAGCTAAATGGAAACCCATATCCTACAATGTGCAAAGTGCTTGTTAAAGATGTATGCGAACGTTAAAACATTCACTTTTAAAATTTGAAGAGGGGCCACAAAACAGTATGTATTTGTATTTTAAATGTAAACTGCTCAATTACTAAAGTGACTGGCAAAACATACACAGCTCAGAAAAGACAAACAAAATGTGGAAAGTTGACCATGAATAGAATCACAGGCTAAACTTTCAAAGTATGGGAGATTATTCTCAGCATCAGCTGTCACTGAATGTTTCCCTTCAGCACTGGCCTCTTTAGTTGTTTGAAATACAAATGACCACACTGAAGCCAACCACACATGGATAATTTACATTACAACTCAACACGTAGGTCACACGTGCCCTCGAGCTTCCCAGCCTCTCACCTCAACACACACACACCAGGGCCAGATTACCACCAACATTTGCTCATTACCACATACACACATGCATGCCTAACATATACAACTTACAGATGTCTCCCTTGTATGTTGATTCGTGAAAATCCAGCTGCCATGTCTGTAGCTTCTAGAGTGACTTATGAAATTTTTAACAGTGTGTGGTTTCAGGCTGTTCAAGGTAGCGCATATATATATATATGTGTATCATTGTACATATGTATATTGTATATATATATGTACAATGATACACACACATATATATATATATATATAGATATATATATATATGTGTGTATCATTGTACATATGTATATTGTATATATATATGTCACCATTATCCTTCCTTTACCTGTGAGTTTTTTGTAATTCATCCACACAAACAGCCTCTTGTACCTTGAACCTGCTTTTTAATTCCCCCTCACCACCCCCCCTTATCAGCTAGCAGTAAATCTGACAAGCCACATGGAACTACTTTCTCAAATCTGAGTGTAGCTGGATCAAGTGGATCAGGTGTTGTTTTGGTGTGTGTGTGTGTGTGGGAGGGGAGGGGATTATTTGAAGGAGATGGAAGGCCAGGCTATAAAGCTAATCAGACTAACAGATGAGCCTATATCCTGTTCTCACACATGCTGGCCTGGGTCACACTTGCTGCACTTTGTGTGTGTGTATGTGCGTGTATAGGGGTGTGTGTGTGGAAACAATGGCACTGCTGTTTGCCTATCCGCCATTGCTGCTGTAGTTGTCTTACACCTGTGCTTGGCAGCCCTCCCAGCACCTGCCCCCCCTCCCGCCCCCCAACACACACGCACACACACACACACACATTACCCCAATCTACCCACCACCTCCAGCCCCCAACCACACACCCCAATCCACTTTAGTTCTCGGTTTACATCCTGCATTAGCTTTTAGAGCTGCATTACAAAGAACAATGCATATTCAACAGGCTTACCAGCCCCGATAATGCACATGTGGCCCCTTCAGGCATGTCTTATCTTTTAATATCAACACGGAAAAGTGACGATATCAAAGGTTTCTTTATTCCCCTGCTGTACTTACCCCATCCTATCATTACCAAAACCTATTACTGCGTAGCCCTCCCCTCCAACTCCTGCTCATAAATGAGGACAAGGAGTGAGAAAGGAGAGGGTGAAGGGAGCGTTAAGGCGGCTGTGGTGGCGCGATTGGGCGGGTGAGTGGTTGGATTTTAGGGGTTCAAAAGCTCACAGAGATCCATGGCATTCTTCTGTGGTTTGAGGGGGCCTTTGTGAAACTGGAGACCCCAGAAGGCACATGGTTGGGGGGGCAGGGGGAGCAAGAGGTGTGGGAGGAAGGGAGGGTGCAAGGGTTGGGGACACAGACTTAGCCAGCAGAAGCCCACCTCTTTTCCCGCAGTGTCAGCAACACAGGTGTGTGAATAACAATGCCTGTGTGTGTTTGAGAGAGAGACCCATGTCCAATCAATGACACTGTATTGTAATCATCTATTGTGGGGACAAGGCTGGTGCTCAAAGGTAAACACAACTGGGAATAAAATCTTAGGAACCAGGTACAACCCTCTGGCTAGAGCACTGTATTCAGTGGTATACAGGACCAACCCAGTCTCACGCCAGGTTGTGAAATAAGTCATGAAAGTTAATGTATTGATTTGTGTACATGGATAAGAATTTTCAGTTTTTCCTAACAGTAAAATATCAACTTGTAGTGGCTACAGCATCATTACACTTTTTTTATAATGGTTTGGCACTCACAGCACATGGTCTGGTTTAATCCAGAAAAAGTTCTCTGTGACTTCAGACACGGCGTGGTTTATTTAACCAAAACCTCGAACTTTCACTAACCTTCACTAACCAACGTGCTTTTGTTGCCTAAACCTCACCACACACAAGCCTCTGGATGCAAACCCTGGTCTTTAGGGTGACAGTTGGTTCTCTTTGTGCGCCTGTTATCCACCCCAGCCACCTCCTTCTGACATAAATTTAATGTTACATTCATTCAAAAATACCTTTCCAAGTGAAATATAATAAAAGTTTGAAATTTGTCATGAAAAAAATGGACAATTAGTGTCTATGTACACAAATTAGTAGATTACATTTTGTGACTGTTTCACGAACGGCAGTGAGAGTGGGCTGACAGGACAGGGGTGAGGGGCGACGACTGGGAAGCAAGATGTCAAGCACAGCACCTCCTTATCGTTTCCATAGCTGTTGCTCAACATTTTGCCATAGTAACACCAGGCAACAGACAATGAAAATAAGTCAGATAAAGCTGGACAGAGAATTCCTCTCTGCACCAGTTGCTAGGTAAAGGACTTTTCTTAATTCCCCATATTCATAGTGAACTCCCCCACGCCTACTCCCTCATACCCTCCTGAGAGTGAAAAACTAGATTAAACATTTTTTGTTCGTGACTTGACCACTGTCTATCTGCAGAGTCGGCAGGGTGCAACATTTTTGGGATATTTCCCATAAATTATGATGGGCTATCAGTAGGCCAGCTGTACTCTTGAATTCTGGTATTCAGAGTTGCTATTATGTTTATATGAATACATCTCTCTCCGCTTGTCACAATGATTCCACCTCTGTATGTGGGGATGCTGAGAACAAAGAGCTGTCAAGTAAAGCGGCTCACGCTCCCTTTTCCCTCCTCAGGCCCATTCAAGACGCCGAACAATTCTAAATCAATATCCACATGCAAATGATTCTTGTGCCCTGCAGGCTGCTTGATAGCCAGGTAGGCAAAACTGTAACCATCCGTATGGTGCCTTCAAGAGCCTACTGTAAACTCTACTTCTTTTGGATGGCTGAGAAGTTGGTACTTAAAATTTACTGGGAAAAGACTATAGCGCAGGTTACTGCTGCATTTAATGATCGGCATCAGAAATTAATCTGTCAGTTACTTAAACAATGAACAGCTTAATCTACTTTCAGAATAAAAGTTTCAGTATATGAAAGAAAGTTTCAGTATATGTAAAATGGCCATCACAGTTCCCCAAGGTTCCGAGGTCACAATTTCAAGTTCACTTTAATGAGCACTCACCAGACCAGCAGATGTTTGACATTCTTGTTTAATATGTGGCATTAAAAATGAAATTATTTGTCAAAAATAGTTGATGATTAATTTTCCATTAATAAAGTAATTTACTAATTGTTGCAACAGAGTTCTAAATACTATTTGCAAATATCCTCCAGGCTTTGCAAATATTGTCTAACCTCTTTATTTATTAATTCAGTCACTTACCATGTTATGCCACATGCCTCCTTAGTGCAGCATTCTAGTGTCTCAGCCTTCCCTGGATGTGAGCCTAAAAAAATCAAGGCAATGGAAAAAAAATAGTGCAACATTTTCCATCCTTCACATCCTTCGTTTGAGTGAACCCACACACTAATTTGTTTCTGTCAATACAATAAAGAGCAAACAACAAGAAAATGACTGTGAAAATTAAAAAACTCAGTGGAAGCAGTGATAACTGGAGTTGATGATTCATAGGCCTGTAATTTACTTTATTTTTCTAATAATATTAGCTTGATCCTGCAGTTGCCACTTTTTCACGTGCGTTGCCAATGTGCGTTAGACTGAGAAATTCCGACAGTCCCTAAAGGTCGCAAAAGTTTCCCATGTGCCACCATCCCCCCTCCACCCCGTCCTCTGATAAAACACACACACACACACACGCGCGCGCGCGCGCGCGCATTCCAGCAGGCGGGGTCCGTGACGTGCTGGGCCGTTTGTGAATGAGCTGCGGAGAGCAGCGCTCACCTCTCAGAGCAGAGTCCCAGCCAAGACCAGGAGCGGAGAGAGAGAGAGAGAGAGAGAGAAGAAGGAAAAGTTTGCCAAATGGATTTCTTTGGTGGAGTCAGATCTTTATTATTTTCATATGTTGTCATTAACGGTATACTAATTACAATACAGACTAAAGAAGGTGAGTGCCTCTCTTTAATTTTTTTTTTTCTAGAAGTTGGTTGGCTTAAATCTAAGTTTTTAAGTGAGCACGCGTGCCATGCGGGGAACAACTTCCTTAAGAAACTTTAAAACCAGGAAACATTCTTTCTTACTTGTGTGACAGTCACATATTGTCTCAGAGTCTTATTTTTATTTAAAAAACGCTTTAATTGTATAAACATGTTTCTCGTCGAAGTTGTGTATTTAGTGATCAATAATCAGTTGATCTGAGAACCTACACCGCATGCATGTGCGCTTCTTTAGACTTTGTAACACCAGCAGGTGAATTCTGGAGAAAGTTTGTTGAGTTAAACACCTTTCACTTTGTTTAGTTTTTTTTTCTCCCCCTTTTGTATGAGCGTTGTATAAACAATGTTCATTTTATTTATTTGTTGTGACATTCAGATACACTCTGAGCAGAGTTTAGTCTATGTAATAAGTAATATAAGCAATAAGTATAGTTGGGTAGAAGAAATAAATATATATGTGAGTGAGTAAATAAATATACATATAAATATAGATATAAGACTTTATAGAATAAAGTATGACAATACGTAATAAGGCTACATGTGAAAAATAAAGCTAAGATTACATGTATGTCCAGAGGTTTGAGTTTAAGTTTTTTAAACTAAACGAAGTGTTAGTTTTGAACAGCCTTAAAAATAGATCAGATCAGTAATAGCATCCTGTAATCTTCGAGGTGGTTATGCAGCAAACTTAAACTCAGTCAATGGTAAATGCTGAATATTAATATCGATAAAGTCAGATGATTTCCATCAATGCCGAGTCAAAACATATATTTTTTGGTGAGTTTAAAGGTTTAATCTCATGTAGTAATGGTGTTCTTGTGTCTCTACAGAGGTTCTTTTGGATATGAGGGCAACAGGAGGTGAACTGGGCTGGTTGACATGGCCCTTAGATCAGGGAGAGAAGCCTGGGGTGAGTATCACTCCGTCCTCTCCTCCAGCTCCCACTTTTGCATTTGGAATTTGCCTTGGGATAAATCTAGATGGAGAAAATGCATAGGAAGAACCTGGATAAACCGAGAGCCTTCAGTGCAAAATATTTGACCATTTGACTTGTGTGGTGAGCTGTTCAGTGGGCCCTGTGAATGAACATGTCAGGTTTCTTTAAAATCTGGCAGTTAGAGCCTAATGGATGGATATGAGAAGGAGTTGTAGGATCCTATCAGGAGTTGCCTGCAGAGCATGTCTGGGCTACACCAAAGCTTAGGCAGACAGAATAGCTGCTAGCTCTGAACTGGGAATACTTGTGGCTTCTTGTGGTTTCAAGGCTTCAGCTCCAGAATTGTATGTTAGAGAGCAATTAACTTTTAAAGTTTGCAGCACGTGGTGCCTCTTTTTAGAAGGGGGTTTTAGATGGCACTAATCAGCCAGAACTACCTTTTCCTTAAACCCGGGGAAAATGTCTATGTTCAGAGATGCGTCTGCAGAATAAGCTACATTACTACACCCAGAGTCTGTGGTTATCTCTTTGCCGGTATATACAAGAGGCTTGTGTGCCTTCTCCCATATTGTGGTTTCAAAGTAATTGACCAGTCAGGCTCATGCAAATTCACTGTAAAGAGCCTCATTTGATGTGCTGATGAGTCAAAGGCATGTGCTGATGTGCCGTTCACAGTGGCTCACCCAACTTTCTCAGAGGTTTCACTACTTAAATAATTACTTTGATACTTAACTTTCACTTTTTGTTCTAATAAGCATCATGTGTTTTCTTTTTTCCTTTTGTTTTTAGGTTTGTTGGAAAGATTTTTTATTGTGCGCATTTTCTCATGTAACTACCACCACTTATGGCATTTCTTATTTTATGTTTTAAAGGCCCCTCATAAAAAATGTTCACCAGCTGTTTAATAGAGGTGTTGGTTCTGCTGTTGTACATCAACATTTATATGCAGAGCCACACACTCAGCCAACAAAGCACATTCCTTTAATTAATAGCACAGTGGCTGCATGCACAGAGCAAACCACAGGCTCTGCTCCTGTGGGGGCCAGTTGTTGCTCAAGAGCCAAGGTTATGTTAAAACATGCTGTCACTTTTTTTTCCAGAAATATTTGTGGCAGTGTTTAGTATGCGAGCTGCAACGCTATTTGGGGAAGATGCCAGTAGCATCAACGGCATGTGAAAAACTGAATTGGAAATAATTTGGTATCTTTGCAATGTCAGAAATGCTTTCTCACACATAGTCCTTGTGTTTGCTGTATTGTTGTGCTGTAAAGGCTCATAAAGTGGAGTTCTCCACGTTGTAGAAATGTGTTGTTGCATTGAAGGATTGTGAAATGGGTCATGGGTGTCCCTGCACGAAGTTTTTGTTTCCAGGATCAGTTTACAGGGGTTGAACCCTCATGTGAAGTGTTACGGTGCCCCTTTATTTTTGCCTCCCTTATAGTTTTGGTTCAACCCAGCATGCTTAGGGGCTCCCCAGGGGTCAGTGTTCATACCTCTAACCTTGATGGTTTGTGTGGTTTTGTTTCAGTGGGAGGTTGTCCAGAGGACTCTGAATGGCTCTCAGTTCTATACCTACTCCGTCTGCAATGTTGGTGAACGTGAGCAGGACAACTGGCTGCGCACCACCTTCATCCAGCGGCGTCCGTCAGCTTCGCGGGTTTTTGTTGAAATCCAGTTTATTGTACGTGACTGCAACTCTTTTGACGGTGCCTCACTGACCTGCAAAGAAACCTTCAACCTCTTCACATCTGAGTCGGACGCAGATGTGGGGACTACCTTCCGCAAGGGCCAGTTTAAGAAGGTGGCCACCATAGCTCCTGATGAGATCACCAGCAAAAACGAACTGCGCATCAACACAGAGACGCGAGTAGTGGAAAACCTGTCTCGAAAAGGCTTCTATTTGGCTTTTCAAGACATCGGAGCCTGCGTTGCACTTCTCTCTGTCAGGGTCTACTACAAAACTTGTCCAGCCACGGTGAAGAGTCTTGCATCATTCCCTGAGACCGTGGCTGGAGGTGAAAACCAGGCTCTAAGGGAAGTGAACGGAGTGTGCGTGGATAATGCAGTCAGCGAGGAGTTGCCTCGCATCTACTGCACTGTGGATGGGGAGTGGGTGGTGCCAGTCGGACAGTGTCAGTGCAAACCAGGCTATGAGGAAGTCAAAGATGTGTGTCAAGGTAAGGGTGCATTCTTGAATCTTTGGTACTTGTAAAAGTCGTTTTGCCACCAGACACTGCATCCTGTTTGGATATAAACCAATATGTGTTTTTTTAAAGAGACCATTTGACATTGGTCACCTTTTACCTTCATTGTAATTGCCATAGGTTGTAAAACAAGCCTGTATGGCAGTGTGTGGATATTTATCATATGTGTTATTATCATTGTTCAGTGGAATTCTCCCCTTGGCTAACATGGCCCCTGTGCAATGGAAGGAATGCTTAGGCCTACCTGTACATGTCCCGGCATCATCCCTGACCTTGAACTGATACCTATAAAATTAGGAAATGTGCTTTTCAGTTTCAGTTGTGATTAAAAGATATTCAGTTATATGGAAAAGTTTGTACAAGCTCAATTTGCTTGAGCTATAAAATGCTACACCCTTTGTGTCATCAAAGGCTCAAGTTGAGCAGTGAGAAAAGGCTCTGAGCTCCAGTATAGTTTGGTTTTAAAACCTAAATTAACATGTTCATTTCTTAGGTCTGAAACAATTTAAATTCTTCTTAAAAGCAAATTACGTGGCACAAAATGTGTGCAAATCTTCCTTATTTTGTTTTATTTTGGTCACGGTCATGACCCACTCTGAAACCACATAGTTAAGAAGTTGTTTAATGAATGTCAAAGTCATGCTCAGATGCTTCCCCTACTTCACAACTCTTCTCATAGTTCATAACTTACAGCCTATTGCATCAGGTGATTTCCTGCTCTCTTATTATCATCTGTTCTCTTATCTTGATATGGGTGTGCTACGTAGTCCAACCATCACTCGGTCCTTTGACTTTGTAGTTATGTCGTAGTTGTGTTTTAAGTCCTGCAAAGAAGGCTTTTATTGTTGTGGGCAGGGCTGTCAGGGTGACTGAAAGTGATGAAAGAAGCCGGGAGGCTACTGTACTGTGATGGATTAGCATCTTCAAGGCTGGTCGGTGGGAGAGGGGAGGAGGCAGGAGGAAACTTCTGAGCCTCACTGACTTTGTTCATCTCAGACATCACAGAAAGCAGAGGCCCTCTTCGTGTGATGGGGCATGCCGACTACAAGTTCCCCTGTCTGCCCAAGCATCCATCTCTCCCTCTTCCCCACTGTTTTCACAAATTTGCTGAGCCTGAGCTATGGGGTGTATTGTGTGAGTCCAGCAGTGTATGTGAACATACAGCACAGGCTGGCATGCACGGGCCTGTTCAGATCTGCTCCATGACAGAACACCTAAAGACTCCCATCAACCCAAAATATTCCTCCTTCTCCACTCCTTTTTTTTTTGGCACTCGTGTCTGTACACACACACACACACGCACAACCTGAATCACGCTTATACAGGTATTAATACACACCTTGGACTACAGTTGTAAATCCACATGCAGCTTGCTGTTAATAGATGTGCTTTCTTCCCATTGGCAACAGACTGATAAAAGTGATGAAGTTTTCTGTCAATACATCATTCTTAGCTGCGGGAAAGTGCCAGGTAAGATGATTAGAGAGGGGGCAGAGATGAGGCAGGAAGGAATGAGAGAAAAGTCACAGAAAAGCGATAGAGAGGTTGTGTTTAGTGGAGGGGTGTGATTTCTAAAACAGAGAGAGGTGAGGAATGGAATTTAAAGGTAGGAGAACAATGAAGAGCTGTGTTTCCCTGCAAGGCTGGAGGAGCCCACCTCTACCTCCACCTCCTCTCCCGCTTGGTTGGTACATTCCTGATCAGTTTGTCGAGGAGGAGCCTCCCAACATTACTCCAGACTTGTGGAATTCCCAGGGGGGGAAGAGCAGCTCCGGGTCAAGTCCTCACATAAAAATGACTAAACAAAGAAAACCCCCCAAAAAACTACAGAGATGAAGTCAAATGAGAGGTCTGGGATGCGGGAGGGCAGTCGCAGATGAAGGTGGACATGAATCACAGGGTTGCAGTGCGGGGTGGAGATGTATGGCTCGAAGGGCTTTAAATGGAATCTCACACAGACACACAGTTAATCATTCTCCCCACTTCTTTCCTGTACTGTGTGCTGTTCAGGGAGAAACCACAAAACTTCAATTGTGGTGCTTTTTCTTACTTGGGTTGAAAGTTTCCATGTTCGGTGATGTGATCACTCAGTTTTATGGCTCCTCGGTCCCAGAGGACCTGTTAAAGTAGAAATCTGTGACTTTATCTGGTTTTCGTCTCCATCTCTTCATCAGCACTCGCTGCTGTGATGGTTTTGGCTTTGAGATCACTCGTCCGTGTTTCTAGGCTCCTTAAACCCCGTTGAGGTATCTGTAGGTGGCATGTGGCGCCCTTCTCTCAGAGGCTGTCATTGCTCTTACTAAATACAGAGTCCTTCTTTCGGACAAACAAACTCTGAAGATAAAACACATCACTTCCTGCGCCACGGAGACCTACCAGGGTGTTTGGAGCAGCAAATGTAAAAGCTTTTATGAACTGGTTGTAAATCATATAAGTCCGCAGAAGCAAGACACAAAAGAGGCCTTTACTTTTTATGTAGGCATTACAGACTGTGCTATAAAGGAGAATAAGTCTTGCTCTCAAAATACATAAGCTTCAACTATGAAATGAATCGGAAATGAAGTAAGTGCCTTGAAAGCTGCTCTCAAAATGTGATCCTCACAAGACTGAGAAAGGCTGTTTTTGTTAATTTGTTAATTACTTTCTTGTTTACTTTCATTTTGTTGTGTATTTTCTTTTTGTCTTTTTTTATTATTATTTTTTTTAAGATTCTGATGAAATGGAAAGATAATCTTTTTCTGGTGATAGAAGGATTCACATCTTTTACTTAAGTAAAAATACATATTTCTGGATTATTATTACTGATGAATGTATATATATGCATATTTAGAAATTTTGCATGAAATCACTAATCTTAATAGGAATTATATAAAGTGTATTAAGTGAGAAGTACAATATTTACTGATACATAATATAGCAGGAGTACAAAGCAGCATAAAATGGAAAGTTTCAATACCTCAAAATTATACTTAAGCACAGTACTTGACTAAATGTAATTAGAGTTAACAGAAAAAAAAAACAAAACAAAGGAAATCAGGATGTCGTGCCTTTAATCTCCTTTGTGAGAAAATAAATATTCTTTTTTAAAATTCTGGGCAAAAAAAAAGCAACTTTTTTGCTATTGAGTGGTTGGCTTTTAATCCCGGCAGCAGCGCCTTGGGTTTCCACTTGTGACTCACTGTTGACACTGACACAGTTTTCCTCCGCTGCCTATCACGCCCTTCCTTACCCATAATCCTCCCTGGCACAATAGAACGGCATACCGTGTGTCACCCCACAAAGGACCACTGGCTGCTCGGGCTGGTCCTCGGGATTGTGTTTAACTGTCCAGGTCCACACCTCATCAGCCGCACTAAAGCCTCAACAAATAGGGCTTAATCCCACATTATGGTTTCCACAAGGTTGTATTTAACAAGGGAGACACAATTTGGAATATTTGGACGGCTGAGGGCAGTTTTGGTGTCTTGGAGAAAATGGCGTCTTGTGTGGAACAACTGTCTACTGAGTTCCAGTAAAGTTATTATTCCTTTCGCCAAAGAGGTTCCAGTAAACTATTTTCGGTCTCCCCCTTCCTTCCCTCTCTGTCCGTGTCTCCAAACTCATCCTCAGCTGATGTAACAAACAGTTGGTGACTAAGTTGTAGTTGTGTGACTGCGTGCTGTGGTGAGTGATTTGTATGGGTAGTAATTGACTTGGGTGTGTTTGTGCTTTTTAAGCGAAGTAACTACTGGTTCTGCTTGCTTTTTTGCCTTTGTGCAATCTCTCTTGCCGTTCTCTACCTCTCCCCCCACATCCTCCCTGTCCCTGAAGAGTCTTTCTGTTTTAGCTTCAATTTTCCACCTCTTGTCATGTATTTATTTGATAGTTTCTTATTTCAACACATAATTCCCATGACCATTGTACTGTCCTTAATGCAATTTACTCAAGAGACCTACACTGTTTGGCAAGCTCTACCAAGTATAACAAACTGAAAGACAAAAAAAACCTTTTTCCTTCATGTGTTGTGTTCTTGTTGTCCGTGAAATCACAGACTGACTGTTATTTTTGGATGGATATTTGGTGTGGGTCATGAATATGACACTAATGGAGTTTAAACATCCCGTTTCACACGGCCCTGGTGGAACTGTTCAGACTGTATACAGTTCTCCTCTTGCTCTTTGATAAATACATTTCTCCGTGACTGACTCGTAAAGATAAATAGAGGCAAAACTTGAACAATGCTGCCAATCACAGAGTTTTTAGTGGAGAGGGACAGAAAAACAACTGGACCTCTCACTGGCAACATAGCCGTTACTGCATAAACATTTAGCGAAGGTCACATGTAAGCTTTCGGTTTCTATTTTTAATGCCGAATTTTTGTATTTTGCTCGGTGCTTGTTCTCTTGGGAATACATGCTACAAAAACAGAAATCAAATGTTTCATAGCAAATAGTCTTTAAATCTCCTTGTACCTGGAGCCAGCTGGTTCATCATAATCACCCCAGACCGTTTCAGACTGAGGTCTTGTGCAATTTCAGCTTATCTGATGGGGAGTATACAAAGAAACGTGAACATAGCACTACAACTCAGGATCTCAGGGATTTGGTTTAGTTGGCTTACGGTGGATTTCACATAATGGAATCATCTCACTCCTGCAGGATAATCCCTGCATTGAAAATTTCTGCTCAACCGAATTCCCTTGGCTCATGATCTCTGTGGCTGGTCTCGAAAAAAAAAAAAAAAAAAAAAAAAAAATAGGTGCAAGTCACTGACTTATTGGACAACGCTGCTCATTTGGATACACAGGATGGATATGACTTCTCTTTTTCTTCCTCAGCTCTGGAAAGCCGTCGTGATTACTTTGAATTCGTGGATTTCTCAGATCTCGTGCCAAGGTAACGTCTGCCTAGCGGGCCTTAACTGAAGTCAGTTAGATAATGGGGGGACTCTAAAGATACTTTCAAGTGGTGTCATGCCATGTCTTGTTGGGTCACGTTTTAGCTAACAGAACACTGGTAATTACTGCGAAGAAGATGACAGGAAATATAACAGAGAGGAGATCTGGTGGCCCCTATGGCTCTTTAATGTGGATCAGAGCTAATCGTACTGTTGTGGTTTCAGAACTGTGATCAGTGTGATGGGTGAGCCTTTGAGGTGTCAGAATGCATAGAAACCATTACCTTTGGATGCACCTCGCACTGAGGCTAATGGCGTTCTAATTTTGCTGGACCGTTCACAGTGGAGACCAACATGCTAACTTGAACCTACAGATGGTGTGGGTGTTAGCTTGTAGTGAGAATAAGAGAGTGTCCAGCCGTACATTTTTAGTCTCAGCTTTAAATACATTTAAAGCTGCATTTACTGATTTATGTATTTATCTATTTTCTGCTACTTGACACCACAACATCTTGCTTGCTGTGATCTAATGAAGCTGATATAGTAAACTTGTTAGCAAACAATAACGTTAGCTCATTTACACATCCAACAGATGCCAAGCAACCACATAAACTTCAGTCGAACACTCACTCTTCTTCAAGTATTGGTTTGACTGCCACCATATCCTGGAAAAAATAATCTAGGTTCCCCTACTTGCTAGGTGGTTAACCAGTTAGCTGCTAATGGTTTTCATGAAATCAGAGTTTGTGTGCTGGAAAACCAATACAATGAGTAAAGGAGGCAAAAAAGTTCAGCTGAGCTGAGGGGAACTGCTATTTTTTTGTGTGTGTTTAATTGCAGTCTCCTGACTCAGTTTTTAAATGTCTGCCATTAGTCAAATAACTGAGCCACAGCAGTTCCTGGCTGTTTAGCACGTGTGTTGGTTGTGGTGGGGAAGTTAGGACATATTTCCTCTTGGTGACATTCCTGAGCCTGGAGGCTGTGTATATCTATGTGTGTGTTGTGGTGGGAGAGTCCAGAGCAATGTGAAACACATTGTATTGTGCTGCTGGAGTGTGAGGTCAGCACTTTCCTTCCACCATGTCAGTCAGTCACCCCCCTCCCCCCCTCACAACACTCACCCACCCTTCGCTGCTAACTGGACAAGCCCGCAGCGGAAACCGGAGGTCACCTAATCCCTCGGTGACTCCCCGACCCGTTGGCTCAGGGCTTTCTATTGTCGCTCCGCGCTCGGCGGCATCGCTCAGGCACTTTCCATTTTGTTGTCCAGCCTGATAAGTCATTTCGTTTATTGGTGCATTTGGTTCCATTTTGGCCCCTTCCCCAAACCAGGAAGTGGACGGTTCCCGGCTGTTGGCTCAGTGTGATGTAGTAAAATGGTGTTGTGTTTGCCACCTGGCTCTCTGGATTTGACCAGCAACATGGAGAAACGTTGCCAAATGACCTTGACTGTGGTCCAGCTGAGGCCTCTGGAAACTGTCTGTGATTTTCATATCAGCCAGGATTTTTGTTTCTTTAAAGTATCTGCTTTACCTCAATGCATGTTGAGCACGATTTGTGCCTCCTTTACTCCTCTTTTCACTCCCAGTGTCCCTCTTGTGTCAATGAGCCTGAGTGGACAGAGTGAGAGGAGAAGGGGGATCAGGGAATTTATTGTGTTTGTTAACAACCCCAGATGAAAGCCTGAGTGCAATTGTAAAACAGATGTAATGCCCTTACAGCTGCTCCATTGGTCAGCTAATCCTTTTGACTAATGTCCCCCTCCTCCCACACGCACACACTTTCATCAGCCCCTACACCTTTACTGCCTCCTGCTCCACCCCTCCCCTCCTTTACCTCAGTGACCCCTGTCTCATGTTACCAGCTCACCTCCCCCATCAGAGACCTTCATTGTTCCACCACCATCCGACTCCCCCAAAATGCTAATGACATGTTGTCACCCTGCATACAAACAAAATGACATGACATGTTGCAATTACGGGTCGGACCAACTCAGGAATGAAAATAGGGGGGTGGGTTACTGAAGTGAAGTAAATGAGGGTACAGACAAAGAAAGGACTAACTTGCCTCCAGATATATTTGGGGAGCTGCACTGATAAGGATCAAAACATCTTTATTTATTGTGGATTTATTTTTCCAAGATGTTGTTTTTTGTTCACTGGCCAAACATCTGAATTTAACCTCCTTCCTCATGAGACATGCAACCGGCTGCTGCTGCAACTCTTTCTCCCTCCTCACTGTGAGCATTTGTTTGTTTTACTTGGCCACTGACTCCCTGTAAGCCATGCACAGTTTAACTCACAACTACCCTGAGGCAGACATGACCTCTCAAGCCCTGCGCCGGACTCGATTGTGGGGAGGCCCCCCTACCACTTACCCCTCCGGTCCTGAGGGCAATTTCGGTTGTCAAGCCACCATGTTACCCATTCATCCATCTATCCGACCATGCATTCATCAATGTCGCCGTCTCATCCATCTTAACTCCTGCTGACAAACTGGGGGGCCCTTGGGCGCTCCCACTCCAAAGCCACTCAGGCTCCCAGAATGTAACAGGCCCCTGCACCCACTCTCAATAAACAAACACAGAGCCACTCAAGGTGCACGGGGCCTCTCAAATGACAAACAGTTCCTTGCTTTGTAGAAACAGGGAGGGAAAAAGTGGCTGCTCTAAGTTTGTCAGATGTTTTGACTTAGAAGAGGCTGAGAGACTTGTTTATGAGAGGGAAAGCATTCACCTCAGGAGCCCCCCACCAACCCCCCCTTCAGTGTAGTGCCTGCGTTCATGTTGGGTTGACACGTTTTGACTTCCTTTTCAGTTATTATTCTGTCTCAGGACTCTGGTAGTTTCAATGCTGGTTCTTCTCTTGGTCACACTCCCCTGTGTTTCCATGCTTTGATTGGCTCCTTTAGGAAGGAAGGCTGCGTCAGCCTCACGCTTCCTGCTTCCTGTTGTGTCCAGCAACAATCCATAGTCCCCCCTCCACCTTCTCCATGGAACCAGGAAGTTTCCTTTCACTGGCTGTTGCTCTTTTGTCGAAGAATCCTCTTGTTAAATACTTCAGCACAGAGTCATCTAGTCTCATTTACTGTCTCTGTGACTCATGTGTTTAAGCTACACAAACTCATTCACCTTTATAATGGAGGACTGGGCTGAAAAGGAAGCTGCAGTGAAGCCGCTCTGCTACAGCCCTCCTGTTGGGTGGTGTGCACTGGAATGTATCTTGATTATAGAGGCAGCTCACAGTGTAAGGCCATCATCTCCGCAGGCCTGACCACGATGCACTGCAGCCGGCACTGTAGCGCCAAAAAGAGGCTAGTCCTCCTCTATTCAGTTGCCATGTGGCATCTCGGCTATTCCCATCTGCAATGCTTGTGTGTGTATGTTTTTTATTTCAGCACTTGAATGGCATGGCATTCTCCTTGCCTGCTGGTCAGTGGTGAATAGCAATGTTAATGGGTTTGCTGGGAGCCTTTTTAGTGAGGTCTGGGAGGAGAGAAAGGATGGGAGGAAGGAATTTGGGGATTACGAGGAGGAGAGGTAGGGGTATGAATCGGGGTTTGAGGCAGCAGCTGTTCCCCCTTCTCAAAGGAGTTCACCCTGGCCTGTCCCTTTTCTTTCTCCTCTCTTTTCTTCAGCCCTCAGCAGGATACAGTATTCCTGTCTTTCTTTCTTGAACCTTCTGTTCCTTCATACCACTTCTCCTCTGCCTCGCCCATACTCTGCCTCGTGTGCGTTAATGAGTAGCAGTAGTTGTTAGTGAAACAGCTGGCCAAGACAGAGAGGACATGTCTTTCGGGGAGGACTGAGTAACCTGAAAGCCTATTGGACAAACTAACAAATTCTTCTCATGCTGAGTATGTTTCTTTCCACCACTGTTGTCATGCTCTTCAGTTAATGCACACCTCCTCACAGCAGCTCCGCCGCATCTCGGTGAACCACAATGATAGAAGAAAGCTGAATGCATTCGAAGTGAACCTCATGGTCAATCGAGTAAATCCCCTTGATATGACTTAAATGGAGCAGGAGCCATGTGCTTTCTGTCTTGTGTGTGGTCACTTGTGGCTTTGAAAATGAACTTCATTCATCTGAACCGCAGTGAAAGGCAGCCAATGACCAAGACAGTATCTCTGAGTGAATCTGATATTGTCTTTGTCCTTGGCTATGCTTCTCAACTCTCCCCTCTCTCACTCTCCTCCTCAGCTGGAATCTCACATTAAAGCTCTGTGTTTGCCTTTGACTTAATGTTTCATTGCTTCTCTCTGGTCACTGGCACGAACCTCAGTCTCTCGCTACGCATGCTTAATTTCAGTTGGCTATCATGTCCTCTTTCTACCTCTTCTCTCTGTTCTCTCTTCATCTTCTGTCCTTTGGCCTACGTGTTGGTTCTCATTGTCAACATCTCATGACATCTGTCGTGAGCTATTTAAACGCCCTGGGCAAATGACTTTAAGGGAAGGAAGGAAACGTGTGTGTATGTATGTGTATACTCAATATGCATGTGTGGCTGAATTGACTTGGAAGAGGGACATGAACAGGTGACAGGCAGCGGACATAATCCGTCTTCTGATGTCAGATTTACCCATGTGTCCATGGGTGTGCTTTGCATACATGTATGTGTATTTTGTGCATGACATATGGCTGTGGGTGCATGTGTGCAGTGCATACATGAAAGTGTGTGTGTGTGTGTGTGTGTGTGTGGATGAATGTGTGATGGTGTGAGGACATGAGCAGCAGCCGTAGGAATGCTCTAGCAGAGTTAAAGGGGGCCGTCTCATTTCACTCTCCTTTATGGCACGCTCTCCCAGAAATTTCACACCATATTAAGTTCATATTTCACCACTGCTACACACAGCTGGATCTTCTACCTGCATTTCTTTATTCCTAGTTGGACGTGTGAAATTAGGTGTCATCTTATCTAGGCGATACAGTTTCAAAAGTCTACATGTGGGTCTCTGAAAGAATGATCTGAAAAAATAAAATGGACTGTCGAGTGCAAACGGATGCTTCGCACAAAGCCGCTTCACTTCTAATTCTTGGGTCTTTCTTGACTTTTGTTGAGTTTATTCCTCTTGTCTCGCAGCAATTGAAGACTGACTTACTGTGGTGGAATGTGGGATAACTGGTTGTGTTTGTTGAGAGAGAGAGACAGTAAGAAAGCAGCAGCAGAATGGGATTGCTGGTTGAAAAAGTAAAGAGTAGGAGTGCCGGCTAGGCAGGGAGTCTGCGTTTTTGTCTTAGGGTTGGGCTCATGTGAGCAGTGTCTTAGCAGAAATGGACCGTGTTTTAATGAGTAGAGTCAACACTGTGCAGAACCTGTGTTTTCCCTCCCACATCTCTGTCACTTGTCCAAATCTGGCCTTTAGCCTTGACATAATAACATGTCCACTCTACCTTGTTGTCTTGCTGTTGCCTTGTGATGGTGTGGAAAGTTCACACCACCACTGATCTTTCAAAAGAGACTTGAATGATCTGGATGAACTGGCTATGCACTCTGTCATATGGGACGTTGCCTGGAGTCACTATTGTCTTTGTTCACCTGCCTATGCAAATGTCTTTTTGTGTTTGCAGAATGTCAACCTGGCTTCTTCAAAGCTGCAGCATCCGGTGACAAGTGTATGCCGTGTCCTGCCAACACCCAGGGGCTGGACTCTGGGGCTTTGTTTTGTCCCTGCATGGATGGCTTCTTCCGGGCCCAAACTGATCCCCTTAATGGACCCTGCTCAGGTAACGAGTCCATGAGTTTTCTAGTGTGAACTCAGGAAGTGAATTTTATCTGAATCCGACAGGATGTGCAGGGATTAAATATTCTTTTCTTGTTTTTTTTATTGCCTTGTTTTCTTTGCACATATTAGTAAATGGTAAATGGTAAACACCATGATCTCATGAAGGAGGTATGACATCCCTTATAATTCAAAACAGCACGCTTTCTAATCTTGCTGTCATGAGGAAAGGAATTGACCACACTTTGCTTCCTGTATAACATCCCATATCCTTTCCCAATCTGTGTTCATCAGGCCTCCCCTCCGCCCCGCAAGACCTCATGGCCACTACCACCCAGCTCTCCGCTGGAAAACTCCTCCTCTCCTGGAGCCCACCTGAAGACACCGGGGGTCGAACCGACATCACCTATAGTGTTGAATGCCAGCGCTGCGAAGGCATTGTCTGCCAGCCCTGTGGAGAGAAAATCCGCTATGAGCCAGCCAGTGTGGGCCTGACTGTCACTAAGGTTTCAGTGAGTGAGCTGGACGCTCACCTCAACTACACCTTCACTGTAGAGGCACATAGCGCCGTGTCGCAGTTTGCTGGTCAAGCATTACCTCGGGCTACTAGACCACGATCCGCCAGCACTCTGACTACATCACTGCACTACACAGGTGAGTACTGCTGATATGAGGCAGCGGAGTGATGCTGTCTGTGCTGCAATAATGAGAGATGCTATCTGTGAGGTAGCGACAGCCCTACAAGTCAAATTGTGCTGCAGGAGTGAGATGAACTGTCAGATTGCATCTTCACTGCCACATTTTTCAGTTTTGACTACCTTCTGTCCCCAGATCCCCCCAAGATTACCGCTATGCGACTGGTTGAGAGGACCCCCACCAGCTTGTCCCTTTCCTGGGATATATCCCCACGACCATGGGTCCAGAATCGGGCCATCCGATATGAACTTACCTATCGCAAAAAGGTGAGCCACTCTTGTTTACTCTTCTGCTATGTGTTGAAATGAAAGAGTAAATTTTATGTTTTATTCTACATTTACTGCTGTACAAGTTTAAAGCTGCTTCTATGATATTTAATTTAAAAAAAAACAGGTGACATTTTAAGGTCAGAGCTGATGATCTGGCCATCAGCATGAGTTAAACATACATTTCATCAGCAGAAGCTTCAAGGAGACAACATCACAGACCTGGACATGCTGAAATTGAATGTGTGGCCTCAGTCTTCAGCAGTAACACTAATTCTTATGATTGACCTTCCTTCCTCTTTCCCAGGATGATAACCTGGATGTGACTACCTACATCGTGCTTATACGCAACAAGACCTCTGTACACATCAGTGACCTCGTTCCGGGCACAGCCTACCTGTTCCGGGTGCAGGCCCTTAGCAGCGACGGCACCCCTGGAGGCTCCAGCGTGGAGGAACAGTTTGAGACCTCCTCTGAAGGTAAAGAGGAAAACCATTGTAGAGAAAGTTTTCACTGTGTTCAAGACCGGGACGTTCTCTGATGTGAGTGTATGCTTTCTTTGCCTTTCCAGCAGGCCTCACTCAAAACAACACAGCAGTCATCTTCAGTGCAGCAGTTGGAGGAGCAGTCATGTTGTTCATCGTGGTCGTGGTCCTCTTCATACGCAGACGGTCAGTAACCACCCCCGTCTTTCTGTCTAATCAGTTAGAATACACCCTCCTTCACTGGCTTCCTCTCTCATTCTTCTGTCCTTCCTTTGTGGGGCCTCCAAATGGCCTTTGCATTCACTCTCTCCTCACCTCTCTCTTTCTCTCTTCTTTTAGCCACCTTTCTCTTTCTCTTTATCTGGATCTGTGTCCCAGCACTCACTGGGGAAGAATTTGCGTTGAATGCGCCTTGTCATTACTCAATGGTTATATTCTAGTGAGTGTTGGGGCCTTTGAAAGGAAATTGGTCCGGAGTGGTACATTGTTGGTGATAAGAGGCGCTTGGTTCTTTCTGTACCAGACTGCAGGCACTTTGTAAAGGTGACCTGGGCCTGTACTGTAGCAGACTGTGGCCCGTCTGTCCACCTCCCTCCCGCCTGCTTGTCTGTCTTTCAGTCTTTAAATCAGCTTGGCAAACACAGTCTATCGTCAGCCTTTATCAAAGGGCCGCTTCTGTCTGAATGGTCTCATTGCACCACAATGTCGGGATCCTTTTGAAAGCCTTAGAGCGTCTAGAAAAATGGTTACAAAGGTTGCTATGTGCTATTGATATTAAAGCAGGCAGATGATATAGAGAAAAAAGTCCATTTGTTGTTTGAAAGTAGAATATTAATTTGCAAATGGGTTTTATTTTTTTTATTCAGGAAAAGAAACTCTCACACCAGGCAAGGACCAGAGGACACCTACTTTTCCAGTTCAGGTACAAAAATAATCTCTCTCATCTCTCTGTCTCACTTTATTCAGTTTATTTTCTCAATTTCTTAACATACCACAATCTTTTTTCTGTTTCACACAGAGCAACTGAAGCCTCTGAAGACCTACGTGGATCCACATACTTACGAGGACCCCAACATAGCTGTGCTTAAATTTGCCACTGAAATCCACCCCAGCCACATAACCAAACAGAAAGTCATTGGAGCTGGTGAGTGACAATCTTGCTGAGACAATCTTCTGTGGGGTTTAACTCCAAGATGTTGAAAGATTTTTCCAATCCCCAAGTTCGCTGTTTATTTTGAGCATTTTCCACTGCTTAAGAAGCTGACTGACAGTGGTTACTTTAGCGAGATTAAAATCTATCTGGCTGAGTTCTCACACAACAAGTTGAGACATTTTGTTGTGTGGCAACTCTTGGCTGCGTGATCTATGTGTTTTGGCTCAAGTTGACATGAACAATTACATAAAAGAAAGTGTTGCAGAAACAGTATTTTGGAAGGATATCACAGCACCTTCCCGGGCCCTGCCCAGATCTTTCCTACATGATACGTTTATTCAAGCGCAGCCACCTTTACCCTTTGAACCAAGAGTCTTTTTTCAACATTCATCCCCTCCCTAATTCCCACGACCATGCCCCCCCTTTCTCCTCATGTGACAGCTGATTCCCATGCTCCGACACCACAGGCCATCCACCAATTATACAACATAGGCTCTGTCTCTCAACACCCAGCCAGAACACACCTCTGAGAGGAAGCCCCAGGCAAAACCTCCCTATTTTCATTCTGGTGCACAGAAAACCCCTGCAGCTAGTTACCTAAGAAAACAAATCAAATGCACTTTCACCTGATATCTCTTGCCCCAAATCAATTGTTCCACTGATGTATTTTTTTTACCTTCAGGGGAGTTTGGCGAGGTGTACCGTGGTATTCTGAAGGTGCCAGGGAAGAAAGAGGTGGCAGTGGCTATCAAAACTCTGAAGCCAGGCTACACAGAGAAACAGAGGCAGGACTTTCTGAGTGAAGCCTCCATCATGGGCCAGTTCTCCCATCAGAACATCATTCGTCTGGAGGGTGTGGTCACCAAATGTAAGGATTTCTGTGAGTTTGGCTGCTTTTTTAACTTTTTAAATTCATTATTTTCTCATCTTTTCTTGGTCCAGTTTGGGCACATAGTTGTTTTTTGTTTGTGTGCAGTTAAACATGCCATGATCGTGACTGAATACATGGAGAATGGAGCACTGGACAGGTACCTCAGGGTAAGTCCACCACAAACCATTTTTGCTGATGGAAATGTCTCTATCATGACCATTGCTGCAATGATGATACGCATATTTGCAAACTGGAGAATTGGTCTATTTCTGGTGCATGATCCATTTTAGCATTTTCTATTGTACAGTCATGTCTATGTGTCTTTCATTTTCTAAAATTATTCCATTATTCCATAACATCAGGACCATGATGGGGAGTTTTCCTCCTTTCAGCTGGTGGGCATGCTGCGTGGCATTGCTGCAGGCATGAAGTACCTCTCTGACATGAGCTACGTCCACCGTGACCTGGCTGCCCGCAACATCCTTGTCAACAACACCCTGGAGTGTAAAGTGTCAGACTTCGGCCTGTCCCGGGTGCTGGAGGACGATCCTGAGGGGACATACACCACAAGTGTTAGTGGATGTGAAACTTCCTGTTAGCTTTAAACAAAATATTCAGTCAAGGTGCAGTGTGGTGTTAAGGGCTTGAATTCTTTTTTTGTTTCTCTGTGTCTGACTTGAAGCATTTTTCTTGAACAGGGAGGTAAGATCCCCATTCGCTGGACAGCTCCAGAGGCAATAGCATACAGGAAGTTCACCTCAGCCAGTGATGTGTGGAGCTTTGGCATCGTCATGTGGGAGGTCATGGCTTTTGGCGAAAGGCCTTACTGGGACATGAGTAACCACGAGGTGAGTTTCAGTGTTTACTGTTTGCACTTTCCTCTGAGGTTTTGCTTTTAGGGCCAAATGTCAACACAGCCTCAGTGAGAAACGATATAATTAGCCACCTGATAAACTGCTTGCAGGTGATGAAGGCTATCAACGAGGCGTTTAGGCTGCCGGCGCCAATGGACTGCCCCTCGGCTGTGTATCAGCTGATGCTGCAGTGTTGGCTTCAGGACCGCTCCAAGAGGCCACGTTTCGGAGACATTGTCAGCCTGCTGGACAAGTTGCTGCGGAGCCCAGACTCCCTGAAGACCATTGCAGACTTTGACCCACGGTAAAATTTATTTACATACCAGGCTAAGAGCTTGAAGTGCATATTTTTCTAGTTCTGACCCTACAATAGCTGCCACCATCAGCAACCAGCAACATTTGCAAGACAGCTAATATAGATTCCACTTTTAGTCTCATTTTGGTTAACTCCTTTTGTATTCTTTAAAGTTTCCTTCTGTTTGATGCTATCAACTTATGTAGCACAAAAACCCTGCTATAAATAAGCACCCAGAGTCATGCGGAAGGTGAACAGCTTTCGAAAGAGCTTTATAAGCTAAATGTGAGAAGTGACTCAAGGCTACGTAAAAACTTGAGTCAACTTCAGTGTTCAGCTTGACTTGGACTTCTTATCTTAACTTGGACAGGAAGCTTGACCTGGATTTTCTCAAAATGGACATAAAAACAGCTCTCGATTTACTTTGATGTAAAACAGCGCATGGTGTATCTAGGGTAGTTTTGGGGGAAAAGGGGAATAGCTTTAAGAAGGCCTACTTAAACCATTAAAAGGACATACTGACACTTTGCCTGCCAGGCTAATGAAAGAAATCTGTGTGAACACTAAAGCTCTTTTGTATGGGATTGTATGCATGAATGCATAGTTTCCCTTTTGTGAGGGAGCATTAAAGCCAGAAACGGTGAGAAAGGACAAGAGGCTGTCATTCTTCTATCTTAATCGGCTCTTGCTCTGACTGCCCCAACTGGTTTTTATCACCGTCTTGTTTCCTGCGCAGTAATTACAGTCCTCAGTCATCTGCCTTTATTGTGGGAAAGCCTGTTGATTATTATCGTTTGGATCAACTTTTTGCAGCGTATCCATCCGCCTGCCCAGCACCAGCGGCTCGGACGGTTCCCCCTTCAGGTTGGTGTCTGAGTGGCTAGAGTCCATCAAGATGAGCCAGTACAGTGAGAACTTCACCTGCGCTGGGATCGTCACCATGGATCAGGTCCTTCAGATGAAGAACGAGTAAGTGAGAACTGATTTCAGATTTTGTGACACCACAAAAAAACCTTGGATCTACTTGCTTAATTTACTTTGGTATATTTTTCCACAAAGAGGAAGGAAGCAGGAATTCTTGGTTGTCAAATTATGCCATGAATTAAAAGCAACATATTGTACAAGTATGCTTCTTCCCACAAAATGAAGTCTGTGATGAACTTCACTCGAGTAGTTTATGTATTTGTTTTCCTAAAAATGTTGCATTTAACAGCCAGCAGAATAGTTTGCACACAATATAATCTGCAACCTCAGTTACAACTTGAGAAATGTTTGAGATGGAAAAATTAATGGAGGGAAGGAGAAGGAGTGGGCTCATTTGTGGTAGGCTGGTGGTGGTGACTTGTGGTCGCTGCAGTCCTTATTCTTCTTTCTTCTACATTCTTTCTCTCATCCTTCCATTCACCCACTCCCACTAGCTGCCCTCGGCAGCACTTTTGCTTGAGACCTGAAAACCACCAGTTTTGCCTGTTCAGGGCAAAGGCCTTCTGTGGCTTCTTCAACATTAAAGGAGGGAAGGAGGAGGAGGAGGAGAAAAGAGCCTGTGGAGCAGGAGCAACTAGAGGAGATTAAGAAACTGAAGTAGATGGATGAGATTTGCCTCCCCAGTTTCCCAGTCTCCACGTTTGGTTTGTACTTCTAGAAAGACTGAAGAGGTGCACTCAGAGTGTACCCCCCGAACTTATCACAGGATAGTTTTAAGCAACTGGATCGTCTCAGATGTGTAGGAGCTCTAAGCAGGCAGTTTAATGAAATGGAGGCAACCTTTTGGAAAAAAAATGGCTCAGTGAAGCACATGAAATAAGGATGTTTTGGGGCAATAATGAGGGCCAGAGCTTTTCCTAACCGCATGACCAGCCAAAAGGAACCCCCTCACCCTACCCCTTCCTCTGCCATGGCCTACGTATCTCAGTTGGTCTTGCTCATGATTTAGGGAGATGGGCAGACTGTAAAGCAGACGACAAACCCTTTTGAAGTATTTGTCATACAGAATGGTGTGATTTCATGGCCCCATGTTTCCATCTCAGAGCATCTGGTAGCACTCTTGGAAAACCAGCAGTTATTTACAACCCACCCTCTGCTTGCCAGACGAGTGATTCATGGTCAACAGGGAGAATCCTCGTTAAGTAATTAAAGCTGTAATTAAGGCTTTGACTTTAGACTGCTGTGTTGCAGGGCTTTTGCAGGTTTGCATCATGTGCTCGTGAAGAGTATTATCCTGTAATGGCAGAGATAAATTGAAACCTTGGCGGGTGTCTAACTTAGAAGACACCCCACCTAGCTGAACTGGTTCAGCAATCAAGCTGGAAATGAATGGAGCGAGCTCGAGGCTGGCATTTCTTCACATTGAATGAGCCAGTGATTGCTTCAAGGCTTGAGAGGCAGGAAAGATGTCCGTGGAAAGTGTTGGAACGAGTCCAAAGTGTAAATCCATGTGCAGTTCCTCTTATATACTGTCATGTCTCTCTTTTCCAGGGATATTAAGAACATCGGAGTGAGGCTCCCTGGCCATTTGAAAAGAATTGCCTACAGCATCTTGGGTTTAAAGGACCAGACTAGCACCCTGAGTGTATTTGCAGTGTGATCCTAACAACGATTAGAATTAAAATCGGGCACTGAAGCAGGCAGCGCTTTGAACTCTAAGCTGAGCTGGAGCGAAACTGCAGGGACGGTATTGGATCGGCAGAACCAAGAGAAATGTCATGCCATCCTTTGGGGCCGACTGAATCAGACTGTCTTACTGTACATTTTTCATTTCTTCATCTTATTCACACGGGAATGGAGCAAATATACAGCAAAAGATGTATCAATTAGACTCTGTATATTTAGATATCTATTTTTATTATCCATGTCTTCTGTACAGATACAATTCATTGCTCATGAATTTATTTTTTTGTTCTTCATTTCGCATTCCGGCTTCATAAAAATCAACAATCAAGCCAGTTCTGGGAACAGCTTCAACTACAAAATTGCACCCTGAGCTTGTTGCATCCAGTGTCAAACAAACAAGGGAAGTGCAGTTAAGTGTGATAGTATGGGAGCAGTGGAATCCAGTTTGTGGTTGGTGCTGATGTCACGGCGTCTCCCTTTAATTGGCACTTTGGTCCATTTCCTTTTAGACCAATGAGGATGGAGCGCCGATAGGGCTGAAATGAGCTTGAGCTGGCCCAAAGTTAAAGACACAGTGTTGCTTAGTTGTGTAAACACAGACCGATCAGGTGCTGTTATTGGCCTTCTGTTGGCTCCAGGCTGAAATTAAGCTATAATCATCATCAAGTGATGTTAGAGCATATATGAGGTACTCTTTGTGTACAGACACAAATTTTTTTTCTTTGTGTTTAGGTGATTACCAAAAATATTGGGATTAAGAACTTATAATGTAGCACTTGGATCAAGAATCATGTGATCTTGGTTTGTCTCAGAATTGCAAGAAAAAACGGTGACCACACTCACAAACTCCAGAACTAACAGAAATCAAAGTGAGAAATTGTGTAAATTAAGAAAGTTTCAATTAGAGTGCAGTACATCTGTTTGTAGCATGCCAGTAATGAAGAGGGAGATAGTGAAGTTTGCCAAAATGCACATTAAACCCCCCCAACAAAAACAAAAAACAACTTCATGATGATAAATGTTTTTGTGGCTGAAATGATTTCATACTTAATAATAGTTTGGTTTGAAATTTCAGTGTCTCATTAAGTTTTGAAAATATGCATTATATTTCTGTTGGTTTGAGCATGATGTTCGTGATTTAACTAAACTGTAAATTAAACTATACACAATTAAGCTTGTTCTAGACATTTAAAGACATTTTGAAGTGCCTGTTTGTGGGAGTGGGAGTTTGCTTCTGTGTGTTTTAATGAAGTGGCTCTCCAGTGGAGTGGGAAGTGTATATTGGTCAGTTTCTCCCAGTGCTCTTCTCTTAATTGATGACTGCAAATCATTGTGTTACTGATGTGCACCTTCCTTTACTTGAATTTTTACTGTCTTTTCAAATGTATCTATAATTCTGTTGTAGCGGATAGACCCACGTTTGGAAAAGGGATTTTGTGTTGTTATTACTCTGGTTTACTGGTTGCAATTACACTTTGTACATTTTTGTATGATTTCACTATTTGCCATATTACCAAACTGATTATTTTTTTAAGTTCCCATCACTTTCCTCCAAAGCAATGTCTCCTGCTTTTGCTGCGTTTCCAAACATTTTGAGAGTTCCTTCATCAAAGCGCTCCTTTGAACTCCTTCCCTTTTGCCTGTTGTTTTATACTGTATTTAATAGTCTATTTATTTTTTACTTTTATTTATTTATCCTGATAAACACTGAGCTGGGATTATAACTGAAGGTTGCTCTCTCATTCTCAATAATAAAAAAAAAAGCTCTAATGTCCCTCTTTTAATCCTGAATTATTCAAACCTGCCTTCACTGCCTTCACTGCATTTCTTGGAGCAATAAAGTCTTAAATCTGGCAAAGCCTGCTGTATGATTGACACAAAACAGAGCAGAGGAATTCTGTTGTTTGTTTTAAATGGTGCCAGGATGTTTATACTTCCACCTGGATATCCTTATAATCCCGCTGGATGGTTTAATTCCACAGTTGGAAGCTGTAATAAACATGTGACTGCTTCATTACCTGCAGGGGGGAAGCTGATGTCAAGCCATGAATACACACACGCACACACACGCACACACACACACACACACACACACACACACACACACACACACACACACACACACACA
>JBBMJY010000012.1:6214161-6227464 GCA_037833715.1 Toxotes lorentzi | reverse complement strand
CACACACACACACACACACACGCACACACACACACACACACACACACACACACACACACACACACACACACTCACACACACACACACACACATTGTACATTGTATTAGATTTGTATTCTCTAATTCAGTGAACCAGATATTAAATCATGAGATGAAAGTAAACTTGAAAATCTCAAATTTAGCTCTGATGTTTGTATTTATTGAACAAAAGTCACACTGTTATCTGCCATTTTATTACTTTTGCCTTTGGAAACGACCTGTGATATCAACTGTTCTGATGAACTCTTGTGTTACATTGGAAAGTCAAACATGAAGGTCAGAATTTGCCTCTACTTTGACAAATGCAGTGGAATTTCACTTTGCAGTGGACTTCTGAGTTGGAAACTGAGGACAAGAAACATTTGCACCTGCTTATGAACTTCACTGCCTAAATGCAGTTTCAGCATTGCTTGACCACATATCAAAACACCTGTGTGGTTAAACATGAGGCTGCAGTTATGAAAACTTCATGGGCAGTAGTTTGTTTACAGTAAACGATCATTCAGGTTTATAACAACTTGGGTTTTACTTTCATAGTTTTATATTCACGTTTAGACATTTTGACCTATAGTATGAAAAACACAGGTGTCACTAATAAAACCAGTTAGCCATGACAGTGAGCCAGCATGCACCATGATGTCTTTATTTATTATTTAGACCTGTGCTTTTCCTACTCGACCTGTCAAAATGTCTTTAGTCAAAAATGTTTTCTGGCCTTTTCCTGTCAGTCATAATAACATCACCCTCACTCAGTTAATTGCTGTATGAAATTGCTAAAAGGAAGCCTAGCAGGACAAAAAACATGATTAGTGACACGGCCAGATAGGTTATACACAAATTCCCCATTTAGCCAAACTAATATGGAAGAGAAAACAAAGGCAAACGATGAATTTCTTACCCAAGGAAAGATCTCTTCCAACTTCAAAATAAAACGGCTCACATAATCTGGCTAAACTGTTGGCTTGTTCACATGTCTGATTGTCTGACTCCTCGTGTTTCTTGTCTTGTCACAGTGTTACCACTTGTTAGCTTGGTGACTAATATTATTCTGATTATAGAAACAGTGGCCAAAACCATGCCAATCAGACACAAGTTGAAATATGGCTGTATTAATAATATGGTGCTTGCAAAATGACCTATGGGTTCGTTTTTTATAGGAGGACAGAGTCAGAATCGCAGGGAGCAGGCAGGGGAGTAGGTAAACGTCAGTGCCAAATGTTACGTTAGTGTGTTGCATCAGTTACCTTCTCAGATTTCACAACTCACACCTGCTGAGGATGAAAATGTTAATAAAACATAAGAGAGAGAATTCATCTAAACATGCCCCATACGCACTCCGTGCTTCACCTTGACTGATCCAGCCTTATCTGACTAACTCTGACCTTGCAGTGGCAAGGAAGTCCCTGGCGCCTTGCGTTTTCAAAATTATCAGCTTTGGTTGATTGATGCAAGTGACAAAGCCTTAAATACATTCCTTAGATAAGAGTCTCACAGCAGAAAAAGGAATGTCAATATTTAGGTATTGAATTAATCTGCAGGTCAAAAGAGAAGTAGCAAGAAAAAGCCCAAACAGACGGAGCATGGGAACTTGGATCTGTCCCTCATGAGTCTTTGTCCTTGACTTCCAGCTGGCTGTGTGTTCTTGCCTCTGTTAAACCAATAGGATGCCTAGAAATAGTCCTGGGTTTGTGTGGCCACTGTAAACTGAGAAAGTCTTCTACTATTTTCCATCTCCATCCATCCATTCCCTCAGTGTTTCACAGCGTGGTGGATTTTTTGCTCACTCTCTCTTTTATCCACGATGGAAAAAGAGGAGCAGAGCTGCACCGTTTAGCTGCTGATTGTACGGTTTGGATTTATGCAAATCCACGTCTGAGTGCGTCCAAACTGACTGCTGGAGGAGTTCGGTTTGTGTCCCTGTAGTCAGCTGTAATGTGATTATCCTCGCTCTGCGGGGTTTGAATGTGTGGAAGTTTGTGTCTTGTCATTAGGACTGTAAATGACAGGGATGCATGGAGAGACAGAGAAAGAGCAGGGGGAAAGTGAGGCCTGGTGGTGAGGGTGGGGGTGGACGGGGTTAGCTGGAGATTTGAGCCATACCAGGGCTTTACTGCAGGCCACAATAGCATGTGTGGTGATTGTGTTGAAGGCTTGGCGTCCAGGGCCCGAGCCTCCCCCCGTGGACTGTTGTGCGTGGGGGCCATGGCTCCCAGAGCTTTTCCCCTCCTTCTTGTGGCTTGTTAGATGTCTTTGTTCTCAGGGCGAAGGTCAATTTAAAAAGAAATAAGGAAGAAGGAAAACATTACCATGGCACTGTTCATGTATGACCTCTCCCTGTACCGCCGCCCTTCTATTTCTTTCTTTTTTTTTTGTTTTATGTTCTCCTGGCAGCTCTCAGTGTCATGCGTGGATTTGAAAACCGGCAACGCTGAGGAATTTACATCCTCGCTAATTTTAGCAATGGGTTCCTGACCAGAAAACACATCCTCCAATTTCTGTCTATATTGGTCTCCCTGCGTCTTTCCGCTGCTGTTTCTCTCACCAGCGCTCCAGGGCGTTTGCAGATTATTCCTCTCCCTAAGTCTCCTCCAAGCCCCTCAATTTTCCTATTTTCACTGCATTCTCAGCTAAAACTTTTTATATGCCCTGATCCAAGATTACACTCTGAATTACACTCCTCTCCAGGTTGAATCCATGTACAAACAAACTAAACTTCTGGAACTAAATGCTGTAGTGAACTTATTTAATAAGATAGTGAGGAGCAAATAATTATTACCAGGATCTTACATTTCCCAAACTGTGCCGCTGAGATCTGTTTGATGTCAGCACGAGGCGACATGAGGAGGGGGTGGTGACCAGCAGAAACACAAGCCACTGTTGACATAAGCCTCGTCTTTCTGCAGACTCTTTGTATATTTTGCAACGCCGGCCTAATTTACTCCATATTCCTGCTAATGACACGGCTGATGTCACTCAACACATGAAAATTCTCACAGATCTGTCTTTACAAGAGCCTGTACACATGGAGCTGTCCAGGCTGCTGCTGTTTTCAACAAGGTTTTGTCAAGGAGGGAATTGTCAAACTCCAGATTTAGACTAAACGTTTTAAGGTTGATTTTTGGATGCATCAAACCTAAAATCTTCTCAGAACTGTTTGTTTAAAACGGTTCATTCCATACTGAGGTGGGAGGACTGAAGGCTACAGTATGAAGAAGGTCACATGGTTCATGTTTCAGTTTGTGCCCCTTAAAAAGATGAAATCCTTTTGAAGTTCATACATATGGAAATGTAGCCTTAACTGTTTAACTTAATTATCTAGACCTTCATTTAGACTGGGTAGGTTTTCTGAACACACAGTATGAGCTCTTTTGCAGCACATAGTGATGTACCAACTTAACATATAAAATACAGTAATGAGTATTGAAATGAACCTAAAAGCTGAATCCATAATCATGAAAATCAATCATGAGAATCAATAATCCTGTGACTACTTAATGACAAGCGCTTGTCACCGTTTACCAGCAGCACTTTCTAATCAAACCATGTGGCAGATGTTAAATGATCCTGTCGATATCAAACCTTCTCAGAGTAAAGATACGCAGGTTATTACAGCGTAAATTTTGTTCTATTTACATGAAGTATTTCATTTAAGGTTGTATTTAAGGATAAAAGCATCTTGCAGTGTATTTTATGGAGAAACAGAATTTCTATAGAACAGCTGCAACAATTCAAGTCAATTAGGTGATCAACACACAATTAATCAGAAAGTATACTGACGACAAATATGAACATCTTCTATGATAGTAAACTGAGCCTCTTTGGGTTTTGGAGGGCTGATTGGACAAAACAAGACATTTGAAGAAGAATGAAGCACGGGCATTTATTATTTTTTTTATTTTTTATTTTTTACTATTTTCTGACATTTATTGGCAAATGACTGACAGATTAACTGATAATGAAAATTAACATTAGTTACAGCTCTACAAACAACTCATTTGTAAGTACCACATTGTTGTACAAAATTGTTTTGCCAAAAAAAGATGAGGAACAAAGATCAAACAAAGACCCATCAAATATAGAAGCCACTATTTTACCACTTCTATCAAGGAGAATTAGCTCCATGAGGGTGGATTTGTTTACTTTATGCTTTATAGTTTTACAAAGGCACAAATTCACAGAAACTTGGCCGTAGTGTCTGATGTCAACCACAGGTTTCTGAAGGGATGTTTTCAGGCCTGGATTCGAGTTTACTGCTCACTATCATTGTTGCCAGCTACTGGAGCCAGAAAATCCACATTTGATTAAAGGGGAGGAAGCCCACTGCAGTAATTGCTCCGATAGGCTGAGAAATCTGTCCTTTACAAAAACATATTCCCACAACATCAGAGTCAACTGCTGGCCAAGTATGTTGACACATACAAGGAATCTGACTGAGGTTGTCAGTAGTTCTTGATATACACAGAGCTGAAAACAAATGTACAGGAACATACAAATACAGCTAAACACAGATAACACAGGTAAACACAGATAAGCAAACATAAACATAGCTATTATAGGAATGTAGGTATGAAAATAATGTTAAAAAACAACAGGAAAACCAACATTCAGTTTCTACAACTTATATAAGTTTCATTGGTACACTGTAAGATATTACCAGGATTTCACATTTAACTGTAATGTTTCACAATAAATTATTGTATTTTCACATTATAAGATTTTACTGTAATATTCGAAATATAATACTGTAATTTAGTATTCTATTGTGAAATTGTTGTTTGCACAGTAAAGGTACTGTGTTCACACTGTATTCACACCATCGTTTGTGATAACACATTACTGTAAAGTTTGAATCGCGCTTGAACCGCGTTGCATTGTGGGACCGAGGCAGAGCAGCAGTGAACCAGATGCACTTGGCGCACACATACGAAGAGGACAGCAAAGAGGTAAGGTGAACATCGTTTAAAATATTAGACAGCTTGTCGTGACTTGCTATTAGGTGTGTGAGTTAGTACATGATCGAATGAATTAATTTTTATGGTCTCTGCATGTCGATGACAGCGATAGTTAGAGTTATTCGGCTGAGAAAGTGCGTGAATTAGCTAATCGCGAATTAGCGTAAACGCTAAGTAGCACATAGCAGCAGCAGCAACCCCACATCATTTCAAAGCCATTTTCGCAGCGAAGCTTTGCCACACAGGCAAGTAACTTATACCGCTGGAAAGCTTAAATTATGCTCTTTAATGTTAGTGTTCCCATGTGTCGATGGTTTGTGAATTATTTGACCGCGAAGATGCAGTGAATTAGCCGTGAATTACCTACACATTAGCGCTCACATCAGTGGAGATCTGCTGCAATATAAGAGCATCTCTTACTGTATAATGTATGTGTCAAACGTTTATATCCAGACACAACCCTGAAATTGGATCAAAGTCCAGGAAAAAGCGCATCAACCCACATGTGAGCACACTGGTGCGAAAACTTACCGACTTTGACTGGATGGTAATGTAGACCACCACCCCCCCCATGTTTATGCCCTAAAAACTGCTATGAAATTATTTTTATGATTTTTTTTTAAATATGAAAACTGAGTTTGATTGAATGGCAAATAAAAGTAATTTCCAGTCTGTTGTTAGTTTATTGTTGTAGTTTTCTACTTATCGACGTAAAAGATAAAACAAGAATGGTCTTTGTTTTCTTTGTTCATTGTGGAGCAAATTCAAAGCACGTTTGTGTAGTTGTGTTAAAATCACAGTGAAAAAGTCAAATGTACAATAATTTATTTAAATTGTAAATTTACAGTAAATTACTGGCTAATGACTTGCTTACTTACTTTTACAGTAACAATGTAAAAATACTGTGATCAGCTAGCTGTGAAGTTACTATAGCTTAAATTTTAGTGGAAATTACTGTGAAATATTTACAATAACTTACAGTGAAATATTTACAGTAAAATACTGTGATATTTCCTGTAAATTACTGTGAAAGAAATGCAATTATTAGCCAGTAATTTACTGTAAATTCACAGTGAAAAGTTTAAGTGTACTATATACTGTATGAACAGGTCTGTGGTCTGATCACTACTGTGCTATACCTTTGCAGAGTGCATGCAGTGTAAAGAATGTTGAAACAAATGAGTATATGTATTACAAAACTCAATGTAGAGAGGTGATTTATGTGTGTCCATTCATAAACAAAGAATGTAAACAGTCTTTACATCCTGCTTTGACTTACATTTAACAAGAAAGCTGTACCTTCCTCAAGGGAACAATAATTCTCAAAATGAGCACCAGGACATACACTGAGAGTAAGTAGTGCTGAAACAAGCCTCTCACTTCTGAGGATGTGCTGCTTTTCTTTGTTTAGTAGCAAACTCAGTTCTGAACTGTTGGTTGGACAAAATGTCCAATTAGAAATCATGATGGACATTTTTAAAAAATATTTTCTGGCCTTTTTTAGACCAAATGATTAATTGAAAAAATATTAAGCAGAATGATAAATGTATTTATCAATTATTAAATTATTGGAGTATTGATTTAAAAAATGAAGTTCACTGTAGTGATCCTAATTTGTGGGCAAACACAGTGACAGTGATTCAGGTGAAAAGCAGAGATTTTAAAAAACGGGAGTTCACTATAGTCAGAGATCTTCTGAAGCCAGGGTCTAGATGAGGTACTAAGTCAGTCAGCTTTCTGCCACTGTGGTGGCAGAAAGCTGACTGACTGTTTGCAAATGGATGTTTTCTGGAGCCTCGTTAAAGTTCTTAACATTTACCTTTTAACTGCATGGGTGGTATGACTTCACAGGTTCATACATGTGACTCACATGGCAGCTGATTAAATATTTTTTTAGGCAGAACCTAAACCCAGAAATTAATGAAACACTTTAACAGAAAAACAAAATGAAACAAACAAACAAACAAAAAAAACCACTAAAGTGATGTGTCATTGTTCTGTTTCTCTTGCCTAGCAGGATGTGCCTCTCTGCAACTTCATGGCTCTTTTTTTCTGCAAAGCTATTCTTTGTCTCAGCAGCTGCACCCCCCCCTCTTGATTTCCGTCTGTCTGCATATGTTTTAGAGGCCATTAATCGTCCCCTGCACAACAGGCACCCCAGCAGATAATTACGGTCATTAAACCAATTAGGGAGCACATGGAGAGGAGGTTTCAGTCAGACCCCGAGGCTTCCCTCTCCTGTTCTGCTCTTCCACAGCGGCCGAGGTGGTCCGCTAGACAACCCTGGCAAAGCCTTAAATAAAGAAGGGAGTGAATTACTTCAGCCCAGCTTTGGATTAATGCAATTTCCTGTTGGTGTAGCCTTGAGAGACCTTGCCAACTTTGCTGCAGGCGAAGGAACCAGAGTCATCAGCCAAGAAAAGTCCTCCCCATTTTCACAACCTCTTTTTTTTGCAGGGTGAAGCAGCCATTTAGGTTGGTGTCATCAAAATATGCTTTCCTCAAAGCTTAGAGAGCTATTTTGGTGCCTCTGTGGCAAAACAGAAAAAGAGATCAGAAGTGGCAGGAAAGGGAGGGGAGAGTGGTCAATCTGCAGACAGTGGTTTTCAACATGCTCAGTCTATCATGTGAGTCTAGAGCTAATATTATGGTTTCATTGTGCCTTGCATGGTGGGAGTTCTGGCAGAATGAGGCCATAATACACAATACATAGAACGGTGAACACTTGGTTATTAAGAGAAATGGAACTGAGTCTTCCAGTCACTGTCCACATGTGCAGGCAAGCCACAGAAAGTCCCTCATGCTTCCTCAGAAAGTCTCAAATGGTTAGTCACGTTGGACAGCAAACCGTTTCGGCGACGTATTTCCCAGCATTCCTTGTGTTGTGCTTGGCATGTGTGTCTCTGAACTCTGGAAAAAAAAAAAAAGCAATCGTGAAAGCCAGCAGAGAACAAGGAGCTCCATACAGGTTTTCTCTGCGGACTTATGAATGACACGTCAGAGCGAAATGTAGATCTTGTAATGACTCCAGAGTATATAAACAAAGAGAACACCAAATCCTGCAGGTTGAAGATAAGATCATGACAAGCACATTACAGTCCAAAAAGAGGGCCCCAGCCAACACTTTCAGCCATTTATTAATGGTGTGCGCTTTATTCACAGGCGCTGGAAGCTCTGAAGTTAAAAACTATGGATCAAAGAAAGTAAACAATGAATGAAACATGAGGAACTTTTATCCCACCTCAATTGTAGAGGTGCCCATCAATGTTTTGGGAAATAGAGTCTCAGCCAGCTTTCGTTCCAAAAGTTGGTTAAGATCAACAGCACTCCCTTATTTATTCGTTAAGTACAGAACTGGAGCAGGAAGCCGATTCGCCTCGCTTACCTTGAAGACTGAAAGCAGGGGGAAACAGGAAACAACACGTGTAAAGCTGATCCATACACAACAAAAATGTAAAAATTACGTGCTGTAATTACTGTACTGATTAGATACACAATGGAGTCATGCTGCAGTGACTGTGCCAGGTTTATTAACTCTGTGCCTGTAGAGTGTAGAGTGACTTCTACTAAAACCTTGTGTTCAGCGACTGTATGGAGCAACAAGCGCTATAGCCAGAGACATGCACAAAGAACTGGGCAGATGGATAAACTGTTGTTCATCAAGAAATTGTTTGCTGTCTGTCTTTATGCTAAGCCAGGATAATGGCCCACCTACTCCAGCTCCCCACATGAGCATTATCAACTCTCTTGTCTAATTCTGAAAGAAATGCAGATGAATGGACTTCTCTCAAAGAGTTTCTTAGAAGTAGCTCTAATTATTATTTTTCCACACATTGTTAACACATTGTGCTAAAGAATTCCCTGCTGTGAGACAGGATTTGTAGCTTTGTCATTAAATAACTGTTATTTAAAATAATTATGTGTGGCAAGTAGAGCCTGAGGTGTGGAAGCAAGCTGTGGAAATTGGTATCTTAAAAGCAGCTGAATATCTGTGTAATTTATCCATTACTGAATGCGATTAATAGCTGAGAAGTATTTTACTTTGAAAACTAGAAGATTGTTTCAAGTGGAGTAATTTTTATGAGTATTTACAAGTATCTTTTTTTACAGTTCACAAATTCAAATAGAGAATTGAAGAGTTCAATAACAAAAATATTACATTCAAATACTATAAATTCAGTCAGGTTAGTTCTTATCTAAAAAGTCCAAAAAAACAAAAACAAAACATAAATCAAGTTAGTCAGATTGGATAGATTAAACCTCACACCAAAATGAAAAATTCAAACTTGATCATCCAGGTCTATAAGAACATCTTTTTTACAGCAAAGATTTTGGCATGTCATAGCAGGAAAAGCACAGGTGAAAAACATTTTCATTTTCTTAACGATGACTTGATTCCATCAAAGGAAACCAATAAACCATGACAGTGAGGCGTCATGCACCATAGCAGGAGCCTGGATCCAGCTCACTTCAATGGAATGCAGTCCATCAATCACACCTGTTAAGAAAAGTCAAAATCTTGGCTGTGAAATAGGCCTGTAATCGTTCAAACCTTTGTCCTGCCAGTCAAACGATCCAAGTATATGATCTACTGAAAACACCAGAGGAAGAACTACTGTGTCTTTGGTATCCTGGATGGAAGTTAAAATTTTTCATCTTGATGTTTTGAGTCTGAATTTGACCAACTTGATTTTTGGACTTGACTTGCACTTTAAGATCAGAATTCGACTAACTTGAAGAAACTTGTATACAGTAATTGCGGTTAAATTCTACTTTCTGCTTTCAGAAAATCTTAGTTTGAATATTTAAATTACAGTATCACAACTATTTTCTTTCATACTGAAGTGACCACTTTGGACACAAACCAGAACAGCGGCACTCCAAAGGCACCAGAAATTCTAAACTGCCTGTCTCTCATCATGCCATTCACCAAACAAGTCTTCATCAGAGCCTCATCAGGGTTGATTCTGTTGCAGCATGGGATCGTACAACCTCAAATACAGCTACTGAAGCCAAACCATGCTGAGTTTTCACATAAAACTCTCTGACTCTTGTTGAGTTTTTGCTCAGCTCCCATTGGCCGACAGTGGAGGACTTTACTGGGCAGCTCTGAGTGTGAAATGTGGATCTGTGTGAATGTAAAGCAGGGTGGGTCTATAAAAAAGCATGGTGGTCTGTCAGCTTGACCTTGTTAAGGGTTTAAAATATACCTCCAAGAAAATGGTTTTCATCATTTTTCACTTATATCAGGGTAGGAAGTGTCCCACATCAACACACAATGCAACAAAGAGAAGTTAGAATTTCACCAGAAGCTGCACCAATACTCATTTCCAATTACAATCAAAGTAATCACACATGTATTCCATCATAACTTCACAGTATTAAATAAATACACAATAAATAAAAATGGCAGTATTTGAAAATCATGCAGTGCTGAATGGCATCCAGCTCCCTCTCTGCCTCAGGGGACCACAGAAGTGACTGCTGTTGAATGTCTGTGGCTTCTCAGTGAAGACCATCGCTGTGTCTGTGTGTTTGTAGATGTTAAACATTCCTCCTGCTGCTTTTGCTCTTCTCAGCTACTGGTTGAAAAAAGCCACAATCCCATCTAATCAAATTCAAGATTCACTTTGTTTGATGGAAGATCTAAATGGACCAGAGATCCAGTCACAGAAAAGAAGCACAGGAACAAAGAGATTTACACAACAGCCGGGATCGAGACCTGTTGAGGGAGATGTGAATTTCTGGCAGCCGAGGAATCGACTTTTCTGCAACATGCGAGGTGAGAGGCAGGACGTGACCGTTCAGGGATTAACCCTGTAAAACCTGACACATCAAAAAACACATCATTTTGCGATTATGGCAACTTTTTGCTCATGACAATGTTAACTTTAGATATAAAAACAAATTTTGCCCATAACATTTAGACAACATAGAACATGTCAGGAAATTTTTCTCTTCGTTTTTTCTTTCTCTATATAACTTTCTGCAGCCTTTTTATTTCTTTTTGTGGTAGGCTGTGGAACCTGTGGGTTCACATTTCCCATAGGTTCAATGCCAACAAAAGAGGAAACAGGTTCACTGCTTTGTTGTCATACCATCTCACAATGTCGTGGTTCACGCTGATTGCAGAATACATGTATCAGGTTGTATACAACAGGTTTTTATGGAAAGTATTGATCATTTTGATAAAATAGAGCTCTCAGAAACCCTCGTAGCAAACATGATACAAATGGTTTTATAGGGTAAAGGAAGACTTTCTCCTGCTGGGGTGGATTATTGATGGAACACTTTTCAAAAAACTTCTTTCATATCACAGACTCTCCAGCTTTGATCATTTGCTTTAACAATACATGTACAAGGAGCTAACAGAAGGTTATGTAAAACATTACAAGGTTATGATGTTATGCTGCATAAGGTACATGATAACAGTACTGCTGCACTTTTGCCTTTTGACCACAAGAGGTCAGACTGCTCCTTAGCCTGCCCTCTCCTCTGTCAGCACGAGTGGAGCATCTCAGTATGGGACTGAGGGACCTAAAGGAGTCTTTGAAAAGGATCATTAAGAATGATCCAGAGGGGTTTCTGAATTCCTTCAGGGTGAACCAAGTTCCCCAAGCTGTTCCATGGGTGTCTTGAGGGTTTCAGGGTCCTCAAATTGTGTTACAGGGGCCACTGAACATCTTCTAGTTGTCCCTGAGGGTGGTCCAGTGGTCTTAAAAGGGGTTCAAGGATTATTTTAGGGTTTTCCAAGGTTTCAAGGGATATTGGGGTTAGGGTTTTTTTTTCTGGGTGTTTAAGGGTTCCTTGAGGCAGTCTCAGGAATTCATGAGGGGGTTTCAGTAGTGCTCTTTGAAGTTTTGGGGTCTGTTCAGGGCTTTTATGGTTTCAGGATGTTTTCAAGGGGTTCCATGGGTTTACGGAGGGAGTTGCTTCAAAATCTGAAACCCTTAAGGAACTACATTCAGAAACCCATGGATCCCTAGAGGAGCCTGGGACAATGTTAATGACTCCACTAAAGACATTCCAGGGGTTCAAGGCAAATATTACACCTCGGATGATGTAGTAGCTTTTTCCTACCATGAACATGTTTACCCCCCTTTTTATCTGTATTTCATCTAAAAATCATACGTTTTCATAGTGAAATAAAGCTTAAAGTGAGTAAGTTCAAGAAATAGTCCATAAATTCATCTGAGTTCCTGTTATGTTAAAGTAGAAGAAGTATTAATCTCAGGTTTAGTATGATCTCTGACTCCTCCTGTCCACATGTTGACGTGTACTACAGAATCCTAGATTGCTACTGATGTCCAAGGCAAGTCCCTTAGTGTGTGAGTGGATGTGTGAATGTGCTGCCAAGGTTGAAAAGCCCCTCATAAGTGGAACCTTATTACCAATTACCATTTTAACTGGAAATGCGACATTTGTCATACTTTTCATTATGGAGGAGAAACGCTGTAATTAAGAGTAATAGCCTATGATTAATGCATTTTATTCATATTCTCTTTGTTGAACTAAGGTTAAATGTAAACTAGTCTAACCCCAGGGCCAAAACTGGTCAGGGGAAAATCAAGCCTAATCTACACATCACACAGCCCTTCCTAACTGAGCTCAGATTTCTTTGAGTGTTGACATTAGCGTCTGGTGTTTTACTAACTACATCAGCCCCATCCTCCCCTGTCTATCAAATAATGTTCCTCTGGCCAATTAGTCGAGAAAAAGAGCTCCAAAAGCGGAGAGTGGCTTGGTTGCCTTGGCAACAGGATTTTCCCCAAGATGGAGGCGAGGGCATTGTTGACGCGCGTGATGTCAGCAAAGTCCCAGTTATATTATCCCAGTGTTGAAGCTAGTCAGAGTCAGAGGAAAAATAGGGACAATAAGGACCAAGCAAGAAATATTGTGTCTGATCATTTCTTTACAAGTTTGTGTGTGTGTCTGTGTGTGTGTGCGTGTGTGTGTGTGTGTGAGAGAGAGAGTGGCAGAGCTAATGAGGTCATAGGAGACAACTAATGATGCATATAAAGATGTGACTGTTTGTGTTATCAGCTCTGACTTTTATTCACTGTAAATCAGTGAAAACAAGAAATGCTTGATTCATCTCAGAGTTTATGGAACAAAAACATAATAACAACATATAAACCATAATATGCACCACAACCTCTTCTTATATGTGAGGTATGACATGACAACAATATTGTTTTGGTCTCAGTACCAAAAGTATATATAATTTTGGCAGTGTTGCTGATAGATAGATAGATAGATAGATAGATAGATAGATAGATAGATAGATAGATAGATAGATAGATAGATAGATA
>JBBMJY010000012.1:6153575-6214061 GCA_037833715.1 Toxotes lorentzi | reverse complement strand
AGATAGATAGATAGATAGATAGATAGATAGATAGATAGATAGATAGATAGATAGATAGATAGATAGATAGATAGAGTAATGTCTGAGAATTTAACATTCGATATTAGACAACTGAAACATTGCTTCCAATGAATTTTAATGATATTGCCCAGGGAAGTAGATATTATTGTGTACTGTAGAGCGAGGTCTTGGACTGTTTGCATAAACTGGAACAGTCCACCAACAAGCCCTCCATTCACAATGAGTCTCCTATGTACAGTAGTATGGAGAGGAGGAACAGAGTGGGAGGAGAAAAGAACAAACAGAGAGGAGGGGATTCAAAATCATCTGCAAACAGGCATTCATGGTTTCTCCCCGTTCTCTCTCTTTCTCTCTCTCTCTCTCCCCCCCCCCCTCCCCACACTTTGTGTCGCTCTCTCACCTCTCTCCTCCTATTCAGAGAAGTCAGCCAATGCATCAGCCTACAGCTCATCTGGCATTCACTCTTACTTTTCCCCTCCCTCAGTTCCTCACGTCTCTCTGCTCCTCCACTGACTGATACTTCTGCTATAACTGCTACCTTTACTCTTTTTTTCCCCCTCCCCTTCTTCCCTTCTACTTTGCGCCGCTCATCCTCCTCATCTTCAAGCTACCATGGTGAACAGATAACCGCCCGACCGTCCTGAGACCATGGGTACCTGCCTCTGCAAAGGTCACAAAGGTCAGTGTCTGAGTCCACCTGTTTGTGTGTCTGTTTGGAGGCTTGGACCAACAAACAACTGATTAGCACAACTGTTTCATAAAGTTACATCATGCTTTCGAGGGATTGTCGAGTGTGTGAAAATCTAGAGAATCACAGTGAATGTTTGATCATTTCATCCTGATGCTGAATGCAGGGAGAATTGATGTCCCTAAGGTGTCGACAGGAGAGATGAAGGGTAAATCCACCTGAAACACATTTTTAGTTCAGCAGGCGAGTTTGTGATGTCTATCCAGCATAGGAATAATTAGAATAAAACTGATGTACAGCACATATTCAGCCATGAAGGCATTCATTCGAAAACTTAATCAAGTGAATCCGTGGAGATTGCTTTAGAAACAAGACTCGGGGGCGGAAGGTTCATGAGAGGGATCAGCGGAGGACAACAGTGGCTTTAGGATATGACAGCTCCATCCAAAGCTCATCTCCAACTTGTCGTGACTTGAAGATGTGACTTGAGTTGCAATTTTCTCTCTCACATTTGCTTTCTGTCACTGGTTTGGGTGAAAATAAGGTAGTGTTGCATCTCAAAAGCTGCCTGGATAAAATAGTAATGCCTCAGCTGGCAGCAGGGCCTCTTTTAGGAAGAACACAAGTACAAATCTGTGCTGTCAAAACAAAAGATCAAATGAAATAAAAAGCTCAGGTAAACCAGCTTTCTGTAATACCTCCAAACAACAATCTATTTCTTTTTTGTTTGTTTGTTTGCTATTTTATCAGTTCACAACATTTAACATCACATCACAGTCTTCAGCCTGAATCTGTGATGCAGTCTGAAAATATTTTGTGAGACAAAGTCTGCTTTTGTTCTGGAAGGTTCCCTTTTAACAAGGTTTAGGGTATTGAGAGCAGAGCTTTCAAGCTGGGAAGAAAGGGGGAAGGCAGCTGTGAGGCTCTACACACACAGATAAGTGATGTGTGTACATGTGTGTGAGTGTGACTGAGTCAGGGTGGGATTTAACCCCACAAGGACAGAGGATTGGTTTAGGAATCATGACAGGGTTTCTTGACACACTAATAGGATCTGATGAGGCCAGAGACCAGATACAGCCCTGTGCACCAGTGTGTGCAAATGTGTGTGTGTGTGTGTGCGCGTGCGTGTGTTTATGTGTGGTGGCGACAATGACTTAAGTAAATAGAAGGGTATCACTTGCCTCCTGTTGCTGTAGTGTTTCCATAGCGACAGCCAGTTGTCTTGATGACATCTCCCAGGGGATACCCCAAGTGTGTGTTTGAATTATTGTGTGTGTGCGTGTGCGCATGTGTGTGTCCAGTGACATTTCTAATGACGTTAATTCTCCATCGCACTGACCCACACTTCATTTCCTCTTCTCATTCACATAAGCCTCATCACCATCAATTATAAAGCAAACAGGCAGAGTGTAGGCCAGAGAAAAGTTAAATATGCGGAGATGCTCTGGTTAAATGACTCTGTCAGGATTCAGTGCTCTCTCTCTCTGTCTCATTGTCTCTCATCTTTTATATATGAGCCCCACTTGACCCTTGGACATTTAAGAGAACTGGGTTTTGACTTTAAAGAACATGACCCCTGCCTTGAAACTCACATATGGACAATGAATCTAAGAAATGTGTTTGGTATGTGTGTGTGATTCCCAGAGCTCCACCTTCCCATGACAGCACTGCAGGACCAGACCGAGGAGGGTCAGGCATCCACTGTCAAGGTTTGTCAACCTTTTCCTTGTTGGTTATGGCCTGATATTGGCGTTTTCAGTGTGTCTGAATCCCATATGTAGACTGAAAACACGTATTGGCTTTTATGGTGTCCGTTCTTGGAGTCAGACACAGTCAGACTCAAAATCTGGGAAAACAAAAACTATTTGCATTCATACTACCATTGGAGTGTAAAAATATGCTTTTCTGCAATTTTGGTGAAACAACCCTTTTAGTGTTAGCTGGCACACAGCTCTGGTGCCTGAATAAAAGTGAAATAATCAGAATTTAATGGAGGTTTTAAATAGCCCACATTACCCTATCACTTCAATATGATCTGGAGTTCTTTTAACACAAACAGCATGGCTCGGAATTATCTGCCTATGTTATGTTTACAGCTCAGTGAGATAAGTGTAGCTGTAGACAGGAAGAGTGGCTCCATTTCATGGTTAATATCACATAACATGTTCAGCCTCATCCAGGCTCAATCACACTCTCAGGCTTCTGGAGTGAAATTTGCTGCTTTCTAATTTCCTGCTTAAACCAAGATGATTGATAAACTACTTTTTCTATATAACATCTGCTATTAAATGAATATCTCCAGCAGTAATAAATTTTAAGTAAAGTAGGAAGTAAGAAAACTATTAGTCTTGTTTCTTCTGTTTTTACAGTGTGGCTAATTTCATGTAGCTGAAGTTTAGCCTTCACATTAGCATATTACTTCAGAAATGTACAGTGAGGGGACTTTTGGACCCCACTAGCGTAAGTAGAAGAAAGATGAACTACATCACACTTAAAAATCTAACATAATGATTGTTTTGTAATTAACAGGCTCATGTGTTGCTAACTGTAGCTAGAGTCACTAGCTAGATAAACATTAGCAGAACAATATTCCTGCCACTGAAAAATGGGGAATTTTAAATCTGACCTTACTAAAGCGACTAAAGTAGGGCCATACTCTTTTTCATCCCAAGTTTATTTTGATTCCTATTCACACCCAGTCATTTTATAACCAGTTCATCGGCTAATATAAGCTGCTTTTCATTGCACTGTAAATTTAAAAAAAATGATTTCTTAAAAAATAAATTATTAAATCTGCCAAATAATGTTTTACAATGATGATTTAATCATACTTTTATAGATTCAATTACACCAATTACACAACAATTGAAAAACAGAAACACCACTTTGCCAAAGAGGATGCTCAGTTTTTCCACTTTGGTCATTTTACATTGAAGTGACTTTTATGCAGAATTGTATTGTCTGTAAAAGTTAATTTGGCCTGGTCTCTGGCAGTTTGAATTGGAACAATGAACTGATCTGCAAGCTCGCACTTACTAGAAATCCCATTTCATTTGCACCCTCTTTGAAAAAGCTTGAAGATTTCACTCTGTCAGGACAAGAATACTTAACCAAGAAATCTATTTGAAGTGCAGTTTCTCTTTCCATTATGATAGCAGCTACTTGGGTATAAACACCATAAGGGCTGGAGTTTAAAATACCTTCCTTTTATCGCAGCTCCTTCAGACTGGGTGTGAATGCTGCGGGATTTCCACAAATGCTGGCTGTTATTGCCATTATCACCATTTTCCTCAAAAGACAAAATGTGGAAAATTTGTTGATTCAGTCATAACGCATAAGACTACCAGAGGAGGGTGTATGCAATATTCTTGTGTGTGCATGTGTGTTGTATGTACACAATATGTGTGTTTGTGCCATTTTTGTCAGTTGAAACCTTAAAACTCTGGTGATTTATATGGTTCAAAAACTGCTCTTCTCTGAGATGAGACATCTCTTTTGGGCATGAAGCCCATTTAAAACCCATAGAAAATGTCATGAATGCAGTGTCAACAAGCTAAAACTAGAGACCATCTTGTGATGGGATCACATCAACTGAGACGCCGTCATTACTACATTATTACATGGGTACTCAGTATTTATGGGTCACACCACACCAATCTTCAGACTTGGCCTTCATTTTGATCTCATCTACACACGTGTAATGTTTCGTAAGTGTATCTTTGCACAGATGTGATGCTGTTGTGGTAACAACATCTGTCCGCAGACAGACATGCAAAACACCGGCTAAAGTACTCAAAAGCTCCTCTGTGGTAGTTCCTGCCACAGTAGGTATCTCCAGGATCACATTCTGCCAAGATGACACACATACACACAGACTTGCAAGATGATAACAATACCAGCCCCACTGTAGCAGCTGGTAATAAAGCTATTTTCTCAGTTCCCACTGGAAATACAGGCTTTTCACCTTGTATCAGTGATATTCTCCTTCTTGCTCATCATATTGTGCAGGGTGGTCAGAATCCCTCCAATGGAAATGTGCCAGATAAAACCAACGGCTATGACATCGGCGAGCTAGCCACCTCCTCTTTGATGGGTGAGACTGGACATGCAAACATACACACAAAAACATAAATAGGCTCTGCTCATGTTGTGTTTCATTATGAATCAAACATATGAGACTGGGAAAAAAGCACGCTGGGGAATTGAATTAGAAACCATGGGAGGCTAGTAATGTAATTTCCCTCTTCCCTTATGCCCTCTCTCTCTCACACACACATGTGCTGTAACATAAATATACCCAGACAGACATGAGTAAACAATCAGGTACACACACATTTCTTTTTTCCATTAGATTTTCTTCTCCATTTACGACTCTGGCTTCCTCCTCTCTTTATGTCGGTGCCTCCTACTCTTTTTTCATCTTCTTTCCCCATCCTGTGTCTGTCTGCCTCATCTCAACTGCTTCCCTCTCTCTGCGGGGGGTTAATTATCTGAGTTAATGTGTTATGCCTTGCTGAACTTTTCCCAGTGAAAGCTCCTTTATTACGCTGACAGTATAATTATGAAGGCCATGAAACCCTCATGAATAAGTTACACAAATACAGACATTCACGCAGACGGCTGAGAGGCTGACACCTGCTTTGGGAGTGACAGATTCGGTCCAGCAAAAAAATGAAAAAGCTTTTTAACATTTACTCAGACTTAATCACTTGTCAGTCATGATTGACATCGGTGGAGAAAAGTTCTGTAGACTTCAGCAGTCACAAAGTGCAACTGACAACCTAACTGCTCAAATCAGATCACACTGTGCAAACTCAGATATTAAACAAATACAGTCATACACACATTGCTGATTTTATTCTTCTTGTATGATCCTGTTTTGAAGAAAAATCAGGCTGATGTGATTTGATGACAGTAAATGGTCAAAGCCCTGATAGTGCTCCTATAAACTGAGATGTCCATTATTTTCCAGAAATTCAACAAACAAGATACAATTACTGACAATTTTGTTATTCTTACAGCGTGGTAGCAGTACTAAACATACAAAGTTGAGGGTTATGTTACAGGGAAATAACACTAGTCATAAATCAAATGGGTTTATGGTTATTAAAGTATGAATATACTTAGAAAAGTTCATGGAGACCCAGTTAGATTATGAGATATTTGCATGTAAAGTTCAAGGGAAAGTTCATGGAGATAAAATGAAAATGTTCATCCCCTGGGGAGCATGAAGGTTCACATTAAATATCAGGGCAATTAGATTATGATATCCCCTGTGTACAAATATAGAATTTGGCCTGATGGTGTTATTAGAGGGGACTTCAGAGAATCACCAAAAATATTAGCATTCATACTCTGAGGGGCATTAATATTGACAGTAAATTTAGTGATAATCTGCTCAGTAGTTGTTGAGATAATCTTCTTTTGGAGAGGCAGACCGGCTGAGCAATCAGACTCCAGAAATATGCATATGTTGGATTTGGGTTTGGCTCAGTGGATGGCAGAGTGCTTCCTTCACCATAGTCACCACTGCAGCTTTGATCGCCTTTGGTGCTTTTTATTGTTTCTATCTATCACTGCTTGAAATCAACACTAGTGATTTATTAACTGTAAAACAGTACTTATCAATTTTACTATTTTTGGAGCGTGATTAAATGTGGTTTTCTAAAATTATTTCCCACATTACCTGGTAAATAACAAAGATCCAGATACAGCTACTACCTCACAACAAACAGCCGGGAGCCATGCTGCCCAAAATGTAATATATGTCTGTTTTTATAAGCTGACTTATTTCTGACTGGCTCTGGTCATTTTATTAAACTCGTAACCCCCTCTTTACTGTAGCAACATGATAAACAAGTCTGAGAAATCCAATCATTTCTTACAGCAACCAGAGAAACGGAGACGATGTGTTGACAAGCTCATCGGCTCAGAAATTCTGGCCACGGCTGAACATGTCACAGTCATCACCAGCCATATCAGATTATTTTCACCTGCTGGTTTCTGTTTCAATCAGACTTCTGGTAATGAATTATACCTAAGTTTAGCAAGTGCACTACTTTTGAAAAAGAATAACATCACATCCATTCAACTCTTACACATTTTAATTCTGTTTGTGAAAAAGTCTCCACACATTGTGTTTTTTCACAGATGATTTGGCTTCCAGAGCTCCACAGGCACCCCTACCAAAACAGGCTGTTTGGGGTTCATTAACATAACTGTAGCATTATGTATGATGCCTTTAACTGTTTGACTCTATTTTCTTGGCCCTGTTGTTTCCTTTGACATATCTAAACTGCAGTATATCATTTTTTACAAGTTGTGACATTACACAGTAGAGCAGTTCTTAAAGGTTTGTTTGAATTATTCAACTTCATATGTCAAAAAGTTGTAAAAGTACCAATCAATAATCAATTTTCTAACAATGGGGCAAATGAAATGTGAAAGGGGCTGCTTGTAGTGGTGAGACCAAACCAACCACTGGATCATCAATCATGAATATAGATGAGCATTTAGCCAGCGCCAGATATATCCATCAGGAGCTGATAGAGGTCAAAAACAGAGATAAAAGGAGAGTTAATATTGGTTTTAAATTTGTCAGATTTACAGAAATCAATGTCTTTTAGCCCTGAAAAGTGTACAGATATTCTGTGCCAGCAAGCAATCACGCTTAACAGCCACCAGTGTAATTAATAACAAGAGTTTCCTGAATGTTACATATAGTTCTTTTAATGCAGGTTTAGGTTTTATGCTACCATCTAACCTCAACATTTTAGTTTTATTCACACACAGACCACACAAAACTTTGGCATGTCAAATCTTCCAAACAACATCGTGTGCATCAGCCTCCTCAGGAGCTGGCACTGCCTTAAACACTGTTTGTTAGTTGCACTATACCTACGAATCAACAGAAAAACCTCAGTTAGCTTGTTGCTGCCCACTGCACTCTTGGAACACAAACATATTACTGTAATGCAGTGTGTTATGCCAACCTAATGTGATTTGGTCGTTTTCACACTGCAGTGCGGACATTAAGCCCAAAATACCCCCATCTGAAAAGCAAATGGGATTTTCCTGCTGTGTTCACATAACTTAAATAGATGCAACACAACCTCCTCGCCATTGACAAGCAGCCAGAACGGAGCCTCATAACAGAGTTGTCACAGTGTGAATACAGGGTGAGACAGAAGTGGGTGTTACAGTGCATAACAAAACACCGAGTCTGTTGAGCTCAAATGAAAATAACACGTCATGATGTTTTTCTCAATTTTAATTAGCCCAGGCTGCTGACTCTCGTGGCTCCCTTCTTTTATTTAGCTGCATCAATTTCTCACTCTGAAATACTCTTCCTTCCCACGTCTGTTCCTTGTTTTTCTTATCTCCAAGCTCGTTACCCTGTCCTCGTCACTTCCTGGTCTTGACATTTTTCTCTTATAATTTCTTACCTTAACCTTTATTCCTCGTTCTCTTTTTCCACCTTTACCTTTTCAACCTTTCCTTAGTTTGGCCTTTTACGTCGTTTAATTTTCCTGTTCTGCAGATCTAGGTTTGCGGTTTGCCCTTGTCTCTTATGATTAAAAGAAATGATGGCTTTTTTGTATTTTTGCCCTGTGATTCTGAGGGTTATGAATAACACATTATTGTAGAGATACAAGGACAAAGATAGTACCAACAGACAGGAGTCCATTTAGGGCAAGCCATGGAGCTGCAGATTTAAGGCTTGAATCTGACTCAGACTAAACTTGGACTTGACCACTATGAGACTTGACGTACTTAAGACTCCATTAAAAAACATAATAATAAAAAATGAAGGCCCTGATATACCCAGAAATGAATGTGTTTTTTTTTTTTTTTTCATATTTCACTGGACGTCTGCCCACAGGCAGGGCAGTGCTAGGAAGGCATAGAAAATATGATTTTAGTCAAGGCAGGCCTTTCATAGTCAGAGCTTAAATGAAACTGTTAGGGTGCGTTGAGACAAAACATGAGGCAAATACTAGAGGCAGAGCAAGTGCATACAAAGTCATAGGGAAGACACAGGTGGTCAAAATTTGAGCTAGGTGACTGATAAATCAAATTAATTTTTTAATTCGAATTTGCACTTTTGCACAATGTATAGAAAATCAAAACAAGTGATTACAATTTGGTCAAAAAGTAGTGTAAATGACAGCTGGCTTCATTAGCTGTTGTGAGACACAACAGTCTCGTAAACTGTGATGTGCCACAGTTTACGAGACTGTTGTGACTCCACTTGTTCCCCCACTGTGTATTTAACAGTTACATCAATGAGCGAGACAGAATGAAAAACAACTCTGACAGTGATCTGTGCTCTTATTTTGTGCTTGGTAAGGAGGTATGAGAGAAACTGCAGTCGACTGAACAGTGTGAAGATTGTACTGTCTGCAGATATCAGGACGACCAGCCTAGTTCAGAAACCCAACCAACGCGAGCAGATCAGTTGGCATACGTACTTTTCCATCTGTGCGGACACTGACTATTAAAGTGGAGGACAGTGCTCTGTCTGACTACAGAAACAGATAAACATGAAAATGAGAAAATCTTTGTTGAGAATTTGGCTGCTTTAAATAACTGTAAATGTGAGCACAGAGAGAAGCAAACAGATAAGGGGCTGAAACAAGCTGACAGATTTATTTTTTTATTTTTAGGTTTTTAAGAACTTAATTGAACAAGTATATATCAAGTGATCAACACCTTGTGTCTATAGTTTGTCTTAATATGCCGGGGGACTGACTGGGACGCAAATATATTAGCTTAAAGCTTAAAATAGCTATATATAATATATAAAATATTGTTATGGATTAGGCAGGTTGGACCCAAACACAGACTACTAGATGGTATTTCCTAGAGCACAAAGAAAAACTCACTGGAGTAGAACAGGAGCAAAAACCGAAACATTAACAGGAATAAAATAGAAGCAGGAGGAAACCCAGGGGAACTGAACGGAAGACCTGACAAGGATTGAAGAGAACACAAGGGAGACAGGGCTAATTGAGAACAGGTGAAACACATCAGGGTGGGGAAGACGATCACAGAAGTGGAAAACACGCAAGGGCAGGAACAACAACCAACACACAAGGTGAGTAGTTTAAAAGTAAAACAGGAAACAAACCCAAATAAACAAAGGAACCGCACAAAGAGTCACTGAAGGGTCAGATCATGACAGAAGTTTTAACAGTTTATTTGTGGAGCTAATGTCTGTGGGTACATCGGTGGTTTGGAGTGAATCAACACTGAATGTGCAAATGTTCATTGGTCAAATTCAGGCAAATGAACTGGGGCAAAATAAGACAGCTTGGGAATGAAAATACAGTGAAAGCTGTGTCGTTTTAAAAACCAAAAGACCAAAGCTGTTTTGAGTCATTGTTAAAAATAGAAATCATTGTTTTTCATTAAGTTGTAGCTTTATTCAATTAGACTTTCTATTAAATGCAGCTTCAGACTCTGCAGTAGAAATATTGTCAGTAATAAACAACAAAATATGCAATTCTGTCCAAAATCACCTTGGGTGCCGTTAAACTCTGATTTTCAATCTTCTCCAGTTTGTTTTCTGAGAAAGTCTGAAGGCATCAACTGAAATGCTTCTTTTCATGATTCAGGTTATTCAAATCAGGAGTAAACGCTCACCTTCCAAATCTGAATTATGCTAAAAATGTGGAATTTTGTCTCAAGGATCACCATCTCATGATTCTTCTCCCTCAGTATGTCACATTTGTCCATTTCCATAACACAGTCCCTCGCTGTGGCATTTTTTTGTGGACCTTCTCTCCCTTTCTTTCACCTCTTTCACTCTACACCATTTCATGCAGCCTTTCACTTTACCTTTTCCTCTACTGCCACACTTACTGTATATCCCACCTTTACAGCCAGGTTACCCTTTATCTAATCCACTTTATCAAGATGTATCCCTCCTCCTCACTTTATTTAGGTCTGGTGGCCACGATAAAGGAGCATATCACCAAGCCGACAGCAATGGCCCAGGGGCGCGTTGCTCACCTGATTGAGTGGAAGGGTTGGGGTGGAGGCGGCGAGGCTGGCGGACGTGGGGGCGGTTGGAGCGGGGCCTGCGGTAGAGGAGGAGGAGGCTGGGGTGGGATGGGGGCCGAGCTGCATGAGGATGAACAGTTCTACTCCCAAATGACGGACGAGATCAAGGAAGCTCGCTTCGCAGCAGGTGAGACAGACAGATGGACTTAATTCAAGAAAAACAAGATGTGATCAGTGGAGATGAAGTGACGCTCAAATCCCTCTGAGCAGTGGTTTTATTCGATTGCCTTGTGCAGAGGGAGCTTCTACAAAAATCAATAGCCCTTAAGACATCCCACGACAGTGACTCAAATCTAGTGCACTTATTCGATTTCCCTTTGTTTGTGATGGTGGTGGGCATGGAGAAGAACAGCAGGGGGTCAACTTCCAAGAAAGGTACCATAAGATGTGTTTGTCTGCCTTTTGTTTCACAGGAGTAGCAGAGCAGTTTGCACTGGCTGAGGCGGCCATGAGTGTGTGGTCAATGAGCGATAACACAGAGCAGCCCTCCACCAGCATACAAGGTTGGTCGTACAAAAGGGCAGCATCTGTGTCACTGTGGTGTACTGCAAAAGTTGCATGTGCCATTGTGTCTGAACCAAAAAAATAAGAAAAAAAATTAAAACCATTTATTTACTACTATGTGAATAATGAACACAGTGATTTCTGCTGAAATAGTCTCTGGATTTGACTGAACTGTATCATCAAAGTCCTTATTTTACCCAGAAGCCTCCTTTTATGTAGGTGATAGAATTGTAAGATAAGACAAATAAGAAAAAAAAACAAAACAAAAAAAAAAAACAATAATGAGGCAGATGACATATAATAGTATTAATTCCTGTTTCACAACATTGTGCAAATATAATTTCTCAAAGTTGTGGTTTCAGCATCCTGCCATCACAGAGCAGATCACTAATTAAGATGGCAGCCCTGTTTAAGCAGATGAATGTCTCGTGGTGAAATGTATTTATTTATTTATTTTGCCCACAGACGTGAATAAGTTTAGTGACATCATCTTGCAGGCTTCTTGAAATTCAGTTTTTAGCCATCCTACTGACATGGCTCCAGGGATGGCGACCCATTTGAACAACAGTTTGGGCGAGAATGACATCACTACACTTTGAAGGAAACTGAAATTGTGTAAACACGTGCAGGGTCTCTTTGATGATGCCATGACTTTTCAAATCCAAATCCAAATAGGTGCTATATATGTAGTAAGTGCTTTGTGTATTAAAAAAAAAAGTCTCTCTTTCAAGGTAACTAACTGTCTATAATACAACCATAGTCCATTGCTAGATAACTATACATTTGGCATGTAAAGGACACTGTACACAAGTGCAGCTGAGCTTGATGACCTAAATGGCCACCATACAGAAGAGACATCTTTGATTTTTCTCTGGTGACACCCTCAGGTCTTTACAGTCTGAGCCCCACATGTGGTAAGGTTTCCTGTTGTCCAGTGATACGGCATTATGGAGCCTGTAGTCTGGCTATAGATTTTTAGTGTTGTAGATTTTTGGTTTTACCATTTCACCTGTAGAGTACTGGTATAAGTACCCATACTCCTTGTTGGAGTTACAGTGTTTTTAAAAAGCAGCACTTGACTGATACTGTTATAATTATCCCTCCTCAGCAGCACAGAGCCACTTCTTGTCTCAGTTCCTGCTGGATGGTGGCAGCGTCGGCATTCCCCAGCACTTGTACAGCATCCACGCCCAGACTTATGGCAACAACAGGGCGGCCAACCCGGTCCCTCTGCCACCGGACAACTCCATTTCCCCAACGTCAGCCACTCAGCAGGACCGAGATCATCCCTTCGAGGACAGAAGCAGTGTGACTGCAGAGGCCGCTGTCCGACACGTAGACAGCAGCTCGCTATCTGAGGATGATGTTTTTTATAACTAGGCTTAACGGGAAAACAAATCTTGATGGATATTTCTAAAATGATCATCAGAAGACTTGAGTCTCAACCACCAGCAGTGACAAAATATAGCCGAAGACATCGGTGAGATTTCTCAAGAGAAAATTTCTCAAATAGTTGGTCTGGAAGGGTTTAAGAGCCTGGTCTTCAGATACCAAGACTCCAAATAATATTTTCTTCTTGGTTGAGACATATACTTTTGTGAATGTATATAGTTCTACTGTTACATTTTAATTTTTTATTTAATGTACGTTGAACGCTTTCATATTCTATGTGAACTGAACTGTGAAGAGTGAAAGGATACTGGTGTAAATATCTTGTTATAAAACATAATGCTGTCCAGTTCTGTTTTGATCCCCTTTTCTTTCACGCTGACGTATTGAACATTTTGTTGTGGGACAATAACATGACGTCTAACCTACAGAGAACATATATATTGCCAAAGAAATTAAAAATGTGTCTCCTTTGAGATTTCTCATCTGCATCTACAGAGAAGAAGTCTGTAAAGAAGGCGTTATTATCTGAGTCCCGACTATGATTAGCTATTATTCACACTCTTCTGTCTGAGAGCGATGGGTGAAGGGAAGCAGCTCAGAGAAAAGACGGGTGTACGAAGACAGAAAGGGAGGAGGATGCAGAATGTGTCAGCGTGCATGTGGTTGGTGTGTATTTCTGCATGTATGTCAGCGCGTCTGTGTGTTTGAGAGTGAGGCGGTTGGAGACTGGAGGTGCTAATGTTACCTGTCATGGTGCTCTTTTAGCACTAGTTTGCACAAACTGAAGCTGCATTGTGTGGTGCACAGAGACTGTTTCCCCTGTTGTTATCTCATTGCAGCTCTGAATGGTATTCAAGTGATGTGGATAAAAAAGAACAAAAGGCTGCAGATGGTGTGGCACCCATTATGAAACAAAACCCTTCAGCAGAACAGACAACTGATTTGAGGTCTAATTAGTGTTTCAGTGCAACAGCAGTGTCTGGAGATGCTGTGAGAAGGAAATGTAGCACAGTAGAAAGGTCAATGATAGCAGCATCAAATTGGACAGTTACCCTCTGACAAGTTGCAAGTTATTGTATGTGTTGTATGTCTGGGTTAATCTATAGGTTTATTTCTATATAATCTATATGTTTTAGAGAAATACTGTAGGTGGATAAAAGCAAAATGATGGTTTATCAAAATCAATAGTGCGTGAACAGTCTCTAAACAGGAAACCAGCAACTAAACACAGTTGAAACTTCTTGGTTGACTTTATAATTTCCTTAGAAAATGATGTGCACAATTTTAACTTGTCATCTTCGATAATAATCCCCCTGAAAGAAGTCCTTACAGGCTACTTCCAGTTCATTAAAACTTGGCATTTATTATTCTAAGTCGGCCCTAATGACGTAACAGTGTTCAGAGACTTCAGAGATTACTTTGGTGAGCACAATGTTTTCTTAATCAAAAGACACGATGGCCAAAGATCTTTTTGAATGTCTCCAATGGACAAACAACCCATTAAGCAACGAACACACTGGATGATTATAGGATGACAAAGATTTATTTTTCATTGATGGACAGAATGTGTGATAAAGAGTGTTTTTAAAGACACAGAGAACCATGTGGATACTGATTTCCATCTGTGATTTCTTGCCATATTTGTTGCTGAAGACTTTATCTGTTTTCTTCTGGCAGGTCCATCCAACAACAACAACAACAACAACAACAAGTTTCTCTCTTAAAAACATTTGATGTTGATTTGTGATGTTTATTTATTACTCACCATTTTTCTTGGTTTTAATGATCACACCAGAAAAGCACTAATGATTTGGACTGCAATCAAGATTTGATTAAATCGAGCAGGTACCTTGTTACCGAGGCAACTCTCGCCATATCCCTGATGTGGCTTTGAGAAATCACTCAGAATTTTATGCTGTGTTATGCTGTGTTTTCTATGTGTAGAAATTTCATGCATATTATTCTGATGGTAGAAAAACGAGACAATCCAAATGAATATTGGTGCAGTCTACATGTTGCTCTTGGGAGTGTAGAGACGTGCTTTGCTGTATGCCAGTGTCTTTTTTTTGTGCTACCACTGGGGGGCGCCAAGAACAGAAATGTTAAAATCCAACACATTAATTTAATCTATGTGTCCATTTGACATGTTTGTTTAAACATTTTTAAACACAATTTTTTAAAAGAAATTCAAGGGTGAAATACTGAAGCTGAGTGAGCCATTACCCACCTGCATCACCACAAGATGCTGATGGCAAAAACAGGGTTTGGGTGTGATGAATATGTGACGGTTCACTTATCATAACAGATTCATAATTCATGATGTTATAGACAAGTTTCAACTGACTACATTTTCATAGTTCACTCAATTCATACGGACGTGAATGGAAACCTATGCCTGCTTGGAAGGTAAAAAGTCTCATAGCATGTTTTAATCAGAGGTTCAAGAAACGTTTAAAACCTTGAGTGTCCCATTGCCCTAGTTTGCTTCACAGAACTTAGCCAGCTCTGAACACACAGACAAGTTTTTAAATTCAGTGTGACAAAGATATCTTTATCTCGGATTTCCATCACAGATAAACATTTATAAATCTGTATAAATCATAGAAAAAGACCATCTTTGTATCTTCAGAGTTTTCTGTCTGTAAATTCATGGGCGCGTTGCAAACTGGAGCTACTGATGAGCAGTCTGACATATTTTGAATAACAAAATGTAAATATATACAGGCCCTATATTATATATATTATAATACTTTATGTGACATTAGTAGATGGGAGTGTTGAGGCTGTGTTTTATTGCCTAAAGAGGTGCCAGAGTATTTTACAGGCTTTCGTTTTCATTCCCTCTGGATATCTGGGTAGACACACTTTTAAAATTGCTGTGTCGTAAAGCACAGTTCACTGACTGAGGCAGTGTGTCCTCAGTGGACGTGATCCTGCTAATTACAATAAAAGGCAAGACAATAAGCTCTGATAAACAATTATTATGGGAATGTCCTGCTAATGACAGTTTTGTTTGTGTGCAAATATTGTTACGCTTGGGGAATGAAGAAGTGATATTATTATTAGAGGCTTGTGGTACAAGATAATCAGACAGAGATGGATTCATGTATGCTTAAAAAAAAGGTAATGGGATGTGCTTAATTCCTGTGGGTCACTGCTTAGATTTCTTTGGCCAAGTCCTCTAATATTTTCTTCATCTGGGGGAGAAAATAGAGACAGAGAGGGAGGGAGAGACAGAAATTGCTTTGAATTCATAAGTAGCCATTTTGGCCCCGACACCCTGCATGATGTTAACAAATCCATACAGGGACGTGGACCTGTTTGCAAAGTGTGTCTGGATCAGACACACTGACAGAGGAACATAACAAAATCAGACTGTATGCATCAAGATAAGTGTAAAGATTATGCTTGTGAGTTTGGGTGAGTGTGAGTACCTTCATAACATATAAACTCTCATTACCTCTGGCCATGTGATGAGCCCGACCAGCTGACCCCTCTCTGTGACAAATAAGGTCTGGGCTCCAACTAGACTCAGAACACTGTGGGCCTGCAAGGACACAGAGGAAAATGGAACTGAAGTTACTGACTGAAAATAATTCACCATTTTGGGAAATGTGCTTGTTTGCTTTCTTTACGCAAGTTAGAATTGAGAAGATTGATACCAATTTTACTGTGTTTGTGTATGAATTAAACAAAGTGAGTTTTAATGGTGTTGGTTGGTGTATTTTAGAACTGTGGAGCCAGGTTAGCTGTTTCCCCCTATTTCCAGCCTTTATGCTAATCTAGCCAGCTCCAGCATCATACATGACATCCAGACATGAGAGTGGTATCAATGTTCTCATTTCAGTCTCAGAAAGAAAACAAATATGAGTATTTCGCTAAAACTACTGCTTATAATTGATCTGACCTAGTAACACTTCCTAAAGTCTCCCTACCTCCTGAACAGTGTTGTGGGGTGATAACAGGACAGAAGAAGGGTGAATGCAGCAGACCTCATCCAGGTGTTTATCCAGAGTCTGATGAACAGCACAAACATATTCATATTTGCATGTAGTTTCTGTCAAACGTATGCTTTTCATTTAGCAGGAGAATTTAAAGTCAATATTACTTGAGAAATTATGATTCATAGTAAGGATTGATCTCACACTTTCTTTTGTGAGTCCTTATGCGTTGCTACGGTCTCTTAAATCTGTTGTCTACTCTCTTCAAGAATTTGTCTGCGACCAGACAATGTTTTAAAATGGATGTTTGCTATCAGGAAGCTCAAGGAGCTTTTACGTCAGCAAGCAGCCCTGTCTGTACATCCTGCTCCCATCCTCTGTTTTGGAACTGTTTTAGATTCAGTCAGTGTCAAACAGATTGTAAAAACATGCCCTGCCTCTTAAACAGCATCAGACAGCTCACTCCTCTACCTCCTCCTGAACTCTGCAGCTACCCGTCTGACTCCATCCAGCCTTTTTTACCTCAGTCTCAGAGTGACGCAGGAACATCAGCAGCTCTGATCGAAGAACAAATCCCAGTAAAATCTGTGACTCTTCAACAGAAGAGAAGAGAGGAAATCAATTTTCTTTGCCACAGTCATTGCTACAGTTGAGAGTGTGTGCAGCTCTCTAGTGGGCTGCGAGTCGTCTGTTCCAAACTTAAAAATTCATCCATGTGATTGCTGCTGAAAGGCTCAGCTGGCCGATTGACTATTTTCTCACACTTCAGCTCCCTATCAAGGCGCTTTCATGCTGCTGAATTGCGAACAATTACTGTTTTTCAAAATTTCTCTCATCATTTTTTTCTCTTCGCTTTTCATGGGCTCTAAGTGGTGTCATAACCATGTGTTTGACCAGTATGAATCTAACATTTTGTGAAGGATCCTGCAGACTTTTTTGCCAGTATTCCAATACCTTAAATATACTTTATTTTTTGGTTAAAAGATTTAGACAGAGCATGAATCATTAGCTATTAGACTGGGGTGGAATACTATCAAATATCTTTGTCTGCGCACCATGCGAGTCCACCACAGGGATTTGTGTTTCACTGCTGGTGTTGACAGCGTGCTGGACCTCCGCTGGCCCAGCTGCTTTCTGAAGCTGCACTGATTTCACGCCCAAAACCTGTCCAAGTGGTGTGGAGGGAAGCCTGCAAAAGAGATGAACCACGTCACACCTGGAACAAAAGCAGCTGAGGTGAAATGAAATGAACAGGTGCAATGATTCATTTGACAACAATTCAATTTTCAGATAACCCTTTTTTTTGAGGTGAATGCACTTATACAGCTATTACCGTTAATTTTGTAAGAATTCACAAAATTAACGGTTTGATTCGATGCTGGCAACAAAAGAGTTTCCGACATGTTTGTGTTCAGATACAATCAAGAAAAAATCACAGTAAACTGCAGTGTGTCGTATAATACTGACTAATACTGGAAGCTCCGACAGTTCAGTTCCTGCTGTGTCACAGGGAAGAGCTTCAAATCAGCACGGAAACTTTTTGTTATTCCAAAAACATTTTCAAGTGGTTATTGGTGTCTGGCAGACAACAAATGATCTATGAGGTGTCTGAGTTTGTCAGAAGAATGCTCGACGTCATCTCAGTCTGAGTGCTGTCAACAAGGAGCTGTGGGTAATGATGTCTTGATTTCTATCTAAGCATATCATCAGGGGCTGCAATACAGTCTGAGTGACAGACAAATGAGTAAGACAAACCCTCAATGGTGCTGCTAACTGCTATCACCAAGGCCGTATGAAGACATGTATCTGCTCAGCAGGTTTATGTAGATTTCATCTGATTGATGTGACATTTTGCATCTGGACTGAGCAGACTCTGGTCAAACTTCATAGAAAAAAAATCTCTCTATTTAAATTTATTTAACCACATAACCTTCAATAGCAACGAGGTAAACAAGGTAGCAACGGTAATCACTAACGCCTAATGAGGAAAATGACTGATCGCAATTCTAAATGTCCTCTTGATACCCCACCAGTGACACTAGGAGATCACTAACCTGAGTGGTAATTACAGTTTGTTGAAACATTGTAGAGGATTGGTTTCATTTTCTATTGTGGCCTATGGATTTCTATATTTTACAGTCAAAAGACCACGAAACCAAGCAACAAAATCTTTGGAGTTAGAATAAGTATTCTTATTTGCCTAAATGTGCATTTCTCAAAGGGCTTAATGCATTAGAGACAGTTTACTTTAACAGGTGTGAGTAACTGCTCTCAGTGCAAAAATGTTCACACTCCCTGCAAATGTTATTTTTTTCTGCATGCTCATGTAATTGTAAGTGAGGTTTTCCTCCCTCGGAGCACAAATTGAAAATAATAGATATGTGGGTGGTTGATGGGGTTCTTAATCAGTAACGGTGACTCAGCCATTAGCCTGCCTGGCCAGCTGCAGAGATTTTTCCACAAAATCCATCCGTGTTGCTGTGAGTGAGCATCATGGATCACAAAACATTTCAGCCTCAAAGGTTAAACATTTTTTTTAGCTCGCTTACTCTATTGTGAAAATGTCAGGTACTGTATGTCAGTTATAGGTCCCTGTGATCCAAAGAGAACAATATGAGTGGAGCATAAATTACTGTTTTTAAATAATTACCAGGAGTGGGGCAAAAGTTTGGTCTGCGAGAAGAGAAATGACTGAAATCTGAATGGTTGTGACTGAGACTCAGCTCTGCATTAAGAGATATGGTTCACCTTATGGAAGGCTAATTTGTACTTAGGCTCAGCTGTGATTTTAACTGAATGCTAAAGTTCAAAAAAGCATATGGAATGTGCCGATGTTTTGTATTGATATTTATTATTTAGCATTTTAGCTTGTAAGCATCTGACAGCTGTGGTAATAAGGTAAAATTTAGAAAGTTAGCATGCTGTGTTAGGACTGATCTCAAAGTACAGCTGAGAAATATTGTACAAATGGAAATTTTGACAATTTGTTGGTTCTACTTCAGCCATTAGGATTTATCCTCTGAGATCCATAATATCTCTAACAGATTTAAAGGCATCCATCCAACATTCGGACCACTGATGGACCAAAAGTTGCCTTTAGCGTACCTAAAAGTCAAATATTTTGAGGTTTTCTTTTCCTTTCCCAAAGCTTCATGTCCAGTGGAAAACAAGAAATGTGTTGCTTGAGACGAAAAAAATATTTGTTTTAGGATAACGTAGCTTCATTTTTGGCTTTTAGATGCTTATTACTTTCTTACACTCAGAAAATGCTAAAGGACTATTATCACATATACTACAGTGTATGTGTGTCATAATGGTCATCTGTTAGCAGGTAGCCCACTATTGGCACACGTAGTGCTTCAGTGTTAGAATTGGGCACCACAGTCTGTGGCACTATCTCTGACAATGCTGCCATTATTTAGCAGAGCACATAGAGGATCATCCCAATATTTAGTATATTCAGTCTGACACTTTCTTTTTTAACTTACCAAGAGCATACCTTCTTCAGAGAGGGCAAGTGTGGGAGCCTTTTGCTGATAGAGAGGGCATCATAGAAAGATGGGCGATGCCCAGAGCGAGTCAGGGCATTGGCCAGGAGAGTGGCGAGGAGAACTGGTACAGCATGGCTGAACTGGCCAGTAAGCTCTATTGCCAGGAGAGCTGGGGACAAGGTGTGTGTTACAGCCCCAGATACGGCTGCTGCACCTTCAAGGCAGAAAACATACTGTATAAAGGTACTAAACTATTAAGGTACTACCTAAGGTACTAGCACTGTAAATTTGAGTTCATATTCAGGTTATGTAGATGCATATCAGTTTATCAGTATTTAATAAGACTTCAAACACAATATACATGGCAATACATACAATTAACCCAATGGGATTCATATTGTCTTATTTACATCCTGATGATGAAAACCTGAATATTAGCATTTTCTTGGGATAAGTTTGCAAAAATTATCAAATTTATAGATTGGTATAAAATATTGGCTTCTAGCAAATTTTGTGCAAAACTGGCATGAAAATTATTCAGTTAGTGCAATATATTCAGAATTAAGGTACATGTAAGAGGGGTATAAACACAGAAAGCTAAAAACCAATTGTATTGTTTTTCTACCAGCCAGGGCGTAGCCCCCAGGATTTAAGGAAGCCCACTGCTGGCCTGAAGTCACTCCAGTGGACAGCACATAAGCCACTCCTTCTCCAAGAAAACGGCCCAGAGCTGCCCCTAGAAAACAGACCAGACAAGTTTCTCTATGTTTATATTTCAGCTCAACCTACCAGGAATAACCTTGCAGAGTTTTCACATACTGGGTAGAGGATGCACATATTCCTCATACTTAAATTACCATTCAGTTATTTTTACAAAAATAAGCTTGTCCAAGTCATTTCCCTTCACTCACCATAGACAAAGACTGGCATGAAGTATCCAGCTGGCAAAGGCAGAGTGCAGGCGAGGACCAACATCCACATCTCAGAACCAACAACAGACATACACTGTCAAATCTCTGAAACTTCTGACACAACATCTCTACCAGCACATGTAGCACAGTAGATGAGTCACTGTCAGTCTGTGTGCATGGAAATGTTGGCTGCACTCTCAGACCAGTTTTGCATTGACAAAATCATGTCCATTTCCATTCCACCTCTCTATGTGGTATTTGGGGAGTTTGAGAAAAAGCTGTCATAGTTTGTGGATCCTACTGAGAGAATCCTGGAAAAGTGAATTTCTTATACTTAATGCATTAGAGATATTTTCCTTTGACTGGTAGAAGCAATTGTTTGCAATGCAGAAAATTCCACATTCAATAATTTTTCTGAAAAATGTTTTACTTCGGCTTAGAGCACAATTGAGAATAGATATGAGAGTGGTTGATGGGGTTCTTGATCAATGCCAGTGACTCAGCCATTACTTGGCTGGCCGCTGTTAACAATTGCAAAATCCATCCCTCCCCCTGCAGAGTTGCTGTGAGTGAGCAGCAGTTATCACAAGACATTTCAGCCTCAAAGGTTAAACAGTTTTTAGCTTGCTTATTCTATTGTGAAAATGTCAATTACTGCATGTCAATTATGGGTCATTGTGATCCAAAGGAACAAGAGGAGTGGGTAGCTGAGCCCAATGCCTTGTTATGATTCCTGGTGTTTATCAGTGCAGGTTGACAGAGATGAAAGACCTTAATTGTCCTTTGCATTGTTTGTACCTTCATGAGTAGAAAGAAAGCCAAAGAGAGGTAGGCAGGACCCCATGATGAGGTCCACTCCAAAAAATACTCAGGGTCCAGTTGCACAGAGGCATTAAGCGACTGAGAGCTCCACTGTCTGCTGTCCAGTAAGGAGGTGAGGAGCTGCTTCATGGTATACTGTGAAGGAGATGGCCGTCAGTCAGATGGATTTCTGAATACAAGAAAAGCTAACTGTAACAAAAGGTCAACATTAGGATAACAGTATTATTCTAAATATTTTGTATGGTTGACAAAGCTCATCCATCTGACATCCACGTCCCTACACTGTCTGTGGCACTCAGTCCATGTGTTGCTACAGAAGATAGCAACACATGGATCTCTGGGTGACAAATGTACCGTACTTAGGTGCTAACATGCTCACAATGGAACAATGACAATGCTAACATGATGATACTTAGCAGGATTAAGAATGGTAACATCATCTTCCTGTGCAGTGACAGAAGATGTGTGGCAAAAATCTCATTTCTGATGATGCTTTTAAAGGTTTATGTTTGTTAGCATTTCCTACATCTAGCAAGGCTTCAACTATGTAGTTACATTCACAAAAATCAGGAACTGCTGATTCCCACCTTGGAAGCCATGTATTGACCAGCAAAGTGTGGAAACGTCACACATGCCAGGAGGAAAGCCATGATGCCTGAGTATAGACCCTTCCTGCAGAGAGGTATTCACAAATACAGACACCATTGTTATAATGTCACTCTCATTTTGGTCATTCAAATTTAAATGTAAATACGATTTAATGAGCTGACTGCTCTGTGTGACCTCATCGGAATAAACATTAGCTCTCCAATCTATTCTTTCAAACGTTTGCAGCATTTTCCTCTACTCAGATTTAACTTTATTTGAAAAAAATAAAAATAAACAAAACTAGGCGTATTTAAATTATTTAGATGAAGCTTAAAAACACTGTACAATAATTTCTAAGAAAGATATTTTTGCCATATATAATAATTTTACATAACTTTACAAAAAAGTTTTTTGTATATTACAGTTGCAAAATATCAGCACGGTAAAATGGATCTTAGGGTAAGAATGTGGTTTATCCTTAAAGGAAGACACCATGTTTCGGCGGCACTATGCTTAAAGTGATACTCCAACTGAGAATCTGTCTCATGAGTCTGTCTTACACAGCTGATGCCTCATCACTGCACAGTGTGGCTTTCCCATTGTAAGGACTGAGCTCTCACTCTGTCGTCAGCATCTTGATGAAGACTGGGTTTGTTTTGGTAAATTGCAGGATCCACCGATGGCAGAAGAGGTAGCAGCAGCTCACAGCGCCACAGAGCAGCCTGTTTCCAGAGAGAAAGCAGGCTGAATCCACAATAAGAGACAAGAGGCTTATTTTAACCCCAGCAGCGGAAGTCATTAGACTTGGGGAAGTCATGAAGAGGGGGAGGAGGCCAGGAAATGTTTGGATGAATAAAAACACTAAATGCCAACTACAAAGGAAGGAAAACACAGCAGAACTGGTCAAGGGATTTTCATTGTGACTGATATGAATATGAATATGAATACCAAATGTCAGTTCTTGTTTGTAAGATGAGAACAAATGGAGGACTTTTTTAACTATGCAGATGCTGTAAAGAATCAACTTACCCCAGGAAAGCAAACAGCAGAATCTCAAGCGGGTAGAAAGGTAAAGCAGTGGGGAAATTAGTTTTGATCAGCGCCTGAAGAGTCTCTGTGGACACAAAACAAATAGGAGTTATTCCTCCTATTTCTCCCACAGGCTCTCAAAATCTAATCTTCCCTCACTTTATTGCATTGAGATTTTACTGAAATTTACAATCTGTCAGATAAATGTTTCTGCTAGTTTCTGCTGATCTTCCTGGACACAGCCGTGAGAAGTAATTAGATAGCTGTCAACACTGGTGACAAACTAAAATGACCAAAGAATTAGATTAACTTTGAAATTAAAAAAAGAATTGGGGCGGTCTACCTCGAAATGTGACATTCTCATGGGAGAAAAATCAGTAAACCAAACTCAATTTAAAAATGTAGCATTTTAATATGACCATGCTTTTTGGAAAGCATACACGTAGAATAACACACAATGTTAATGTTATTTTTGGTTTCAGTATTTACACCATGTGGCAAAAAGTATGTGGACACCCAAACAGCTATATGTGATTGTCGAGAATTTCATCTCAACACCATGAGCTTTAATGTACTATAACAGCTGCCACTCTTTGAAGGTCTTTCCACCAGATTTTTCTAACCTGGGAATTTTCTACTACATTAAATTGGCTTGTACATGAGGGAACTGTCATGTTCAGTACAAACAGGAAAGGGCTTTCCCCAAACTGCTGCCACAATGTTGAAAGCACACCACTATCAAAAACATCACTGTATGCTGAAGCATACCAAACCATGAAAAACAGCCCCAGACCAAGAGTACACAAAAGGTTGTGGGAAGGGTGTCCTCATACTTTTGGCCATATAGTGTATCCTATCTATCTATAGACACTTCTTCAATAAAATCATAGATGTGTAGTTGTGTCATTGGGTTTGTGGCCCCTTTTCTTAAGGTCAAAGTGTCATTGACTCTTAAGGCCTGTTACCTCCATCTCCACTCCACACTGAGAAGAGGTGGAAAGTCAATGCCCCGCAGGCAGCTGAGAAGAAACACGGGACATAATACCTCGGGGCAAAGTGAGAACTTATCACCTCCACACTGAACAACACACCTACAGGATACAAAAGAAAAACATGGAGATGATTGTGTTGAAGTCACTTTAGAAAAAACAGCTGTAGGTATTGTCAAGTATAAAGAGTAGACCTCTTTAAGACAACTGTAATGAATAGTTCTGCAGCCTCCATGTGAGTCTTTTAGAAAAAAAACTTAAAAAAAAAGTTTGAATCTGAGGTGCTGAAACCTTAGCAAAATGAAATGAAGACTGAAGTGAGAGGATCAGAATATTGGGCAGAGAGGTGATCAAAGGAGGAAGAGGTGAGAGAAAAGGATGAATACATAAGCACGATGGGGGAGCAGAGGTGTGAGGGAGGATAAAAGGGAAGAGCAAATATGTGAAGCTTACAAGAGGGAAATCAAAGGTGGAAACGCATTAACCAGACAAGTGTGAGCAGGATAGATATAGGGCACGTAGATAGATAAACATTATGGATTCCTAACAAGAGGCTTTACTCACCGCTGATGGGAGCTCCGAAGCAGCTGGCTACCCCAACTGCAGCAGCTACGACCAGCATTTCTCCAGCTGCTTTATCCTAATACAGAAACAATCTGCGATGTGACATTTATTTTTTGAACTTCTTATATACCACAGAAAGTTATAATAACTCACATTATGATTTTCTTTCAAATTGTTCCTCATCTTGGGGAGAAAACTCACTGGTTCTCCAGTCTCTGGGCTGCTAAGAATCAAAATTGTGCCCAAACTGTGCCTTTTCTTTTATTTCAACACAAAGCATTTTACTACTAATAATAGATCATTAATAATAACAAATCTGTTATTTGGTTATTCCTACCAAGTCATACTCTGAAAAAATATTCATAAAAGGCCATTGTCATTTGGTGCTGGGGAGAGCTTTAATAACACAGCTGTGTTTTATATTGTTGAAAAAAATTTTGATGAGAGCTGGGTTTATGGAGTGGAAAACCAAAACAGTGAGCTAAAAGAGAATAAAATGACCTCTTTATATCCGTGGGCTTGTCACTATGATGATACCTTACATATTACATATGGTCATTTGATCCTTTGTTAATATAAATCTTCATTAGTACAGCTTTAGGAGTTATGACAAAAGTAAAAGGCTTTAAATAACCGTACAACTAGAAATGTGGGTAAAGAAATAAACCCTTCACTACTTTAGAATCACTTTATTATGATTTCACCTTTTTATTGCCGCCTTGTATAAGAGAGCAGAGGTTGCTCAGGTAGGCTCCCACCATAGTGGAAAGATGCACAAACGGACCCTGATAATATGAGACAAATAAAAAAAAAATGTTTATAACTCACAAAGAAGCAGACCACACACAATTTTAAAGAATAGCCACATATTTTGTATCGTAATTTATATGTAGATATACTGAGATGTCTCTCACCACTTTTCCCAGGAAAACAGTGCTGCCGGCTGCCAGTGTACAGATAAGGCCCAGGAACTTGGTAAACATATTAGTGAGAGACAAGTAATGAGGCATTTCAATGCCGGCCAGCATGGTCCTGACCTCTGGTATCCCAGAGCCTGAGGAGAAATAAGCAACAGGACAAGATTTTTGTAAAATTCAGAGGTACTAACGCAATCAGAAGGTTTGATTAAAGCCGTTCAAAGTGAATACAAAAGAATGATTTCTGAGATCTAAAGATGTTCCCCAGAGTAGTACAGTAAAGTAGGGGAGGTCAAGTAATAGCTTTGGATACGTGCTAAATTTGGCCAATTTATCATTCACTGTAGCTATCAAATTCTAAGTTAATAAAGAAAAACTGAGTCTTAATGCATCACATGAACCAAACTTAAAGGATATTATATTCAACATAGTATAAAGAAAAGATTATGCTATGATTTCATTGAATAGATTATACAGTCCTGGTGTGGCTAACTAGGAAAGCTACTTTCAAAAAGACTTCATCCATTCAAATTTGTTTGAATTTGAATAGCATAAAGCATAAAGTCTGCTGTGACTGAGTACACAGCAACAAATTGACATCATCTGTGATATTACTACACTGACAGATTGGCCCGCATCATGTTCTCGTGCTGGTTGTCTTGGTCTGCTTCTTGGATTTACATTACTCTTTAAAGGCTTTCTGTTAGACAGATAAAATCATAGCTGACTTTTCATATATACATCTCCCTTTACAACTCACTGAATTCTGAAGATAACTCGCACTTGACTTTTTCTCAATGCCATTTACTTTAGATAGGAAAGAAAGATGTTTTTGAAAGGCACCGAGGAAAGATCACGACATGGAGGATTTAGTTCTGTGGCTCTCCCTGGGAGTGGGCACCCATATACAGGCTTTACCAAATGGTGTCCATGGCAGGACACTACAGAGGAGCAAATGTTTAATGGATGTGTTCAATAAACACATTGCTTTTGTGTAATTAGCTTAATCGCATTGTGTTTGTGTGTACTTCGAAGATTAGATTACATTAAATGAGCAATTAATGTAGAAAACCAAAGGCTTACTTTTTCTTTCCGCTGTTTACACATACGTCTGTTTATAATCTGATCTTTTTCATGAGTGCCACTGAGGACGGAAACCTACTTGATGATTCTTTATTCTTTAACCTTCTTAATGTGCTTTCAACTTACAATTCAGCCTTACAAAGTCATGTGAGACTGTCTGTGTGCTCTTCTTTGTTCAGGTTCTTGCCTATAGCTATGTGTCTTCCATAATAATGGATACCATGGAAAAGAATGAATGACAAAAAGCTAGAGCCATTTAAATTTTTCAATTACAGTACACCTTCAGCCATATTTCCTTCTCTTCCATTTATGCTGGCCAGCTAGTGCCCACTGTTCATCAGCTCAACATATTCGTGTGAAATAAATAAAGCATATATTTTAATATTTAAACCCACATTAACTAATTTCATCCAGTAGCCAAACAAGCAGTAAACATAACACCGACACGTTATCCTCTTTTAGAACTGTTGTTGGACAGACCTGTGGAGAAGGGACAGATGTTGTGGGTGAACGATGATGAGACAGCACAGAGACATGATGGATAAAGAGTCCAACAGAAGAACTGCAGTAGACTGTTGCCTTCCAGCTTCATATAAAGCCACTGATGAGCTACAAGTGAAGTGAGAGAGAAACATCAGTTATTCATATCCTGTTCTCTCTCTCTCTCTCTCTCTCTCTCTCTCTCTCTCTCTCTCTCTCTCTCTCTCTCTCTCTCTCTGTGTGTGTGTGTGTGTGTGTGTCCACCTCTCAGCAGCTTTGTTACACTAAGGTCCATGAGGAAGCTCAGGAAGGCCATCAAAATGCCTAGAGCCGCATAGCCATACCACTCCATCCCACACATTGCTCCCAAACAGCCCCTCAGCTTCAGAAGCCACTCTGTGGACATACAAAAGTGGGTTAGTCTTCCTACAGTTTCATCTGTGTCTCAGACACATGTCCCCCCCACCCCCCACCCCACCCCCCAAAAAAAGAAAAATCCCACATATGGATATTTTTTTTTTTAACACATGGACTTATAGGCCAACAGTGCCTGCTAACCCAGTGCAAGCCCTCTTAATAGTACTTTATCACCGCAGGCATGTACAAAATGTAATTTAACGCGTAGCCATTCTGTTCTGTCTGCTTTTGTTTCCACTGCTAAATTAAAGATCAGGAGGGCAGAAAAGTCATTAGGGTTCATCCTAAGGCCCTCAGTGGATATCTGTACAAAAATTTCACAACAGTCATTTGAATTATGGAGATATTCTGACCAACCAACATTCCTTTCTTTAGACCAATGCAATTAGCACTGTATACTAAAGAGGACTAATGGAAAACACTTCCAGGCCTTTCAGAAGTGTGAGGAAGTGAAGATAAAGAGAACATTATTGTGACAATATCAGTATCACACTTCTTCCATTGTTTTCTATCTTACAGCTGCTTACTTTACTCACTGTACTGGTACATAATGACACAGTTCGCTCCTCTAACGCCTTTTTAATGGAGAAACTGGTTTGTAAAATTTACTGGAAACACAAAGAAAAACCTAGATCCACAGCCTCACAAGGTTCTGAAAAGATGAAGGTTATTGGATACTCAGAGGGCTGTTAAGTTCTTGCAGTGGAAACAGGCTATAAAACTTTGAGCAGCTCCTTTTGCAATATGGCCAAATATAAGAGTAACAGGATACAGAGGAGAAAAAAAAAACATTGACCTAATGAAGGCTAATTAACAGGGTATGAAGTTATAATATGAAACTGAAGTTGCAGCATATGTGCAGAGCATGCAAAATAACAGTATCATACTTGAGTATGGGTAATGAATATTGATAAACCAAACAAATCAATCAATTCCAGTGACTTTTAATGCAGAAAACACATTAAAATAGCATTAGCATATTGAAGTCAACAAACACATTGATTGTGTTGTCTTTGAACTCAACAATAATCAATGACTTCAGATTAAGGACAAACACATTCAAGTAATGAAGATACAAAATAGCTGCTCTGCAATGTATTGATTTGGTTAGTATTGATCAGATTTGAATGATTTTCCACTTTGAACTGACCTTTGACCGTTGCACGGGGCTGTTGGTATGGTTTCCATGGATCAGAAAGGAGCGCACTCCTATTATGGGATGTCTCCGATTGATTTTCTTGCTCTTGGTTGTTGCTCTTTCTGTCTGTCCAAGTAACCTCATCCAGGTTCTTCATTTTGCCTTGAAATGTTTGTTTTAATTTTGTAGTTAATACAGTCTCAAACAAACATTGCATCAATAAACATAAAAGAGAAAAAAAAAGTAATGACCAGATGCTGGCTGTTATTGCTGCAGCTACTAAAAGTCACAATAACAGATAGACTTACCTTGGAAATGTTATGTCTGTCCGTATGGTAATAAATGTGTGTGTGTGTGTAGTGCAGGTGAGACTGGCCTCTTTTAAGATATTAGCATAGAGGTGATGGAGCAGTCATGGTTGAACAGGTAGCTAATGTTAACTCTTTGGAGGAACACCAGAAAGTGCCCTTCATCTGTATTAACTGCAGAGGAGCAGGTGAAGGAAAAAAAAAAACATTTTCATGCTACTCTGCTTTTTGATAGACTTTTTTGGTGATGTTATCAACCACTCTGCAGAAAAAATAATCTCATAATACCTAGAAATGTAAACATAAGCTATAAGAAATGGTATGACCTGATGATTATCATGATAATAAATCAATTTGATAGATATGTTGCATATATAAAGTATATGTATATATTTGGCCAAACTACATATTCCAAGGTCAAAAAGGAACTTTGATGCTTAATACTATAACGGTACTTACCCCCACTGTGTAAACATTTTCATCTTCAACAGACTGTATAGGATGATTTTCAGACAACTATAATAAGAATAAAAACATATAGAGAAGAGGTTTTTTTTTAAAGCATATGAAAGACATTCAATATGATAGAGATGAGTCAGGTCAGATGAAGATCTGTCAGCACCAGAACCTTTGAGCAGCTGAAGCAGTAAAGTATGCAGCAAAAATCTGTTGTTGCATCAAGGAAAAATGCATAGTGTGAACTATGGTTGTTACACAGACCATGTATTTACCACACATCCTCTTGGAAGTGCCAAGAAGCCCCCAGTTTTATTTCTGTTTACAACATAGATGTTTTCTTTCATACCAGTCTTATTAAAGTCTTATTTTAAAAAAAAGTTCATATTTACAGTCTTTTTCAGATTCTATTTAACTGTGAAAAGGTCAGATGATTGAGGTGAATATGTAGGTCTGCATGTAGAAACATTTTTCATTTTTATTACTTGGTGCCTTGTCATTCAGCAGCAAGTTAAACCAAGTCACAAGGCACAGGTGCTCAAAGCACTCCGAAAATAATCACACAGCTGTAGGATAATTAAACAAGTTTTAGAAGCAGGTTGTTTTAGTATGACTGTCTTTCCTCCATTAGTACCATGAGAGCGGTGTTCAGTATGATTAACATGTTACAGCTCAGACGAAAATGAACAGATGTCATCGCTGTGACCTTCTTTAGGTCAGTGTTTGGCTTCAAAGGCCCTCATTTGAAAAGTGCCTAAGAACCAGGAAAAGGCATTGAGCATGAAACAATAATCAGGAATCCTCTAAATGTCCGGCACTTTGAAGAAAAGCAGGGTTCACTTTCTGAATTTCAGAGGTCTGCTCAAGGTCAAGGTAATCATTCTTCAGATATGGACACACACACACACACACACACACACACACACACACACAGCCTTTGAATTAGCCCTTAGTTAATGTTTATTTTCCTCATCTCTACCTCCCCTTTAGGCTTTCAATTAGCACTTGTGTTATTTTAGAGATTTGAAATCTGCACGCTGTGAGCATGAGTCACACTCACATGCACACACACACACACAGACACACACGCACATGCAAACACCACGGAAATGTACAGGCTGCTCCTCTCAGTACAAAAACTTGTTTCCATGGGAACAGCACATTGAGGCGACTAGAGAGCCAGACTGGAGGTTACTTTACTCTTTTCTCACAAACAATAACAGCAACCAATCAAACGATCATGGGACTTCAGAAGTTTTTCCGGTGACAAACAAGAATATAAGCCAATCAAATAATGTAGCAGTTTTCAAATCCCAAAACTGAAAAAGAAATACATTTACAAACAAATACAGTATAAAGCTTTATTTGAGAGAGAAAAGTCCTAGATTTATTTTTACTATTTTTATTCAAAGGACTCAACTATCACATGTTAACTTGGCAATTATGGAATTTTATGCATGTCTTAAAGCTGCACTAGTGTTCAGTGTTTCTAATTGAAGCAATAGAGCAAATGCCTGGTTGGGGGGCTGCTCATCAAGATAAAACCCATCGCTTTACTGTATCACTGTCTTTACTGTATCATCTGACTCATCAGTGTTTTTCAGTTCTACAAAGCCTTTAAGCTTCTTTATACTCATTGTTTTGCTTTTCTAACCACAAACTCCAATCTAGGATACCCATTTCTCAGCAGCAGCAGGCAGCTGTTTTCAGTGGAATAGCTCTAATAAACTCATCGTGTGCTTCAGGCCCAACACCAAATAACAAACAGACAAAGTAACTTGCCGGAAACAAAAAACATGATCAATATTTATCAAAATTGGTGACTAAAACTTAGCTGAAAGGAGAGTGAAAACTGTACTTCTATTCATCAGGTGGCCACAAACACAAATCACATAAATCTGTTACTGCAGTTTTAAGGAAAAGTTTGCATTTGTATTTTTTCTTCCTCACACAGTGCCTCACTGACTAGACTTAATGCAAACACAACACATTAGTATTGTCATAGTCAGTTTTTATCTGCCACTGATAATTGAAATCAGCAATTTAATTTTCCATTTGCTTGGTCTGTGCCTGGATTTACATACAGCAGTTACATCACTTTTACTAAAAGAAAGCACTTGAAAATAAACAGATTAAATATAATAATTTGTCTTCAGTTTTAAAATTTACATTTTTATCAGTTTTATTTGCATTTTGCGCAGTCTTGTATACATTTAAATGAAATTACTGTATACACATGAATTGGGTGTTTTTTTAAATTGAGTGTTTTGGATTTTCCAAGAAAAGAGCAGCTTTTTATAAAGGTGGGTTCCCAGGTGAAGCTGGATGAAGCTCCCCCTCTCAGGGTCATGTTGTTCACAGATACCTGTGGAACTACATTTGCATACAAACCTGAGCATCTGCCTCTGAAAGTAAGTGAGCAGCAGTGAAATGACCTTCCACAGTCTATCACTGAGGAATCTGTCCCCACTTTCTGCAACATTATGTAACACAGCAGCTGAAGCAGACGCAACCCAAGCACACAGTGTGTGTGTGTGTGTGTGTGTGTGTGTGTGTGTGTGTGTGTGTGTGTGTGTGTGTGTGTGTGTGTGTGTGTGTGAGGGAGCTGTGGGCAGATAGGAATGCACACACACACATATAGAGGTGACTCAATGTCACTGGTGGGACTGGTGGATTACTGAGCACTGGATCAGATTCATTTGCTTACGTTTCTTCCTCCCACTCTGTTGTCAGGTTTTCATCTTATAATCCCTGTGTTCCTGGCCTGCTCGCCGAAGATATTACTTGCAATATATTATATTTGTTATTTATTCACTGCCAGGTTCTTATGTTTCTTCCTCTTTTTTCATTTCTAACTCCATCTTTGATGCTAAACTTAGCTGCTAAGTAGGATCAACATTATTTATCCTGGTTTTAGCCTCACATGACAACACTTAGTATTTTTGTATTTATCTTCTTTCATTTTGACCAACATATTTAAATGCCTTGAGGTGACAAACACACTGGATGCCTACAAAAGGCCATCCATTTCTTTGAAGTTGTTAAGGTGACCCACCATCATGTTCCAATTTCCATGATCAGTGCAACAAACATCACTGTTGGATCTCTACTGTGCTGTACTATCCCCTCTCATCCTGACTTTATATACAGTATTTATCGCTTCTTGTCTGTCTCCAATCACTGCTCCATCTGACTCCCTCTTGTCTTTTGTCCAGCTATTGTCATCTCACCCATCGATGCTCATCCCCACTCTCCCATCCCTCCCCTATGGAGCTTTGCTGCACACTCACCCCTCTTTCACTCTCTACCCATAATTTCTCTTGAATAGCAGGCTGGTCAGGCACCTGGCTCCTAACTGATTGAGGGTTTTGTTACCAACACTGTCGCTGATGAGATGAAGCATCCTACAGTCATTTTTTTCAGCCAGTTTTAGTTATAAAAGAGGACATAATTTGACTGTGTATGTGAGAAGCTTTGTGGATTTTGAGGATATCATCTGATCTGATCCCTTGTCAACGGTTGCGAACAGTTCAACTAGTGTCAGATAGATTTACTTACATAGCTTTTGGATAAAAAGAGGCAAAAAAGCAAAGACTGGAGAAAAGTTGGGAAAAAAAATAAAAACCCTTTGAAATTTTATCAAACTTTCTAAAAGCTTAGTAGCTGAGATCAGTTTGGTCTTTACTATGTTAAAAATCCCTAAGAGCATAACTGAGTAATTAATAACAAAGTGAACAGCGTCAGTGACATTTGACAGCACATTACCAGACTACCACCAGCTTTGGTCTCGAAGATAGCCCCATGAATAAAAGACCCGTATGAACAAACAATATTACTGCTGTTACTAAGGAGGGGAGGAGTGCTCTCTGGCAGGGGGCTGGTGAGTTGCTGGGCTGGATTTAGACCTTCAGCAGGAGGCTTTGAGCTCTGTGCTGATAAGACTGGAAGCCCATAGCACTGTTTGGTGTCACTGGTAATACTGGGTAACCTTTAAAACATGGCTTCAAAATAAAAGATGGCAACCTGTGTGTGTGTGCTTTTTTTTCAAACAATTTAATTTCAATTTCAGGATGACTGTGACTGAGGGACTAAGGTTGTAGTGTCGGTCAATGAATCAGTCATTTGTTGCATGTGTCATATCCAGGTCATCTGATAACTATAGGCAGCCTACTCATTTAATAAAGCAAAGACAAAGCAGAAGTCAAATGCCTAATGACACAATAGACAGATACTGATATAGTCCATAAATGTTCTTTAATGGATTAGATGTCAGCAGCACTAACTAGAGAGGAGAACAGTGAGTGTTTTCTAATCACTATAGGCCGAACTCTCCACGCAGATATTTATAGCCACAAAGCAATGTCACTACTAAGTCCCCTGCTCCTGCTGACGGCTTTGTTTTCAAGCGCATTCTTTCCATCTTTGTTTTGCTCTTTACTTATCCTCTGAGATAAGAGGCAAGTCTCCCTTTTTCACTTTTCAATTCAATCCCCTCCTCATCCAGCTCAGTGGAAGACTCCCGCATTTCCCAGCAAATCATTTAGTCTTAATGTTGCGTGGTCTGAAAGAGAGATTAAATTAATAAACAGATGAAATGGGGCCTGAAAAAAGAACAACACAAAAATCTCTCTAATGAGATGAAGCCATGCTGTGAAAACATTGGACACTATGTTACTTAATGGCAGAACCATGTGAGGATCCAATTTCAGGACGAAGACCTGGCACTAAATATTAAGAAAGCAGAAGAAAGAGACAGATGGAATGATGGAGTGCAGGGGGAATTAAAAAGAGGAGAGCAAAGCTATTTCAGGGGTGGTGTGTCTGGAATGACAACTGTTGCACCCCCCCCCATCCCATTCTTTCTCTACCTCTCTCCATCAAATGGCTCTCTCTCCTGCTCTTAACCTCAGGGCCCTTCAATGCCCAGAACTTTTCCAACCACAGACCCTTCTCCATCACTCTGTGCGTCTCATGATAAATATAGAACACTATTACCCTTTCCCAATGAGCTGTGACACACGTGCACACCTCCCAACCACGCATGGGACCAGACAGTATATAAGTGCCATGGATGAGTGGCTGCAGGATAGTGGTAAAATAAGTTATCTTGCCTTATACAAACAAGAAGTAAAAATAGAAATAGAAAGAGAAAGAAAGATAGCAAAAAGGAAGACAGAAGAGCTGTGTGTAATATTTCTAACACTTAAGCCTCTGGAAGACTCCCAGAGGAGACAACAGAAGAATCAACTCTCTCCGCCTCCCTCTTCTCTCCCTTTACTCTCCTCCTCTGCCTTACCCAGCACTCACAGCCATCCATGAGTGTGACCAACTCCTCCGCCTATCGATCGGAGCGTAGTTTCCACCAGACTTCATCCTCATCCTCGTCCTCTGGTAACCCATACATGGAGAAAAGCCGGGGACTGTTCGCTGAGGACTTTGGCTCCTTCATGAGGCCTGGGAGCGACGCCTTGGGGTTTTCCAGTAAGTTGGAAGCAATTTCAGGTCTCTGTAACTCCTTTTGTATATATAAGTGGTATAAAATAATAGCTACAGCAAGTTGAAATGACAGTTTTGTACTGTAAAGCAGATTTATGTCTCTGCTTGGAAGCAATTTGTCTACAGTGTGGTGTTTTTCTCCATAAAGTGGTAATAAAACATGTCAGAGGTGACAGTTCAGTGGAGGGAGTCAACAGGCAAGACTGAGTTTAAAAGGCAAAAGGACTCTGGTGTGGTTGGTGTGTGTGGACGAATGTGTCCCTAAGCAAGAGTGCCAAGGTGCTGATTGATGGAGTAACTAAAGTAACAAAGATGAAAAGAAAACAGATGTACATGAAAGAACACTCTAAGTTGAAAGTGCATTTTTTTGGTCAGCTTTCTATTCCAGTTTTATCAGGCATCTGAGTGTTTAAAATATGCATCAAGGTCAGCAGACACTTCATTTTACAGCACCTACACCCTCTGGCTCAGCAATGTGTGGAGCTGGTGTGAAGTGTTCTGTATGAGTTCACCGCGGGTGCACGCAGACATGTGAATGTGTGACATCTGAACTTTAAATGGACTCAGGCTCCATGTGCACCATGTGTTTTGTTTGTTTTGCAGCCATGGTTGGTATCCCATAGGTGCACAGGAGCCTGAGGGTGGGTGCAGCTAGAGGGAAAGCAAAGCACACACACACACATGCACGCACGCATGCATGCAAGCTGGGGAATGCTGAACTTACTGCCAGCAGTGTGACTTCACACACCGAGTATCTGGGATGACGCCTGCATAAGGAATGACCAGATGGTTGCCTGGTGACCAGTGTATACACACACACATACATACAAACACACACACAGTTGGAATGATGTCACATAATCAAACTAACCTGCATTGGTGAAGTCAGAGCTGAAGTGACTCACACACTCATTTCTAGTCTGGTGTCGTGTGTGTGAGCTCATGTGCTAACACGCAGTTCTTCACTGAGCTCAGAGTCACTGGGGACAGGCCGTTGTCACTGAAAGTGTCAGACTGCATAACTATCATGTATGTTTGTCTGCACATCCTGTTAACCTGTTAACCCATACAGATTATTAAACAACAATTTTATATTTACAATGGATCAAATGACCATAGTCAAACACTCAGATAATTATCACCTGACTCTGCAGTTCCCCTTTTTCTTTTAGCTCATTAGATTTCCATCCCCAGACCTGCCAGCCACACTTAGAGCCACAGCAGGCAGCTGTTGTCACCCCGATAAAGTAACTGTATGCTATACCTGCATAACTACAGAAGGCAGACACAAAAAGCCACTGTGTTCATCAGCTAAAGGAAAGGTGAATATTGAACTTACATTCATCAGGTGGACAGAAATTACTCCCAATCAATGCTGTTTCTCCACATCTGCTTTTTATTAAAAAAAAAAAAATTAAACAGGCAAATGTTTTCCATACTTTCCATACTCACAATACTTTATAATGTGATAATACTATGAGTTAAATGTCATTTTAGATTGTTCAACTACACCCAAAGGGACCAAAAAAAAAAAAAAAAATTCCACAAAAATGATTCATTTAATGTACTCAAAGCCATAAACTGAAATAAAGGAGACATGAACTTCTCTTAAATGAAAGTTACAAAAAGCTGAAAGAGACAAATGTTTTAAAACTACAAATTAATTATTTAACCCTACAAATTAATAATAAAAGGAGGGCCAAATAAGTAATGTGGCATCTTTTCGGTTATAGGAATATACTGCAGTTTACGACGCCATACAATCGGTACGCGTGTTTTAAGAACACGAAGTGCTCACATCTTATTGGTAAACACAGGAGTGGCCATACACGTGAAAAATGAGTACAAGAGCAACATTGTGTCCCGTGTTTTCAGTCCTTGATGAACTGTGGATTACTCATACAACATGTTTCAGTACATGTCTATTTGCTGTGCTGTTAATCTAAATATAATATAACATGTTCAGCTGCTAATAATTCTTTTGGTCTGTATTTGGTCTGACTCACAATAAAAGGCACTTTCACATTGTTATGGGTCTGTCCTTTTACACCAAGATATTTTGACTTGTCATAGTATGAAAAGCCCTCCCGATGATAATAATTATGTCTTCTGTGAAAAAGGCTTATTAGCTAAACTTAGCCAGTGTTCCTGCCTGGCTCAGTTTTTAGCTAATTATAATTATTTTTTTCCACAGATTTTCAGAAAAAGAGTTGAGTTTACAAATCTTTTAAAAGGTGTGGATTTAAAAATGAGGTTTCCAGGTAGTGGCCAGGTTAGCTTGTCTAGAAAGCACATTAAAGCTAAACAGCCATTGAAGTAACAGAGAAGTGACCACGGATCAGCAACACTGTGGAACCCCTGCTGGTGTTATTATGGCCATTTTGTGTAAAAAGACCTGGTAAAACCGAAAAAAGTAAGCCTGAATTCCGTTTGATTTCATGACAACGCGATACTAGTCTTGGCATGGAATACAAACGGATAATTAAGTGCAATTTTTTCAGTAACATTGTGTGGTCTTCTAATTCAAGTACCTGTTAAATGTCTTTAAACAGTCCCTAGTGAAACACCACCTATCAGACCAGAAAGTGAGTGTGAATGTGAGTTATGCTCAATAGCAAGTAATGTAAATGAAAACTGAGTGAAAATTAATTGGCAAAGAAAAAACAAAGCTGTAAACCTGTTTTCTCCTGAGGCCAAACATCCTTTCTCATCTTCTGGTGGTTTCAGGTGGAGCTGGAAATATTAAAACTCTTGGGGATTCGTACCAGTTTACCGTTGACGTGCGAGACTTCTCCCCTGAAGATGTCATCGTCACCACGTCCAACAACCAGATAGAAGTTCATGCGGAAAAGGTGGGCAGCTTTCCTTCTGATTTACAATAATGACAAGCTGTATGTCTCAGAGGTGTTAAAACAAGGTTACTCTTCCCGAAGTGGAGCCCTGGGACTAAAATCTTGTTACACAAGGATCTGTTGCCTTCGCAGGTGTTAAAATGTGAGCAGAGGAACCACTAACTACAGGATCTGTCTTCAGTTATAATCCATTAACTCATCTTGAATACTCCTTCCTTGACAGTTGGCCCAGGATGGTTCGGTAATGAACACATTCACCCACAAGTGCCAGCTACCTGAGGATGTGGACCCCACCTCAGTGACATCATCACTGGGTGCCGAGGGGACCCTGACAGTCCGGGCACGGCGGCACCCCGCCAAACACGAGCTCGCACAGACCTTCCGCACCGAGATCAAGATCTAGAGAGTGACGAATTTCCAATGACAAACCCCCGACTTCTTGTGCTTTTTTAATGCTACTTCTTCTATTTCCTGTCTTCACTGAAACCATTCAACATTTAACACTCAGAGTTGACATTGTGCTCTATAAAACTTACCTTACCTTCCTCCATGACCTGAAGCCTGTTGCTGCTCATATATATTCTGAGTTAGTTCACCATACACAGCAGCAATAGGTCAGACCAGCACATTACAAACTGAGACACAGGGACTTGGACATGTGCACGGCATTTGCACAAGGACACACACACGTGCACAGTTTTCCCTATTATTATAACATGCCCTAACCTGTATTACTATGGTATCTTTCAGAGAGTGTTGAATTATAGGTTGATGGTTGCTTTAATGTTGCTAGGCTAATACATGTTTTCAAGTCCATTTACAATGAGTCTTTCAGAGTTAGTCAGCTCTCAGAGTGTTTGATTAATCTTTCTGAAGGCTGGTGTAATATGTTTTGGTACCATGGAGGAAATCATATGAGGAACGACAACCCCCCACCCCACAAGACCCTAAGCCCTCCAGAAACCTAGGGAAAACCCTGCATGCACATACACATGCTGCCATTTACTGATCAGTTCACTACTTCGCTCCTGTTCTCTAACACAGTGCTAAAACTTAATCCTCAATTTTCAATTTGATGGTTGCTCATTAATAATAATTTATTGTATATTATTATTTGTGTGAATAAAATACTCCTTCTTTGACAGTAAACATCCTGATCTGTGTGAGCCTTTTAATTCCTGATTGGCCAGAGAGCTGTATCAAAAAAAAAAAAAAAAAAAGAAATATAAAATGTGAACAAAATGTAAATGTGTAAAATGAAACTAAAAAAACATGATTAGAAATTCTCTCTAATTTTCCTGGCTATAACCCTGTCTCCTCAGTGACAGAGCCAGAACCAGAGCTTGACAGAAACTTTTACATACTGATGAATTAAGTATAATTGTGACAGCACTGTTTTCTTCAGCATTCATCCAGATAAAAAATAAAGAATAAGGGAAATACAAAGGTGGATAAGCTGTGAGAACACGGCAAACTCCTTTCAAAATCAATAGTGACAGTATTATTCAGTCACTGTGCTGTAGACAGAAGGTGCTTCTATTTAGTCTTTTGTGTGTGGAGGCATTTATGTGGCATCTGTCCTGCTTTCATGGGAAAACATTATCAAAGGCACAAAATAATGTAGAGGCCACTGTTATGTGGCTATAATTTACTGAATAACTTACAGCCATGCTGTGGCCTTTGTATTTCGGGTGATTCTACCTGAGGAAAGCCACATGATTAAGAAGTGATTCTATGTCATTATTTCTACAATACGCATTATATAATAGTTTCATACTACTCAGAATTGTATTGTATCATACAATATTATAAATCACGGAGCTCGAGCCTATTGCGCCACCATGCGGTCATGCTCGCCAAACCACGTGTTCACACTGCGCGTGCTCCTGTGATACATCCGGACGGTCCCTATCAATCGATCAGAGAGAGGAAGATGGCGGTGCATGGAGTAAGCGGGGTAGGATCGATCACAGAAAAACTCGATTGGGTTTGCTTTTCATAACTGAGTCAAACACTCCAAAACCCCGCCTGGTCCAGGAGTTTGAACCCGGAGTGAAGAAGAGATAATAAAGAGGTAATTCCGGAGTTGGTTTCTGTTAAAATGGCGCTTCCTCTGCGCTCAGAGAGCAAGCTAGCTGTGAAAACAACAAGGGATGGAGGCAGGCCAGACTCTTCGGGCCGCCATCTTCTCCCAATATTGCATTACATGCATGTCAAGGCATGCTAAATTAATCCCCGATAACAAAGCTGCAAGGATGGAGGAATTGTAATCGATATGTTGCACTGTCAAACGAAGCTGTTTAAACTTTTAGAGAAACCACATTTCCAGTCACACAACGTAGTTAATGCTCTGTAAAATGTTGGTGTCGTGTCGCAGTGTGTTTCCCCTTACATTAATCTCAACCTACCCATATCCTAACACTAACCAGTGAAGGGTGCGTTGTGGGAAACTCAGGGAAAAACACATGAAGGGGGAACAGCCCACGACTCTGGACCTTCATTTAGTGTTTAGTTGCATAGACATCAAGACATCAGTTGAAGAACAATCGGCTAATTTCGCCACTCTTTCTTTATTGAGCTAACTAATGTTAAAGCTAATGTTGTGGGGTTTTTTTTCAATCATGGGTGTAACACAGTTCATTTTAGCTGGGTTTTAAGGGTTAAAACACCGTTTAGGACTGTAATCCTGTCTTTCTCTGTCTGGTATATCTTGGTGGTGTCCCGTAGAAAAACGAGCTTGACATCTGTACACATGAGTGTACATGTTTTCTACAAGTACTTGTTTGACTTTTTTATTAACTCAAAGCCAAACATATCTCAACAAATGCGAGGATAATTTGCATTATAAAGTGTATCAATACAACCCATGGGTATAACCTTAGTTCTGTTCACAAAACAGTCACGTCATGCACAGAAATGATTGCTCTGGTCAGTCAGCTGAGTTATTAATAGTATTGTATACTGTAGATTTTCTATGCTCAGGGAGAAGGGGAACAATACTGATTGATTGGTAGAGTTTAATAAAAGGCCAGTGACATGCAAGAGTAAAGATCAACATGACCCACTGGCTCAGCTGATTATCAGACATTTGAGCCTTTCCTAAATTGCCACATCTTACTTGTCAGTGGTTCAGAGAGTCTGTGCCAGCCTCTCCCAGCGTCCTCAAGCCATCAGAACGATGGAGTTCCCATGGCACAGTGGAAAGGTTCTGGAGCAGCTTGATCGACAGCGCAAGCAGGGCCTGCTGTGTGACTGCACCTTTGTTGTGGATGGGGTGGACTTCAAGGCCCACAAAGCTGTCCTGGCAGCCTGCAGCGTCTACTTCCGAACCCTCTTCCTTGACCAGAAAGATGTGGTGCATCTGGACATCAGCAATGCAGCAGGTCGGGTCCAGTCTGTCTGTGGACACCCGTTTTTGTTTACTTTCATATTATGTATTTGATTTATTTTGCTTTTTTCCATAAGCACTTCGCTTAAATTATAATAAATGTACTCCATCCCACCATCTCCGCTGTCCATCTGACACACCTACTGTATTCCTGATTATCGTTGCAGGTTTGGGTCAGGTCCTGGAGTTTATGTACACAGCCAAGCTGAGTTTAAGTCCACAGAATGTAGAAGATGTGCTGGCTGTTGCCAACTTTCTGCAAATGCAAGAGATTGTAAATGCCTGCTCTGCGTACCAGTCAATGGCAAATCCAGCTCCTTCCCTCATAACACTGGATTTCACTGTTGGTGAGTCCAGTCTTCAGTTTATCTTTGTGGGCAATTTCAATGTAGAACTCCAGGAAATACTCAGGATAATTATTTTTTTATAATTAATGTGTCAACCTTCTTTACATATTCATGTAAATTAACAATAATTGTACTCAACTTAATAATCTGTGCTTTAATTGCTGAATCAGGTTAATGATTTGATTCTGGTGTAGAAAGGCACAGCTGAGGTTAACAACATTAGTCATTTGGAATTAAAATAATTCAACAATCTAATGTGTAATCTCAGTTTTTACTTTCCTATGCATGAGGTGTTTATAATGCTAGTGACACAGTCATTACAAATGACGTTTTTCTTTGACAAACCAGAAGAAAAAACAGGTGAAAGGGAGCAGAGGGAGGAGCTTGAAAGTAACCTGGCAGAGGTGGCATCACAAGCAGAGGAGAGTCCTTCTTGTGCTCCCACAGACGATAAAGAGCCCGCACAAGATCAGGACAATTTAAAGGAAGACATCTCTACTGAAACGCAACAGACCGCTTCTCAGCCCAGCCCCGCCAAAACCAATGTAGGCCGAGGACGACCCCCAAAAACCACCCCCCTGTCCACTCAAAAGAAGACATTTGTAAAGAAGGAGGGAGGAAGCGCTGCACAAGATGCACCTGGATTTCAGGACGACCCCTCTGATGCAGATTACTCACCTAGTAAGTGCTAGCACACATCCAACTGTCAAAGACCCACATGCCTTACAGTGTAACAAGCAATCGTTTTATTCAACAAATAACCCAGGAGATATTTTCTCTTTATTTACAGAATCACAGTTGAAATCTGCTGGCAGCTCATCCTACATGAGCTCTCGAGGGAGAAGAATCCGAAAACCACCTCGACGAAACTTTCCACCTGGTGAGCAGGTTGCACAACTTTGCTCTGCTGTATCAACCCGAACACTGTGTCGAGGACACATTCAGGATTCTCCAGGATTTATATCAACTGAGTTTGATTAGAGCTTGAGTGATTATCCTAGTTTTACATTCAGTTCCAGTTTAACGGTAAAATGTGTATAGTTTTAAAAGTGTCTTTCTGAAATCTGCTGAGAGTTTGCTGTTATAGAAACTGCCATTTCCAGTCAAGATTGTAGACAGTTTGTCATTTTCAAGTGTTCTCTGTTGTCATCGTCATAGACAATGACTCAGAGGATGAAGGCACATCAAAGTCAAAGCCTGAGAAGAAGGTGGTGGAGCCGGCAGAGGTGGCTGAAGGACAGGAGGACGACGACTCTGGGGAGACTGGTGATGGAGATGGAGCTGGAGAGGGAGACGACGAGGTCAGCCAGCAGGTGGGAGGAGACGATTCGAGCAGCGACAGAGACGGGAGACAAACTCAGTCAGCGTCAATGAGCAGCCGATCAGAGTCAAAGCCTTACAGCTCTGTGACACACAGATGTGAGGTGAGAAATATTAGTCTCTGTGTAGCAGAGAAAAATATGTAAAGACGTTACAATTTGTAACGGCTTTACTTTAGTGTTTACTTTTTTGTTATAATTGATGTTGTTTTTAGCTTGTGAAGAAAAGTTGGTATGCATGTCTTACTACAAGGTATGGAATAGCTCTGCTCATCACTGTCACGCCAGCCCCAGTACATTTAGCTGTGTTGCCTGATGCAGTGTGCTGAGGCATTAAAGCTGATATATTTGCATCGAATATGGAAATTCTGGGAGTCTTTGTGCCAATGTTGGCTGTATTTGCATGTAAATCTTGGCATTGAAGTGTTTGTCAGCTCACTCTTGACAACATATTTTCTTCTCTCCAGGACTGTGGAAAGAAATTCACCCACACTGGTAATTTCAAGAGACACATGCGTATTCACACAGGGGAGAAGCCGTTCAGCTGTCGGGACTGTAACAAGGCTTTCTCTGACCCAGCAGCCTGTAAAGCCCATGAGAAAACACACAGGTGAATTACAGAGACATTTAGTTACCTGCACTCCTTTCTAATGACACCTGCCTTACTGAGCTCTGTTAGCTTTGTGTCTTGAATTGAGTTATTGTCCCCTCCTAGCCCTCTGAAGCCATACTGCTGCTCTACTTGCGGAAAGAGCTACCGTCAGATCAGCCTCCTCAACCTGCACCGCAAACGCCACACAGGTGAGGCGCGCTACAGCTGCGATGTGTGCGGCAAGCTGTTCACCACATCTGGCAACCTGAAGCGCCACCAGCTGGTGCACAGCGGCGAGAAGCCATATCATTGCGACTACTGTGACAAGGCCTTTTCCGACCCCACCGCCAAGATGCGACATCTGGAGACACACGACACGGAGAAGGGCAACAAGTGTCCACACTGCGAAAAACGCTTCAACCAGGTAAGGGCGTTGGAGAAAAGCAGCAGTCATAATTGCGTTTCTTCATAAAACACCTTCGGTTCCAGACCTTTCAGAAAGCTGTTTTGATATCTTTAATTCTAACTCAGAAGTTCCATATATATTTAACTGCCAGTCAAATGTTACCAAACATTTCATATAAATGTGCGGTCACCTCACCTGATGATTTTGTGTTCTCTTTAGCTGGGAAATCTGAAGGCTCACTTAAAAATCCACATTGCAGACGGACCTCTTAAGTGCAAAGAATGTGGCAAACAGTTTACCACTTCAGGTAAGAAGACAGTATGGGCCATATTCTTTTATTCTAACTGCTGTTTTCTTCTGTTGTTAAAGTTGATAGTAACAGACGTAGATGCAGAAATTGCTGTTGTTGTTTGCTGCTCATCTTAGAATATTTTTAAGGTGTAGGATACAATGATCTGGTTCATTCTGATGCAGCGGTTGGATCTTAATTCATGCACACCACTGATAATGTTCACTATTGTCTTGTGCTGAAACTGTTTGATTAGTTGATTGGCTGATGGGCAGAAAATTAAAAGTTACTAGCTATGAGTGATTCTCATAACTAATCTTTTGTATATCGAAGTTATTAAGCTGCTACCAGTGTTGTTAATGCAGTCATTACACAAAGCTACACTTTACTGTCCTTACAAACCCCTGTTGTTTGTGAACCAAATGCCTGACATGTTAGCTTTTGTGGTGTGTAGGAATCAAAGGGATTCTTTTTCCTCAGTAAATGACATGTAGCCTACAGTCACCTCCAATCCACAGGCTGAGCTTCATCTTCAGATTCCTTAATGACATAAAAACATCTGTATAATCATGTTCTGACACTGACCTTTTCAGATATTTTAGTGTTAGATTTACCATTCAGAAGATTAGCGTCAAGAAAACGGCAAAATCCATCAGTCAAAATGTATTTTTGGACTATTTTCATCTTGAGAAATTCCTACTGCTTTCATTTAATGTGCATGTCAGAAGTTGACTTGTGTCTTTGCTTTGAGTCATTTTGTTCTAAGCTTTGTGTGATGGTGTCTGCTTTTTAGGAAATCTGAAGAGACACCTGCGGGTTCACAGTGGGGAGAAACCATACATCTGTGTGCACTGTCAGAGAGCTTTCAGTGACCCTGGAGCTCTGCAGCGGCATGAACGCATCCACACAGGTACTCCCATGACGTTCAGACTGACTATGGAATGTAAAGGCAACATAACCTTGTTCTTGTTTTTCAGTGTGAAACTGTACATTAGTATTTTCTGAATCCCGCCCTAGTAAGACAGTAATTCATGTGTTACAGGAGAGAAGCCCTGCGTCTGTCTCATTTGTGGGAAAGCCTTCACCCAGGCCAGCTCCCTTATCGCTCATGTCCGCCAGCACACGGGAGAGAAGCCTTATGTGTGTGATCGCTGCGGCAAAAGGTCAGCTTGGCACAAGACAGGAGATACAGCGATACTGAAACACTAGGCAAATTTTTCAGACTTACTTGTACCTTACTTGTACCTTGGACATAACTGGAGGTTATCCAACAAGGAGGTCTGGACAAATGAGAGAACACTAGCTGTGAGTTAAACGATTACTCAGCACAGGGAATAGAAGCAAACACAGATCGCATGAATCTGTATCAAGTAGTATTTTTTAAATAACATGTTTTGTTCAGTCGTCCGTCAAAGGTTTTGTACTGACATGACATTTTAAACAAAAACTTCCCCTATGGGTGGGTGAGAACTGACCCTTAAAATACAGTGCTGGGGTAAATACAGGAAGACAGATGAGAGATGTATGTTGTGTTTCACTCTGGGCAGGTTTGTGCAGTCCAGTCAACTGGCCAATCACATTCGCCATCACGACAACGTCCGGCCACACAAGTGTCAGATGTGCAGCAAGGCATTTGTCAATGTGGGAGACCTGTCGAAGCACATTATCATACACACAGGTAAGGACAAACTGTGTTTCAAATGGTTAAGAAGCTTCAGGTTAATGGAGGAGATTGACTTTGACCTAATGAGCACTTCAGTCTCATTGGCTGCCTCTCCACATCCACGCTGAACCTACAGCTTTCACTGAATTTTTTTTTTCATTTTTTCTGTCCGGCTCTTTCAGGGGAGAAACCTTTCCTGTGTGATAAATGTGGACGAGGGTTCAATCGGGTGGATAATCTGCGCTCCCACGTCAAGACTGTCCACCATGGCAAGGCTGGCATGAAGCGGCTGGTAGTAGCCGGGGGCAGCACAGACGATGGGGCTGATGGGTGCGCAGGGACGGCTTCCTCTGACAGCGAGATCAACATAGTTACCGTTACCACAGAGGACATCGTCACCCTGGCAACTGAGGCCCTGGCAGCCAGTGCTGTAGCTCAGCTGACAGGTCAGACAGCATCCTCAGTGCAGAGTTCAGTCATATTAGAGCAAATGTCAGTATCCTAGCGAGGACCTGATAAATGCTGCAGATAGCACCCTGCAGATAACAAAAGAAGCAAGTAGAGGACAAAAGAGCCTAAGCAGTTATAAGTGTGTGTTTACCTTGTGTCATGTGTCTGTTTACAGTAGTTCCAGTGGCTGCTTCAGTTTCTGCAGATGAGACAGAGGCTTTGAAAGCCGAAATCACCAAGGCAGTAGAGAAAGTGCAAGAAGCAGGTAAGACTGCAGAGAACTCTCAATATTAACACAAACATCTGAATAATTTCATACTATTAGAAAACCATACTAGCAATCTGCAAATCAGATGGGTACAAGAATGGCACTTTAAAGCATAACAGGATGTCAGTCTTGACAGAGAGAAACAAAAATACAATCAACTAATGTTAGGAATGTATATAAATCCAGGTCCAGGCACAACACACTCATCAATCTTAAAACGTAGCAGTTGTCATTAACACTTTTATTAACACGTTTAGCTTAGTGACAAAATATTTTTATTGAAAACACATGAATTCCTGTCTGAATTGGTCTTACTGGATAAAATTTTAGTTTTGTCATTAAACTGTATTACAGCATGACAACAAGTGTGATTAAAAAAAAAAAAAAAAATAATAATAATGACATGATGTTGAGAGAACAGTCTCACCACAAAACCTGCTGAGTAGTTATTCATGTCCCACTATCATTATCAGCAGAGTGTTAGTACATTTTATCTGAGCACTTTAAGGATTTGTTGTTGCTGTGATAACTTCTAATGTAAATCTGATATTATACACCAGGCTGCTGTGAGTTTCACTCTAACCCAAACCACTGAAAGAAATAAAGGCTGTCAGACCTTCCAGGTGAAAAAAGGGAAACCAATATGAGAAATATGAATGACTTACTTTGTATGCCAACTCTTCTTCTGTTCCCAGACCCCAACACCCAGATCTTATATGCTTGTGATTCGTGCGGTGATAAATTCTTGGATGCAAGCTCCCTTGCCCAGCATGTACGCATCCACACAGCTCAGGCCCTGGTCATGTTTCAGGCAGATTCTGACTTCTACCAGTACACCACAGCCACCACCACGGAGGGGGAATCTGCCACAACATGGCAGCCCACAACTGAACAGGTTATCCAGGAAGGGGAATTGATCTTCCGTGCCCAGGATGGAGAGGGAGAAATAGAAGGAGGGATCGTGGGGGAGACACAAGAAGAAGGGTCAGAAAGGGTGATTCATGAGGAGGAGAGGGAGGATGGAGAGGTGGAAACCCACACTGAGCTCCAAACAGAGGGAAAAGATGAAGCTGCAGCAGAGGTGGAGGAGGAAAAAGAAGAGGAGATGGAATGTGAGAGTCAGGCGTAGTGGAGCAGATTTGTGAAGGATGTGTGAAATATCGTTTGTGACAGGAATCTAATTTATACAGGAGGAGGAAACACAAGAAATGAAGTGAGCTGATGAGACACAGAATTTTAGCCTCCAAGGATGTTAAAAGTAAACTTTACCTAAACTGGACACCACAGTTTTTAAACTATTTTATCGTTGTTTTTTTTTTTTGTTTTGTTTTGTTTTTTTCTGGTCCTTATTCCGTCAAATGAGGTGACATTCAGTGATTTAGTAAATAATAATGAGAACTCTTTCCGAGATGGTTATACTATATATAGTTTGTTTATTTTTAGACTGACATACAGGATTGTGCATTGTCCTTTGTATTAAACATTTAGATCACTATTCAGTCTTACCTAATATAACTTAAAGACCTCTCTGTTACTTTTCCATTTCACTCAGGTGAAATATGTAAATTTTCCTTCAACAGCCAAGATATTTTATTGTACTTAGTTGAAATATTTTTGTGGAAAGGGCATTATACAGAGATTATTTACATGGACAAGTAGGGGCAGTAGGTTAAATGAGGGATAATTATCACCGCTCCTTCTTCCAGAAGTGGGAGGTCATTTGTCCATGTTCTGGCAAACACTGTAAATGCTGTGCATGTGTAATATTTGTATATTTGTTATGTGTCCTCTAAAAAAAGTCTTATTACCTCTGATAAAAGATAAATATTTGTGGTGATGATAAACTGGTTATTAATTCACCTTTACCATGATTGCAAGACAGCTTTTTTTTCCTTTTATTGCAGTAAAGTGATTACACTGGTCTGATGACAGTTTCCTGTCACCAATGGTTTTATATCATTATATTGTCTGTTTATTTTAACACCTACAAGATACTAAATATCAGTAACATTGTTTAGACTCACTAAAAGTCATCATCAGATCAATAAACAATCATCACAGTCTGACTAGCCTTGTGTTGTACTGTAATTTTCTATAAAAACTATATACTCTTGTTTGTTCCCTCAGGAGAGGAGATTGGAATGGTGCTTTCCAGTTACTTTAAGTAATAAAATGTACAAATTCAATGAGGAAAATGAGGCGTTTAACAGCAATATAGCATAATAACTACACATTAATTGCTTTTATATGGTTTTAGTTTTTATAAGCATACACAAACGTATAAATAATATTTTAAATAATTTATGTACTTCAACTCAAGTCATGACTCCTTAAGTCATAGAATTACAGGTCTTGGTTATCATTATTCAGTGACTGAGGCAGAAATTTCCGTGGTTGTCAGTCTTATAATGAATCTTTGGTCCCATTGGCGGAGTCGCAGTTGGTATGACGCGTTCCTCTCTGTGATTGGCTGGATCGCGGGGTCAAAGTTAAGTCGACTGCTAACGCTGACGTCCACTTCTGCTGCAAAATGGCGTCGTTGACAGCAGTCATGCAGACAAACCGGTCCGGTTCTATATCATCGTCCAAAAAACGGACCGGAATGATGACCCAAAGGGGATTTAGACTGTTGGACAGCAATGTCCTTTTATTCCTGTCCTTAGCTTCCATGGTGCATTGCGCTCTGGCTGACGGAAAGACGTTGGTTCTGCTGGACAACCTCAACATCAGAGACACCCATTCAATGTTCTTCCGCAGTCTGGCAGGTCAGTGCAAGATTCATGCTTATTTATCTATAGATCCTATATCCTGTAATAGATCCTCGTTGTGTTGCAGACAGGTCGCTGGCAGGGAATATAGAGCCTTTGGGACGTAAACATGTAGACTTGAGCGTTATGTAGCACAGCAAGGCTGCTAACGCTAGCTTAGCTGTAGTATATTGGTTGTGTCTCGCCAAACTTCATTCAAGCCTCTGGCAGTTAACATATTTTTTGTTAAGTAATTGCTGCTTCATAATGTTAACTTATACTTCCCCGAATTCGTACGGCATACCTCTAATACACCAAACCGTTAACCATTTGATCCGAATTTAATATTTTATCATCAATTCAACAGTCATTTTCAACCAAAGATCCACATACCCCCCATTCGAGGCTACACTGGAATAACTTCATATGAATCTGCATAAGGTGGTTGACAGGATGTTAACAATTTATCCTTAATTAATGATTCACTTGCTAACTTGCTGTAAATTGGCTTACCAATGTAACTTGAGCTATTTCGCTTTAAAGATTTGCAAGGAGGTACACTGTGTTGCGGAGGAAACCTATCTTCCCATTTGGGCAGTAGAATTTGTAAGCTAACACCTAATAAGAGAAGTTTAAAATGTATATAGGGAGTTGTGTAAAACAGAAAACATTATCTTGTTAATGCAACCTTTTACAATACTGGTGGTACCACTGATTGTATTATGCTGTTTTATTAAATATGACAGTCATGCTTTCAAACTTTTAACGGTCTTATAGAACCTAAGAGGTTCCCAGTCCTTTCGAACTTTAACTTCTAACAAATTATTGCAAAAATGTAATTGCATGTAATATTTTAGATCTGCTGATAATGTATCTCTCCTTTACAGATCGTGGCTTTGACCTCACATTCAAGACAGCAGATGATCCCTCCTTATCTCTGATCAAATATGGCCAGTTCCTGTATGACCATTTAATCATCTTTTCACCATCAGTTGAGGGTAAATTTCACACTCTTAATTCAAAATGGAGTGAACAGTTTTATGGCTTGTAGAATTTGTTAAATCTGTAAATGTATTTCTTTCTTTGTGGTCATCTTCAGACTTTGGAGGAAACATAAATGTGGAGACTATTACATCTTTCATTGATGGTGGAGGCAATGTCCTGGTTGCTGCCAGTTCAGATATTGGTCAGTTTCTAACAGCTTTTGCTCCAATATTACATCATCTAAAATACTAGAATATTGTCATATATTCATGCTTTTCTCCTGTTACACAGGTGACCCTCTGAGGGAGCTGGGCAGTGAGTGTGGCATTGAGTTTGATGAGGAGAAGACTGCTGTCATTGACCATCACAACTATGATGTGTCTGATCCAGGAGAGGTAAACAGAACTGTGTTTAAGACAGTGGGCACATAACTTTTGTTCTGCAAGTCCAGTCTTGACATTGACATTTACCATTGTTATTTACAAGTGATATTTCTTGTCTGCAGCACACCCTGATTGTCGCTGACCCAGAGAACCTGCTGAAAGCTCCCACCATTGTTGGCAAACCCACCAATAAACCAGTTTTATTCAAGGGTGTTGGGTAAGCACAACTTGATGCAGTTAGAATGGGAACAGCCAAGTGTCCTGTGTACCACATAGAGCAGTAAATCACCATAATATACTGAATTTGGGAAGGTTTATTGTTTATTAGGTTATTAGGTAAATATTGTTTTCATATTGTTTTCATATTTATTTGTCTTTGTTTCTAAGTAATGTGCTGCACTTTTCCACACTAACATTTAATATGTTGATAAAGCTGATATTCCAAACAGCAGCAGCAAAAACATGCACTCACTTTTATACATTTTAAATGATTACTATGTTTTCACTTTTGCTGTTATTACTGTTGTAATACTGTTCTAAGATTAATTGTACTGTTCACAGCAATGCAAGCCATATAAACATTTTTCTAAACATGTCACCCTCTCTTCCAGTATGGTGGCAGACCCAGACAACCCTCTTGTCCTGGACATCCTCACAGGCTCTTCCACCTCTTACTCCTTTTTCCCTGACAGGCCCATCTCTCAGGTAACATTACAGATATATCCTCAAGACCAGACTGCTAATCATGAATAAGTTTATTCTGAAAAAAACTGGGAATTGAACTATTGGAGGCCTGAATCTATATTCTGTTTCATGTTCCCCAACTGTAGCTAGGCTTTGGAAATGCAAGAAGTGTGTAGGTAGGGCATCAGAAGCCATAGATAGCATTAGAGTCTCTGTATTAAAAATGAACTACATATGATTTAACATCACTTACTTTATGTCTAACCAATAACTCATTTTTACTTCTTAAGTATCCCCATGCTGTTGGCAAGAACACCCTGCTGATCGCTGGCCTGCAGGCCAGAAACAATGCCAGAGTGGTTTTCAGCGGCTCACTGGACTTCTTCAGTGACGCCTTCTTCAACTCTGCCGTGCAGAAGGCTACACCTGGGTCACAGAGGTGGGCCTCACCATTCAACGCATCCCTGTTCTTTCTCTGTCTTGGATCTACTACAGCTTCAAGTCACAAAATCAAAACTGTCATCAGAGACATCCTGGTTACTTTCAGTTGTCTTGCTTTTGTGTTTTACCATGTTGACATTGTGTTGCTTGCTGGCCTTATTCAGTCTTAAGATGCTTACAGTTCTTACAATACATGAATGTTGCCAGCAAAACATTGATCAATTCTACTGCAAATTCTGTAATTAAAGAAGCTGCATCCCATCATAAGTTAATGATTCTCACTGGACTAAATTACTTTTCCATAAATTCAGTATTGTCCAGATATCAGTTTACTGTGTTTGAAGCTCTCCTCTCTTTGTCATGGTGTTTTTAGGCACGAGCAGACGGGGAACATGGAGCTGGCTGAGGCTCTGTCCCGTTGGGTGTTCAAGGAGGCCGGAGTCCTCAGGGTGGGAGCTGTTACCCATCATCCTGTGGGAGAGACCACTCCCCCTGCAGCATACACCATAACTGACCTTGTGGTGAGTTTAAAATTTCTGTGACTTGTGTGAACAATCATCCCCCTGAAGGTGTTTGTTTTTACCCTGAGTGAGGAGTTGTGTATTTGTACTTGTATATCAATCATTGCAAAATTTTCCCACTCAGGAGTACAGCATTGTCATTGAGATGTTGTCCGAGGGCCGCTGGGTCCCCTTTGATGGAGATGATATTCAGCTCGAGTTTGTGAGGATTGATCCCTTCGTCAGGACTTACCTCAAGAGAAATGGTATGTTGCTGAGCTTATAGAGCATGCGCTTATTAATTCATTTAAATTAAGGTAAACAACCTCAATGCATTCCATCCTTATGATTTGAGGGATTTGAATTGCACACACCTTTGCTGTCGTACTGTATTCATTAAATGCTGTGTTGCATCTCTGCTAGGAGGTAAATACAGCGTCCAGTTCAAGCTGCCCGATGTGTACGGAGTCTTCCAGTTCAAGGTTGACTACAACCGACTGGGATACACACACCTGTACTCCTCTACCCAGGCAAGTTAATCAGATGGTTCACTTTACTTCACTTGGGAAATTTCCATGAAAATAAAGAGCCACATGAAAACTTTATTTATATTTGTTAGTTTAATGGCAAAGGCACATGGAAAAAAATATTGATGGTATTATCTAATTAGGTGTCCTGCCTTGCTCCAGTACAAGTTTTTTCCAAACTTGATGTCCTAGTTACCTACTTCTCAACATATTCTGTAGTGAAGTGTGGATGGTTTTTGTGTGCTCATCATCTGCAGTTAAGTTGATCAGTAGAACAATCTCCTAAAACCTTGGTATATAATCAAAAAGGGTTCCCCTAGCTGATCATGCATGCAACAGCCACGCAAAAATGTATGGTGGGCTAACAAGTGCGTTTCTTTACCACAGGTATCAGTGCGTCCCCTGCAGCACACTCAGTATGAGCGCTTCATCCCCTCAGCCTACCCATACTACGCCAGCGTCTTCTCCATGATGGCAGGCCTCTTTGTCTTCAGCATAGTCTTCCTGCACATGAAAGAGAAGGAGAAGTCAGACTAATGCAGAGAAACCACAGGGAAGGGAAAATGAGATTATAGATTTGAACTTTTGTGTGAAGAGTTGAAATTGAATGTTTTGATGGCTTGAATCTTCACGCAGGGACTTGGGCTACAGTCCTCCTTAAAAACACAGTTTCTGTTCGGTTATTGGAACTCTCAGCTAATCGGGGTCTCAAGGCCAAAAGGAGTGCTGACTGTAATGCAGTGCAGGTTTTTTTTTTTTTCCTACTTTGAAATCACTGTATATGTTCTGAAGTCAGTCAGTGTTTGTATAAAGTTGCTTTACATGTGATGAAATGACTCCAAAGTAGAGCACTTGCCTTGGGACATGAAAGAAATCCATATTAAAATTTGACACACATTTTATCAATCAGGAAAGGTTATTGTGGTAAATACATGCACTGAATATGCCAACCGTTTTTTTTATATAAGACTTTTAATGTGTTTCCAAAAAAGCTGGAGCCATCTAACAATAAAACACTGACATTCCACTCAGTTCAAATCCCTGCTATTCTTATAACATTAAATAACTGTGTGATTTTTTTTCACAATGCATTGATCTCCTGGACCTAAAGGATTTAAACGTTTGATTCTGTAATGTTGCACGCTGAGACTGACAAACATACTGAGCGTCATGGCAGTTACTTTGTTATAGAGACTATTTACGCAATACTCAGTATAAAACTATGCTCATTTAGATCTACATCTGCTTTGCAAAAAAAACAAAAAAAAACGGTATAACTTAATTTATTCCTTTAATGACTTGTGGGAATTTACCGGTCATTCTGGCCTTAAGTTTATGCACCTTCCTTACTGTGTTGATCGATTCACCAAGGTGCGTTCAGTCACTGAAGGAAAGCACGAACCAATTCAAAAAATGTATTTATGAGTAACTTCAGTGAAGACATGTAGTCCTGCACACGCGCCGAATTCAGGAGTTAACTCTTATAATTCAAAATCAAGTCCTATTTTACCATGTATTTTGTTTTTGCGCTAAGCTGAGCAAGAAAGCCCTTTATTTTTCAAAATCTTGAAGGTCGTTCAGTTCCGCCACTCCTCCCACACGTTAACGAAGCGTATTGAGGCTAGTGGTGACGTAACCCACTGACAGTGGGAGTTCACAGCATTTAGGGCAGTAGCACAAAAAGTTTTATGTTATAAGCTATGTAGGCGAATTCGCGAAAAGGTCACTCAGAGTCGTTCACGATAGTTAACTAGAGTGCTAAAACGGACAGCATGATAAATAAAATTGCTGCTAAAAGTCACCCATGGTTGGACTCTATAACTTGCTAGTCACCCCCGGCTTGAGTAGCGTTAAAAAACAGTCAAGTGGCTACAGCTAACGCGAAGCTAGGCAAACATTACTTGGCTAACCGGATCCGTTGACACAGGTCGACATATCACGCTGCTTTCCCGGCGTAAACATGACGGTTGTGAACTAGCGGTGCTGTCAAAGAAATCAGTGGGCACAGCTGACAACCATAGCTGTGTCCTTAGTTTGTGAGTCAACTGCACTGGATGGCAAGATCATGTTAGCTAGCTAGAGCGGACGGTGTTAGCTTTAGCAAAACAAGAGCTCTTCTTTGGGAGTCAGCTGACAACCTGCTGTAAACTGCCAACAGACCAGTGATGGATCAACTGAAAGTAAAGGATCGCATATTGGAAAACATATCCCTGTCTGTCAAGAAGGTAAGCGCTGCCCGGTTGGTCAGCACACTTGAATACTGTCAGTGAATTTAAGCTCTTTCACATGCTTCAATTACTGTCGCTAACGTTAGGTCATCTTTTGTCTGCCAAAGAGGGCAACTTTCAAGTCGGGGGACATTACCAGCTCTCTGTCATGGGAGGGCCTTGCCCCTTACTGATATAATTAAACAGCGTATAGATTGTTCCCTACAATTTTTCAATTCACCTTCATGTTTTACAGCCCCAGCTTTCGGTTGTCATGTTCTAGTTTATCTTTTGGATCATGGTGAGCAATAGTAGCACCAAGTGTTTGCTCAATGCGGCATGTGTTGTAAACACACCTGCAGCCATACTACGGACACATCGTTGTAACATAAGGATTAACAATTAGATATCTTCTCCAAATGCCATCCACTGAATTATTTTAGATGTTTTTTTGTCCAGTAACGTCTGGCATTGTGAAACTACCTTTCCCATAACCTGACAGACAGCATTGCATCCTCTCCCTCCTCTACCCGCATGTTTCTACATTCACTTTCCAAAATCATGTATATTTAAGTTTTCATTTTGCATTGCCTTTCTCCTGTAATTTTTCTCAGTTATTTCCCATTTCAAGTCCACCAGTCCTGTAATCAGTTGATTGCATTAGAAAGCCCCATCTTGGTGTGTTTAATGCAGTGAGCCCAGTACGAAGTCGTACTTCCTTAATCCACATTGATCTAATAAGTTTATAGTCCATTTAGCCCATTTATCTCTTTCATTATAAAGGCAGCATAATGGCCATGAAAGTGTTTATGAAATGGTATGCCTTCAAGCTACCTAGAAAATGTACAGACTTTTCCTCAGACAAACATTGCTTAGTCATGTGGAGATAGTCACAGGATACAAATACTCTCTCTTTGGGCCACAGTCCTCAAAGCTTATCAGACCTACACTTGGAATGACCCTGCCTCAGGGTTTCAATACTCTATATAAGGTCCTGCAGGTCACTGAAGGACAGTGTTCCCCAATGACATACATTTAGCATCATCTGCATGGACAAGATTAACAGAGCTGATTGAACATTGTGTTAGCAATTAGATATGTGTGTGTATATGTCAGTGGAAATATTTTTTTTTGTAAACAATTCCAATGCAATAAGACACTTGTGTAGTGCATTTAGAAAGGAAAACAGTAAGACTGTAGCAAGTATTGCTCTTTATTCCAACTGGGTTTGAAATGAAACAATGACTACAATAGGGTGAAAGTGGCTTCTTGATTATTAATTGCATCTGATCAACAATTTAGAAACTGTGGTCCCTTTAATACACAGTCCTTCAACTTGAGGGGACCAGAAATACTTAAAAAAAAAAAAAAACTTGGCTAAAGTCTTCATCCCACAGACATCAGCGGGAGTTTCTTGTCTTCAGCAGTAAAATTGTAATACAAGGAGTACGAGCCCTCGGCAACCACAGCAGTAAAACACATACTCATTTGGATTTAGGTCAGACACATTCCACTGCTTGGCCCTAAATTCCTTGCTTACTTTGACTTTATGTTTTACTGTAGGATCATTGTCCTGCTCCACTTCCCTAAACCTTTGGAACTATGTATGAAAGGGGTCCTCCAATGTTCACGCCATATCGATGTGGTATTATTTGTTCTTATTGTTCTGTTTGATATCCAATGTGCTGGAGTACGGAGCCAGAATAATTGATTGTTAGGTTATAACTTAATTTGATCCACTGTTTGGCTTGTTTGCATTAAAATAATTTCATGATAGTTAGTTTTGCTTTTAAAAGCTCTTTTACCAGCTTCTTCTGAGAGCAATTCAACATGCCAAATTGGCTGAATAACTTGTTATAGGTATATGCAAAAATGATAAGACAAATGATGGTAATGATAAAAGCGATACTAAATACATTCCTATACAGATCCATGCACAGAAGCCACCTAGTCATGATGAGCCCAACTGCAGTGTCTAGAAATCAAAGACTTGAATTAGTATAATTTTAAAAGTGCATCTTCTCTTTTGTGATAACTTTTCCAATGCAATCATTTCTTTAAAAGAGAATTAACAACTTTGTAATGAGAATTGGAGTAAAAATTTCCCTTGCTAGCAAAACAAGCAAGAGAGAAATCATATCTCTGTACAGTTGCAGAGTTACTTTGCGGCCTGTGAAGATGAGACTCCAGCTATCCGGAATCACGACAGGGTCCTGCAGCGGCTCTGTGAACACCTTGACCATGCTTTGCTGTATGGGTAAGAGCCTTACTGAAAATAAACTGCACAGTGTAAAGAGCACAGGCACATAGTTCAAATACTAATATGATATGCTTTTAGTCTTCACATGCTTTTTTGTCGACTCTGACAGTCTCAACTCAAGCTACAAATAATTGATCGAGGTGTGAATAAATTTAGTTCTAGTCTCCTTGCCCCTTTTGGCCTCATGCATGTAATATTACTGGCTGTCTTCAACGCACAGGCTTCAGGACATCTCATCAGGCTACTGGGTTCTCGTCCTTCACTTCACCAGGAGAGAGGCTGTCCGTCAGATAGATGAGCTTCAGCACATAGCAACCAACCTTGGCCGAAGTGAGACATCTCTCTCATACAGTCAAACACGCTGACACATACAGTACATGGGGTGTAAAGCATCAGTCATCATTCAGTAGGTTATATGTGTAGAAAAGGATTCTTCTCTTTTCTGTGCAGGTCGAGCATGGTTATACCTGGCACTGAGTGAGAGCTCTTTAGAGAGCTATCTGCGCCTCTTCCAGGAGAACCAAGGATTACTGCAGAAGTATTATTTCAAGTAAGTCATCCATTAATCCTGATCTTTATTACCTTATGGAAAGGAAAGATCGGACCTTAGCTAGAGTGCATTCCAGAAGTAGCTTTCTTTAGTTTTTATGTTGGAGAACAAATTGATGGGTGTCATATTTTTTTTTAACTCTTCTCACATATTTTTGTAGTAAGTGTAATGTCACTCACAAGAACTTAATCGGTTTCCTTTTCTGCTAGGAACGCGCTGGTCTGCAGTCATGACCACCTCACACTCTTCCTCACGCTGGTATCTGGCCTGGAATTCATTCGCTTTGATCTGGAGCTGGTCAGCATTTATTTCATTACAATATCAATGCAAAGGCTTATGCTAACAGCATGTCAGTAACATTCTTGTTGGGTCCTGCTGGGTTAGGATGTGCCCTACCTGGATGTGGCCCCCTACATGCCAGAATACTACAAACCCCAGAACCTGCTGGACTTTGAGGAAAGGCTTCCCAGTTCAGACAGCTTGTCCCTGCATTCCTTTACTTCCCTCACCTCCACCAACTTGGAGTGGGATGACAGTGCCATAGCTCCCTCCAGTGAAGGTAAGGTGTACTGTTGTTCTCTAACCCTCATATTTACCATTTTCTCCCTATTCATAACTCCCTCCCCATTTGCTCCCCTGCTTCACTAAATCAGCAGTTATTGTTTAATAGTTTAGAAGAGGGGCACACAGACTGGTTTGACAATCATTTGGGCCAGTACTGGCTTTTAATTCTGATTGGCCAGTCTGTGTTGATTGTCTTTAAAATGGTATCATAATAGTGTCAGTTCTGTGTGCTGTTACCACGTGAAATGGCTGTAAGATGAACACTTATTATTATATTAATGTTACTTTGCTGCCCAGTGACTATTCAGGAAATGGCAGTCTTTATTTTGGGATTTATGATGTGGCCTGGCACCGTGCAAGTACACACTCATATGCTTTGGCACAAGTTCATATAGTGATGTCAAGCTAATGGCATGTGGAAGCAGAAGTTGGATTGATCCTTGCAGACTCGCATGACTCACAAACACCAAAGTGCATTTTAGCAAAAGGATCTCGTGGTACACAGAGGCCGACGGTTACAGAATGTTCTCACTGGGGTGATTGCAGCACCCAGTGAATGCTTTCCCCATCACTCTCCACAAAGCACTGAGTCAGTTCCCTTGTTTTTAGTTCCCACTTTTCTGTTTTTCTCCATTGAATCAGTAATTTGGAATACCACATGCCATGTTATTTTTCTGTTTCTGTGCCATTGTCTCAATCTCCTCTCTCATCTCTCCATTCCATATTTCTAATGTTGAATGTTATCCCTCCTTTTTTTAGATTATGATTTCGGTGACATCTTCCCTGTGTTGCAGTCATTGCCAAGTGCAGACTGGGAAGGTGGGACATTGGTCAACCCCTCCCCCTCCTGCCCTCCCATCCCTCCTTCCTGTCTAGCATGCCCACCCCACAGCTTGTGCTTGATTCATGCTGCATACTCTAGCTAGTAATTAAACATGTTAACTGTAAAACGCAGCTAGCTTATACAGTCTGAAGACATGAGAACTAGTATGATAAAAGGAACATGGTTAAAAGTGCCTTCATGTTTGGAATGGATTCATGTGCGTTTGGATGTAGAGTTGGGAGGCACATGACTATGATCACTGTACAACTGCATGTGATGAACATTAAATAGGAAGCCTATGTATTACTGTACAACGAACTGTACAACAAGCTTTTACTGATGGTAATTTTATGAGTTAAATCAACGCAAACAAAAAATAAAAAGGTGTCATCTTGCAAAATAAGTTGACTGGTAAGTTTGGTTTAGCTGGGACGTGTTGGATGGGTACGTGGAGCTGTTCTCTGTCATGTCCTGCATGTGTTACTCATCTGGGGAATGATCCTAATGCTCACTTGGCCTTGTTACTGCGAGATAAATGCCTGATGTAACTGGTACTCACCTTGTCCAGTCTGTCTCCAGTACACTGTGTGAACTCTGTTTGTCTGGTGTAGTTTTTTTCGTAATGTCTTCTCTTCCTGTGTGGTGTGTGGCACTGGCCTAGGTTCAGCTCAAATGTAGTGTGAGGTAAAAATCAGGAATAGTTGTGAAATGTTGAGTGCAAATTGCTGTGTATTACTACAGCATCTGTTCACAGTGTGCTGTTGCACATGGACTGTACATGTCTTTACTTATTAGTGGTGCATTGCGAAGCAAAGCACACTATTGTTCTTCCCGTTCATCTTTTTCTTCTTCTTCTTCCGTGTCGATTTTCGGTTCGCTACTCCTCCCACACCGTTTGTCGCACATCAACAAATGATACATCAAATCGTGCGGCTCGAT
>JBBMJY010000012.1:6130156-6148628 GCA_037833715.1 Toxotes lorentzi | reverse complement strand
ACCTCGAGCAGAACCTGGCTCATATGGGGGACCCTCCTGCCGAGGGCCGGGCTGGGTGAAAGGAGGAAAAGGAGGAAAAAGTAAAAGTGATATTTCATTTGGCTTTTCAGTATTTCACCATCTGCCGCTGTTTCACATACTGAAAGCTTGAGCTCTCTTTTGTGTGTAGAGCAAAGCAGTCAAGCGGATTTCCTGCCAATCAGGTGATAACGTTTTAATTGTAGTCGATTTTTTTTAGAAACCAAAAAACACCACTGGAGGCTTTTTTAGCTCGCATAGACCAAAATGGTTTGAAACAACTATGTGACTGACATTGGCATCATTAGACATCGGTGTATTCTGTCAGGCTTATAATGTATAATAAACATCACAAACAAATGTTGTATATTTATGCAGTATAATGAGCTTCTGGTTAGATGAATATTAACAGTTTATATATGAACAGTTTTTTCTTTTCTTTCAGCAATGGGATTCTTTACCTGTATGCAGAAAGAACTGATGTGATACCTCTGCTGTCAGTCACTATGGGGTAAGCTCCCAGTGTCTGAAAGATGATACTGGAGATGGTTAACACACTGAGGCTTTTACTGTTCAAAATCAGTAAACATCGTTGTGTTCAGTAATGATCACTGCTTTATTTTCATGCTCTTTCCCCCCTCATTGTTCAACAGAGGAGAGCACTGTGGAGGCTGCCGTCGCTCAAACAGCACAGAGCGTCCCCATGCCTTCCAAGTCATCCTGACAGAGCGCCCCCCACTGGAGCTCAGCGCCAACAATGAGCAGGACATGGCAGAGTGGATGCAGCTGCTCTGCCAGTCTGTCTCCAAAGGGGTAAGAGGGAGGCATGCGTAGTGCCATGGATTTGGAAAACCAGTGTTTTATATTTCCAATATTGCATTTATCTCAGTGTTTTTAGAGATACATGGAGACAATGATGGGTGTCACACAGTCTGTCTGTTCAATAGTGAATACAGGGTTTACACAGTCCATAAAAACACCATCAAACTAAATGTGTATAACTTATACAGTATGTACATGCTGTAAGGCTAAATGCCTTCCACCAGTCAGTCACATGTAATGTCCATATGCTAAATTCAGCCTGTCTTTGAACTATGACCACTTTTCCAAGAATCGGACAAACCTGTGGACCATGCATATTTACCTTGAACTAAATTCAGACATGCTGAATTAGAACACTTTCTTGTGATAATAACACACAAAGTGCTCATTGTGATATCCCACACATTATCTTTATCTCAAGTGGGAAGCTCATCAGACTCAGTCTTAATTGACTTTTCCTCACAGCTTTCCACAAGAAGTAACCACGCATAAAGGCACCTTGACAAATAATCCCTGTGGGCCTGCACTGTGCTGGAATTTCAGGCTCATTAGGACTTTGTTACAACAGCTGCTGTTCACTGTTTGCAGGGGACATCAGGATTTTGCTTGAACCACTTCTTTTATTCACGATTTCAGTATGGATTGATTTAAGCTCAATTCATATAAGCAAGGCATAATTAAGCTGTGACCATATTATCTCCAGGTCATCCCTCAGGGTGTGGCGCCTACCCCATGTATCCCATGCTGCCTGGTGGTGACAGACAGGAAGCTGCTAACTTGCCATCAGGACTGTCAGACGAGCTTCTTCCGTTCGCTGGGCAGCGCTGACATCTGTGATGTCACTGCTGTCAGTCTTGAGGCCAACAAGGAGTACTGTGTGGTTGTGAGTGACCATTTGTTTAGATGCTCCTGGTGTTTTTTCCAATATATGGTTTTAAAAAATCTGGGTATCAGTGGCATCCAGCTCAGTCAGGTGTCTGATGGATTTAAGTTTAGTTTATTTTGTCTTTAAGTACCTTCCGTAATAGTTTCTCTTTGAAGCTTTAACAAATCTTTTTCGTTTATTTTGTAATATATACCTCCTCATGGTACAGAGACTCACCCTGCTATCTGGAAAGGCTGCAAGGAGGCTCCCGACCATACCACTCATCCATATGGCATTTTAAATTACCCAGCTATGTTACAGCCAGTAGTGACGGTTGTTTTATATTCTGGGTATTCTGGATGTTTTTGTATTTTTGAACACTCTCAAATGAGACCATGAGAACAGGATGATGACACCGAATAGAACTCCTCCATCGGCTAGAGATATAAGGTTTCCTTATCCATTACTAACTCGATAATAGCATCTATAGGTTTACCAGTATCCCACTGTAACTGTTTTTCTTGCACACACTGGCAGAGCAACATTGGTTGATGAGATAGTACATCATATATAACAGTGTATAGTGTTGTTTTAATTCTCCTGTGTTTAAGACCTATAATGTAAGCCTTCACTTTGTTTTTCTCCCTCTGTTTTGTGGCTAGGAGTTTGCAGCTGATCGGGCCCAGTTCCTCCCCCCGTGGGTCTTGTACTTCAGCGGCTGTGAAGAGAGAGATCGACTGCTGAAGGCGTTAGACATCACATGGAAAGCCATTTTCCAGGTCAGAAGATACTGTAGTCTGCTATTATCATAGGTTCATGGGGAAGTACAGTAATGTTACATTAATTACAATATTAACTGCCCCAGAATATAAGCGTGTTAGATCTTAAATCCAGCAACTACTTATACTGGCTGTCCATCTGGTTGAACCCTCCTGTATGTCCTCACTGTACACAGGTTGACCTTCCTCACAGAGAGGTGTCTGATCCATCGGTGCAGAAGCGTTGTAGTGAGGCCCTCGCCCTGATGAAGAGCGCCTGGCAGAGGGCAGACAGTCTGGCCCGAGGCAGATCTCAGCGTGAACCCTGGTGCTGACAGACACACACACACACATGCATGCGTGCCTGTGGGTAACCACAGAGACAAACAGACGGTTTAAACAACCTGATATATTTCTGTGATAGTGTGAGAAAGAGTTTTGGATTTAGCAGTGTTACTGCAAACCACTGAGTTCTAAGCTGACAGATAAACCAATCAGATGTGGTGTCAGCCAGTGATGAACTAATCTACTGATAAACTGTTGCCATCAGAGAAACGTCCTGCAGAAGTAGCAATGCAGATGGCACATCACATCGCAAAGATGCAGCAGTGAGACATTCGCACTTGAAATGAATTGAAATGAACGAACCTCCAGTAGAGTTATTTGATCCTGGCAATACATTACCATTATTCCTTTGTTAGGGGCTCTTCAGACAAAGCAGCAATGTAGAAAAAATATGCTTAATCAAGGAAGTCGGATGTGATACAGAGTGCTGTCAATGGAAAAAAATGCTCTGCAGGAAATGGTGACGGATAAATGTACAACGCACATACACTAGTTGTGTCATGGGAACACTTTGAAAACAACCTTCAGTACATCGTGGACTCAAACATAGCCTGATTAACTGAGACATTTTTACTTTTAGGATTTTGTCTCCACAAGTAAAGTGAAATGGTTTACCTCAGTGGATAATCCATCTGAAAACAAACACTTAAGTTAGGATTTCCTCTTTTAACCCTTGACTATGAGTCAGGGATAAACTACATATTTATTACATTGAGAAAGCTGAGTGGGACAGAAGACGATGATCCGTTACCAGTAGCTTCCCTGTATGGCGAGATAAGAGAATTACTAATTGTTTCTTTAACAAACCAGTGTGGATGCTTCTTGTGATATATTTTGGACCCAGATGTGTCAAGAAAGCCATAAATGAAGGGGGCAGTTGCTGCTTGTTTTCCATGTGGGAAAATTTCACACTCCTTGCCTTGCACACTCACAATATATACATATGTATATATCAGTAACGCTCTCTACTTGCACAACTCACACAACTGTGATGTGATAATCAAACCCTAACCTTGTTATAATTATAGAGCAAATGTACATTATTGTAAAGTGTCAGTGCATATTCATTGATGGTTGTGTATGTGTCTGACATTCAGTTTTGGTTTGTCTAAGGGCACATACCTCTTCACTGGATTATTCTCACATCCATGTTGTACATTAGCCTGAGAGAATGAGCATCTCAAAATGAAGTATGCCTGGATATTTAGCAGTTGCACTCTTACGTGACATGCTCATGCCTGTGTTGTTTACTGATGTAAATTTTGTCACTCAGATAAAAAAGAAGGAAAAAAAAACCTATCAGGAAATGCAACAGACTTGCCTTTTTCTCCACTCTCTAGACACGAGCAGAGGCTTCCCTGCAGACTTGCACATTGTTTTTGCTGATGGTCTTTTTTTTTTAATGGTACCAATTGTAGCTTTGTGCTAATATAACGTTCTGTTTTATTTCCATTTTAGATAAAGGTGGGAACAGTTGATATTCAATTACTCAGTAGAGCGGTGACATTGTGTTGGTATTGATGTGGTATTGTGTCTGCATTAGCAGATATGGACTTCTTTAGTGTGGGTAAACATCATGTAAGATATTACAGTCTGTGTGAAGAATCCTTTACTGACTGAGAGCTACAAGTTGTCTTAGCTTCTCGTTTTTATTTTACACCAGTGGTTGGTGGCATCGACAGTAAGCTTTGGCCACTCCACCTGGTCGAAGACCCTGGATTAGAACATCCTCTTAAAAACCTTAAATAGCCTTTCAACTTAGAGCAGGTTTAGCACTTGTTCTTAGCAGATCATTGCTTTTAAATGGCCCATAAATGTATCTAATATTAAAGCTTTACTTGGAAAGGAATAAGAAATAGAAACTCCTACATTACGCCTTTTTAGTTTCCCTTCAAATTATAGTCAGTGGGTGGTAGCGCAGATGTTACAATCTGTCCTTAACATTAACATTGATTAGAGTGATTTTTTTTTTTTTTGCAGTGACAATGTTGCCTTTTTGACAACCTTGACTGAACTGGACGAAATGGCAATTTTATTTAAACTAAATGAACACTATTTTTCTCTTTAGTAGTTGCCTTACACTGTACAGTTTGGCTGACTGCATTGGAACACTCAAACAATCGTCTTAGTTTATGTGGTGGTTTTAGGGCAGGTCAAAAGTGTGCTGTATGTATGGGACAGGAATCAAACCTTAATACTCTGAGTACAGACATTATAGTGTCTCTGTCAAATGTTGCATATTCAGCAAAGTAAGGTATTTATTTAAAAAATCTGTCCTGGTAAAATACCAAAACTTAGGTACTGAACAGGCACCAGTATCAGACACCTTCACATGATACCGAGCTCTCTACATACAGTATATCACTTACTTGCATATGTTTGTACAAACGTCTGTCTTTCTCAGTCACCCTGTGTAACCTTTACGTCAGCATTACTCAGTGCTTCAAGCCTTTCTAAGTGCCACTTGGTCTCGCTTATCTTCTGCTCTTTTACCAAGAAATCTAATCTCAGGTGAAAAAGGTACTTCACATCCAAAACCTTAAGAGTCACCGTGCATTTTTTTTTTTTTTTTAATTGCTGCTTTTTTGTCTAATTCAGCATTTTTTATATCCATTTTTCTACTTTGGTTCCTCCCATATTCCATGCAGCAGTATTAAGTTATTTTGCGCACACAGAGAAGACTGCAAAGTGAAACCAATTGGTGGAAAAGGTTTTAAAATGTAGAAGTCCTTTAATAATTCAGTGGATTCCAAAATAGGATTGGTTGGCTGTGTATTTGAAATCCTCCCCCTCCCCCCAGTGGATTAGTTAAAGACTTTTTGACCTGGGAGAGAACAGTTGCAATAGTTGGATGTACTTGAAATGTTTTTTGGATTATCAATAAAAAAAATGAAGTGCTAAGAGTTGTGACCCATGAAGTGTATATAAAGAAGAGTTTCTGAGCAGTGTTTTGAATGTGGAACATTGCTGGCCAATGATGGTTGACATCTTTTGAGTGATGCATTGTGAAAAAGCGCCTCTTGATTATGTTCATAAATGTATACTGCATGTAATATTTCTCTTATGTTTAGTAGTGTTATTGAATTGTAAATAGAGCACTAATCAAGTATAACATACTGTAAACTCACACATTCAGTAAAGACGTGCATGTCCAGATGGTTTTATACTGTTCATAATGGTAATGAATGTACAAATAAACCTTTGTGATTGGACAGCATAACTGAATAAAATAAAATGAAACCATGGCTCCGGTGGTGATACATGGTCTAAATGTACCAGCATTAGTACTTTTCACATTTACATTTCTGATACAGGTTGTTTTTTGTTTTTGTTGTTTGTTTCTCACGATAGGAGTGGACACTCCAACTTTCTGGTAATATGCTGACCCTTTAAGTATATTCTGCTTTTTCAGTGGCTTCAGTGTCATAGGTACAGTGAGGTCCAAAAGGCTGAGACCACTTTCCCTCAGGTCTCACACTTTTGGATCCCACTGTAAGGTTTATCAATGTTGCAATTCCCCCAGTCACCAGTAGGGGTCATATATGTAGTTACCAGGCTAGAATTATTTTCACCCCGTGAGTCTGTGTTTGTCATCATGGCAAAATGTGGCTCTGGAGACACCTACTGAAGCAGGAGCTATCACAGAGGTTGTTCTGAGTAGTGTTTATATTTAGGCATGTTTATAGTTTGTCTGTGGACAGATTTTGTCACTGCAATAGCATCACAACTGTGCAAGATGCAGTCATGAACATGACTTTACAGGTTTGTAGTTGAGATCACAATGAAGGCAGAGTTTGAAGATGAGTGTGGTGCAACCCATGAATACTGAGAGCTCATGTAAGAGAGTCCACACAGAGCCCCGACCTCATCCAACAGTTTTGGGATGAACAGGAGCGAGCCAGACCTTAACAGCCCCTCATCCAGAGCCAACCTCATTAATACTCCTATGCTTTTTTAAAAAACCACCCTGTTATGTCTTCAATTATTCACATTCCGGGTTACAGCTATCCAGCACAATCTCTACCTTTGTGCAGCTCTTCATCACTGAGAAAATGCTGATATTGATTTCTTACTTGATTCATGTCCAAGTTCTTCATTCTGTCAAAGCAAAAGCAAACATGTCCCCCAAGTTGTTCTCTGCCTTTGATCATGTAGTTTTGAGTTTGGAGCACCTCACAAGTACAACAGAGGCTGAAAAGGTTTGAAAACCACCAATCAATGAGATATTTTCAAAAATGTTAAGAACACGGATCCACAGACTGAAGAAAGCTGATCTGAGTTAAGTTTAGGGCCATTACAACTAAACAGCTATCAATGTGATCATAGTGAGAAGAAGACAGACAAGACAACATCCAACACAGCTTGTTCACACCCTCTGGTATTATTGATAATCTTTTTTTGTAGTTGCTAGGGCAACAAGTTATCACTGGTGTTGTTCAGATGCATTTTATTTTTTTTAGTAGCATAACAATTCCACCTTGGGTAGGCTTGTGCTGTTACCATGGTTTCAACAAACCGTTAACTCTCCTCCTCGTCTGTATTGTTTTCTCTGCACACCACTATACAAAAACGGACCAAAGAGCATTATAGGAAGGTGTTTTTTGCCTCCTTATTTCAGGAGGAGCTGCAGTAACGGCTGATAACCAACAGAGATTCAAGAGATTTAAAGAGAATGGGGGAAGAGGCTCTCTGATCTCCTGCAGGAATCCACACTGAGGAAGAGAACCCACCAGGAGGCATAAGCTGATTGTCACAGATACAGTTTGAAAAATATGGACACCAAAAGATGAGACTAGAAAATATTATCCAGTATCCGGGGAACTGAGCACAGCCCTGGACCGGTGAAGTGCTGAAGGTTAGTCAGAAAGGAGTAGAAAAACTGAGCAAGAAAAAAAGCAAGAACACTGTACACTGGACCAGCCACTGTCTGATCACTCCAAGATCCTATTGGCCTTATTAAACAGCCTCCTCATTCACAGACACAGAACCAAAACACAAGTTCCCCTCCAAAATAAAAGTGATTCAAGGCCAGTTACAGTGAACGTGAAGCAGCAATGAATAGTGCAAATATTGATGCTATATAATTAATTAAATACTAGTTCAACACCTTAGAACATATTAAAGTACATATTAAAGGGCAACTGCAGCAACTTAGTCTGCAGCTCATGAGACATTTTGTGTGGTTTAAATCAAAGCAGTAGAATCCAGGATATGATGATCTTTAGTCCCTAGTTTTGGTCAAACTCCATTAACACTGGATCCTACATTTCCCATAATGCAACTCGATGTAGTATTTCCTCTTTTCAAACGTGTACTTACTGTCTCTATTAAAACTGTACTATTTCTTCTCATTAAATTGTAGTGGTGTTTAAAACATGCTCTGCTTACTCTCATTTACTTTGCCCTGCAGTTTGTCACATAATACAATTTTAATACCTCGCTGTCCATTAGGCAGACACTTTCCTGCTTCCTCCCACTGTCTGCCTTTCCCATCCTCCTCCTCTTTGCGTTACATCCAGCTCTGTTTTGACTGCAGCGATGCAGTCAGCTGAGAAGGAGGAGGGATAATGGAGAAAACAAATCATGTCACCTATAGTGCTGATGCTTGTGGAGGTTGTCAAATTAGAGGATCTCTGATTTGTAGCAGGCAAAAGCATTTGAGAGCATGAAAAAATTTCACTCTCATCAGGAAATGAAGCTTCCAGAGGGGTGGAGTTTCTCTTCCATTAATAATTTATGTTAATTGTGTGTATATTTCAAAACCAATTAAATGAAATGTGCAGAACAGCTTCTATGGATGAGGGAATACTCATTATCATCAAAGAGGACATTTCCCCCCACACGTGTTTTATCCTGCATAAACAGTGTGTTAGAGGCACCTCGGACTTCATTCTCCCATCCACTGTCCCCTGACTGACTGTTGCATTATTTATGAAGTGGGGATGTGTGGTGTGCTGTATGTCCTGATGTACATTTCCAATGATGCAGGCAGCGTCAGCTACTGCCTGCATTGTAGGTCCATTACGGTATTCCACAGCTATTTATCAGTGGAACAGAGGAGCCGAGCGGATGCAGAGATAGAGAAGAGGGAGAGGACAAGGGAAGCACAAATTGCTGCAAATCCAGACTTCAGCAGCAGCCTCATTTTCACTACAGCAAAGGTACAGGATAAACCTTTTTTTCTCTCTTTCTTTTCAGTCTGTTTCTTCACAGCATGTTTGGAGTCATCATCTCTGAAAGACTTCAGCACAGATTTCTTCAGCAGTATAATTTCACATGAATGTGTTCCGCCACAGGACCTTTCATCCTCCACATCATGCTGAGAAAGGGCTCAGAGCTGGTGAAGGGTGACAGAGAGGTCCTCCTGGATCTGGACTATGGGGGTGAAGCACAAACCACAGAGAGCTATGGGAGTCTGCAGAACGGGGGATTCATCCCACCGAGATATGTAAGCACTATTTTGCTTTTTCTGTCTTATCATTGTGCAGTATTTTCTGCTTTCATATAAGAATCACATGAACTTATAACAACTAAAATAACGGCACATTCATTCACACAGCAGCCGTTAATGACTCTGCTCCTCTGCCTCATCCCTTCACACTTCACTGACCATCTCAGAGATGTTGCAGTGAATCGAGAGGGGTTTCATTCTTGATGTGATATCCACAGGCCTACAATATGCTTAGAGGTGCAGGATATCGAAAAATGTCTTGTGGTGAGACATGAATTGGCTGCACTGAGAGACTGTTCTCAGTCATACTGTAAAAAGCACAGTTATCTTCTGTCTCATCTTTCTGGACTCATTACTGCAAAGTGGAGGCTTTTATGTAGCTGTATAATGGCACGGGATTTTACTGTTAAACCACATCAAATGGAAATTAAACATCCATATACAGAACAAAGGGTTTAACATGCAGAAAAGTGACTGGAGCTACAGCTCTCACTTGTTTTCAATTAACAGATTTTGATAATAAGTAAACTGTTGTTGCTTTCAGCTTTCAGCTGCAGATGAAGATATGGATGGAGATGATCCCATTTATATTCACTGTAATACAAGAAGCAGTCAGCCAGTTCCACAGCTGGGGAATTACTTCAGAGATGGAAGAACTAAAATTGGTAGGCAGCGTCGGCCGTTCATATTGTATTAGCTGTCACAAGCTCAGTGATGGATGACCAAGTCAGTCCTTCACCTAACCTTTTGGTCCTTTATGGTTGATCTGGGTTCAGACTTTGTACTGGTGTGGGAGGTTCGCTCGCGGAGGAAGCGGCGAGGGAAGGGGAAGAGCGATGTGGCTGCTGAGGAGGGGGAAGCCGTGCCCACTGAGGAGAGCAGCAGGTCTGAGCGAAGGAAGGCACAGCTGGAACAGTGGAGGGAGAAATTTGTTCAGAATCTGGAGAGTACTGGGTTGGTCATGGAAAAGGTGCTGAAGATCAGATTCAAGATTATTCATCATATTAATAAGCTCAAAATCTACACTTTATTTTTGTTGACTTATTAATTAACAACTTCTTCTCGTTGCCTCCCTGCTCTTTAGGAGGAAACAGCGAATGAAAAGAAAACAATACATTTTCTGAAGCTTAGTGCTCCCTGGGATGTGTTGGTGTATTATGCTGAGGAACTCTGTCTGAGAGCTCCACTGCAGGTTAACACAGCTGTGTATATTAAATATTTCTAATTTAAAGTTATAATCCTTAACATTTTCATTACATCAACCACCATTTTTTTGATATGAATTATGGCTGGATTTGTGCAGCAACATCTATTCAGTGATCTGAGATTAGTTGGTTCGTCCACAACTATGATCCAAACTGAAATATCTCAACAACCAATACATGGATTGTCATCAGACATTCATAGTCCCCAGATAATGTACACTAATGTCATCCTCTACTTTTACTCTTGCACCGCTACAAGTCTGACATTGATTTTGAGTGAAATGTTTCCTCAGCTATTGAGTAAACTGCCATGAAACTTGGTACATATAGGAGCCACTGAGTTATAAGCGCTTTAGTGATCCATTAACTGTTCGTTTAGTATCATCACCAGGTCAAAATTTCAGTTTGTCCAGAAGCTGTACTTTGTGTTTAGTGCTAATCAGCAAATGTTTACATGCTAACATTAAAAAAAAGGTGTTAGTAGAAGTGCAGCTGCAGCTGGAAAATGTAGCTGTAGGTTCTTCTTATTCTTCTTTTTACATCAAACCCCAGTTTTTGGGATTCAATTTATATCCAGGCACAAGAGATTCACAGGAAATAATATATGGATATACTGGATGTGATGTAGAGGACAGAAGTTGATGAGTGTTACTATGCTGGACAGTATCACTGACTGTTAAATCTTCTTCTCCATGATGAAACCTGTCAGCCCTCTGTATGTTTTCACTGTGCTGTAAACAGACTCGTGCTGCTTTTCGTCTGTTGGGTAAGTGACAGAGTAGCCTCTCAGAAGGCTTTTTGCTGTCTCCTGTGGTCAATACACATCTCATATTGAACAAAACTCTGGAACATTTATTACTGAAACGCACTTACAGTTATCTCCAGTAACCACAGGTGCCACTAAATCAAATGAGGGTTTAAGGATTATAACTTTACAGAGACAATGTTGAAGAAATGTTCTTAATGCTGAATCAGTGTGTGTTTGGTTCCCAGGCACAGCAAAATCTGGACTTAAACACATCTGCTCATGTTCTGAGAAGACTATGCATACCTAACGCAATGACAGAGTCAGTACCAAACAGGCCGCTGGACTATTACACATGTGCCTTTCGCAAGTCAAAGATGAACAGGTGAGTTCTGGTTGACCTCGGTCAGTAATAGAATCAGATCACATTGTATGCCCATTAATAAACGTGTTAACTGTCTTTTTCCAGATTCCTTGGCTGTGACAACCATGAGACCTACTTCACTAACACACAGAGACACCGCATTGTGAGTAACAGGACTTCCTCTACAGTATACTGGATGTACTCAGTGTCCATTTTCTCTAATGGAGCGAGACTTTGTGTTTTATTTCAGGTGTATGAGATTCTTGCCAGGACGGTCTATGGCAAAAAGAAGAGGGCTGAAGTAGGTGTGGACAGACTGATAAACGAAGGAGCCTACACTGCAGCTTTCCCCCTGCATGAGGTCACATTTTATTTATCTACTCTTTAATCTGACGTCAGACTAGTGCTGTTTTCCAGTCTCTAATCAACAACATGTGTTTTTATTTTTTTCTGACAGGGCCCTTTTCAGCTTCCAAAGTTTGAGATCTGTCCTGATGAGCTAAATCAGAGGCAGGTTCTGTACCACTACTGGGCCCGCTGGTGCAAATGGTACAAGTACCAACCACTGGACCACATCAGGGAGTACTTTGGAGAGAAGATTGCACTCTACTTTGCCTGGCTGGGTAAATATAAAATTCTTATTTAGACTTAATAATGTGGTGTCTATAAAAAGCATTCAGCCCCCTTCTGCTTCCTCATGTGGATATAATTTGGTTTATTTTGTAACCGCAGAACAGAAGCCCCATCACTATGAATTATAATTTTGTAATAATATAAAACAAACAAAAAATATTTGATTTCGCAAGTATTTACTGTGACACACCTTAATCACCATTTGTTTTTAGGTGCATCAGAAGTTGAATGAATCACCAATTTGTGCAACAATTTAAATCAATTAAGGGATAAACTATGTGTAATCATGATTTCACAAGTGATTTGAGGTTACATTTTTTTTTTGTTTGAACCTGAATCTGGACGGTCCACGAATTACACACACACTCAAGGTCCACGTACTAATGTACTAACTATTTCAGCTTTCAGCTGCATCTCACGGTCTTCATCATCTGATGGACTTTTCTCACTTGTTATCATAGGACCTTTGAACATTGGTCTTTGATCATATAGTAACAAGTAGTTTTATATGATGAAGACATTGTAATGTGGTTGAAAGGTCTGGAAAACCTAGTAGTTGACATTAATATAGTAGTAGTGGTTGCACATCTGTAGTAAATAACAGATAAAGGTTTATTTTACAGATTACAGATTAATTTACACACATGTATCATACTGTATCACAGAGTGGTCCAGGCTATAACCATGGTAAACTGGTCGATTTATTTAGAAATAATCCACCAGGTGCACAGAGAGCTTCATATTTTACATTTCAAACAGCAGATGGGTATTTGGCAGCGAAATCCATTGGTTATGGTGGGCATGCTAATAATGATAGTTACTGTTAGTGTTACTGTTAATGCTTCTATTTATCTATTCCTTTCTATTTATTTTATTCTATTAATGTTTTTCTTTCCTTCCGTCTGTTTTTATCTTTGTTGTTCTACCTTTCATGTCGCACATTAGTTACATTAAGTAAAACTTTGTCGACAGAAAATGTAAGGACGAGCTTGAGACGACAAAGCTTTCATCCTCAGCATGAGGCGCGTTTTCTGTGGTGCCAACCCGACCTCTTCATCAAGGACATTCCAGCATCAAACAGCAGTGCGGCAGTGTAATTGCACATTCCCCCTGCATCATCCAAGAGCTGCAGCTTAATGGAGCTTTATGTCTCTGCAGGTTTCTACACAGCCTGGCTGCTGCCGGCGGCAGTGGTTGGAACCCTGGTCTTTGTTTCTGGAGTCATGTCCATGGGTACCAACACACCAGCGTGAGTCCACACACTACACACAAAACACACGCTTTAACTGCATAAGATGAGGAGCAGTGAAGCATTACACAGTGCACACTAATAATGAAGTCTTGGGTACTATTTAACTGATGTATCAAAGTGTGTTGGTCAAATCATAAAGGGGAATTCCACCAATTTTACTCATAAAGGCCAGTATACTCTGCGCCCTGTTGGCCTTGGTGTTAAGGCGGCTGAGTCCAGCAAGGGATCTTTGTTTGATGCTGAATCCTGTCTGCCTGAATGCCTGTCTTTCCTCATTTCCTGTCATCTTCCTCTCATCAACTCCCTAATTAAGGCATAAAATGCTCTAAAAATACATGAAAAAGGATAGATTACCAGTCATGAGGAATAACCCTTGATGATGTGCATCTGATGAGAATTCATGGCATAAAAATCTTGCATTTCTATCATTACCAAAAGAAGATGTACTAACTGCTGCAAGTTAGGGGTGTGCTCTAAAGTAAAAACAGCAGTGGATGCCTGCAGGACACTACATTATACTCAGTCAAGGCTACTGTAAGTCTAGACATTAACTCATAAATACATCCTGTTATCGCTTGAGAAACAGTTTGAGCTGTCTCTCTTTCTGCTTGCAGTCATTATGTAATGATTTGTATGCTCTTGTGTCTGCACTGCGATGATACAAAAAAAAAAAAAATTACACAATCTTGTTCTTACAAATTAATATTTGACTTCAAAAGCAATGAAAACACCCTGACTGGATTCAGTGTAGGCAGAGGTTCTTTACGGCCTTACTTGATCTGGTGTGACCAGTAGCTTAAGGTGGCTAATGTTAGCAAACTTGAGATATACTGTATATTTCTATGTAACTGGCATTACTGTGCCAGTGTTTTGTCTTCAATACTTGTGTTTCTGTTAATTTTGTCATATCACAGATAAACATTTTAGTAGTTGTATCATAAAAGTAAAAGCCATAATTGAACACATCATACCTCACCACTATCTTTTAACAGGGATTTTAAAAAGACAGTACAGTTTTATAGCACAGCGACTTCCCTCAGTCTCACCATCAACAGTGAGGTTGTCAGATTTTGTGCCATTGTGCCTGCACAGACATCTATAGCAACCTGGGCTTAGAGACCATATCTGGCATCAGGCACCGTAGCCACAGTTCAGCTCTGAACTTAACACACTGTCATGAGATTAGTATTGATTGATTGATCTATTCCTCTTACTCTCTGAATGAAAGCAAATAAGTGTATTTCCCATAATGTTTAACCATTCCGCTTTCTCACACACTCTCACTCCCAAATTACGTACAATCTTTTATTTGTGTAAGCACAATTTTGGATGCAAATATTTCAAAGCATAGTCTGCTCTGCATAAAAACAAACCCCATAATCATACAGTGCACATGGGGTAGGTCTGTGCCCAATTTATTAGACATTATTTATCACAGTGGGTTCTGTTCCACCTACACAGCACTCCTCGCTCTCATTGTCTGTGTGTGTGTGTGTATTATTGTGTGTAATATTGCCTTACCACCTGTTTTGTGTTTTCAGTCTGTTTCTGCAGCATTCAGTTGGTTTCTGCGACAGAAAATTCATCCCACAACAAAATAACAAGGGATCTTACAGAGAATGGAGGACGAGTCGATATCTTAGGAAAGAAAACAATCAAATGTCTCAGATTCATGCGGTTCATTAGTTCACACTGTGGATTAAAGCCATTGATTAGGGGAGAATGGATGGAGAGCGGTCTCCGGAAAACAATAAATTACAGCCGTCTCATGTGATAATGTACAATTAGTGCAGAATAATCCCCCCATTACAAAAATAAGGAATATAAGTGTTTCTCAGTGAGTCCAGGCTTTATTTGCGCAGCATATCCAGTCTATTATCATGTAGCATTATTACCTGGCAGCAAGCTGTGAGACTGATTTCAACACGTTTCTTCTGTGCTATATTCTCACTCATCCTGGATTCAGTATGCCCTGGGTTTATGCGTATGCAAAATCCATTACAGTTAATTTACCCAGTCCCTCAGCTCTCACATGGATAATTATGCATAGATGTGATTAAAGGACCAGATATCTCAGTTTCTGTCTAACCAGTCGGCCACCAGATTTATCACAAACCTGAAAAGCAGTCCTGGTTTGAAAGCTTTAAAACATGTTTTCTCAGTTGTAACTAATCCGTGTCTGTGTGCCTGTCAACAGTAAGGAAATCTGTACCAGTGGAACCAGTTATCTGATGTGTCCTCTCTGTAACACTTGTAAGGCCTGGAACATGTCTGATATCTGCACCATGGCCAAGGTAAAGAACTCTCCAGACAATCATAATGCAAACAGACTGATATTGTTTCAAAAAGAATGTACTGTACCTTTCTGTATTGCAGTTGGGCTACTTATTTGACCACCCAGGTACAGTCCTCTTCAGCGTCTTCATGTCCTTCTGGGCTGTAACCTTTCTGGAGTACTGGAAGCGAAAGATGGCCACCCTGGCCCATCACTGGGACTGCATGGATTTCCATGAAGAAGAGGTGTCATAATCATTCTTTTCTTGCTCTCTTTCAGTATTACTATGGCCATATTGGTCTCATACTGTTCACTTTATGGTTCTTCAGGGTGTCATAAATAACAACTAACAAACACAATAGGGTCCAACTGCAAACATCACATCTGAAGACCCCAGGTCTACAAGTCCATGGGAAGTCCATCCACACTGGACTGTATTGAGCCTTAACACATAGTTGTTCAACAGGCAATCCTGACAGCTGGCTCAGTATGTTTTAAACAATACAACTCTTTACAGTACCTAATGTATAGATGATGTTTGCCTGTAGGATAAAGTAGGATTTTGTAAGTCCAGGCTAGGATGTATAGTGTGTAACCTCTGGAACAAAGCATAAACTCTTTTGCATAGTGAATATCAACTCTTTTGCATAGTTTGGTTTTAATGTACCTAAACACACACTGTGTGTGATAATGTACCTAAACACACACTGTTTCAGTTAAAATTAATACATAAAAAAGGAAGGTATTTGTACCCCAACTTTGGAGACAAACACCCTGCCAGTCTTTTATGGTACATAGGTTTTTGTTTTTTTTTAGATACAGATATCTCAGTAATGTTACCTTCTCATCCTGAGTAAATAGGAGTAAACAACACAGCATAAAAGTAAGTTACCCTTCTCACCTCTGTGGAACCTACTCACTACCCACTGGTTCACAGACGTGAGGTCCCTGGACCTGAGGTCTGCAGCTGGACTGCTTTCAGCGAACCACTGAAGAGTGCGTACATTGTGGCTGATGTCATCACTGTGTTCCCTCAGGAGCGTCCTCGGCCAGAATTTGCAGCCATGGCCCCAACGATGGAGCAGAATCCAGTGACTGGGGTCAAAGAGCCCTACTTTCCAGAAAAGACCAGGCTGTCCCGTATGTTCACTGGCTCCATGGTCATCATTATGATGGTGAGACGCTGTTTTAAAGGCAGCGGTTGAGCTGTTTTTGAGTTTCAGGTGTATCAGTTCACGGTAGCATTACTGTAAATGAATTAGTTTGGGTCTTTCAAGTCCATCTTGAGACTTGCATACAATTTAATTGTAGAAATATATATCAATATATTGTTTTTGTTAATATCAGCAATTATTTATATCACTCTCACAATGCTTTACTAATTAATGAATTAATTTCCAAGAGTCACTTGTCATGATGTTATTGTAATGCAACATCTTGATCAGTTCCCGTACGAGGATGTACAAACTTCCTCTCCTTTTCTTATTCAGTCTTATCGTACTTGGTTTCAGAGTCTCAGTGTCTTTTGAGCTTTTACTCTCAAAATCCTGAAGAGAAAGAGAGGTGGGGTTTACACCTGTGTGCACCTGTGTGCTCTTCCACTGAATCCTACAGTGGTAACTAAACCCTTTCCTAATAATGAATCCAGGTCATTTGCCCACAGGGCTAGATAAGATCTGATGACCTCAGCAATACACTGTATGCTGTATCCAAGATTAACGTCTTCCTGGACAGGGATCTGAGGATCAGTTTTCTTTCACCCCTTTTCTGACAATAGTGACAGAGGTGGAAAATTGAAAACGCTGCCATGGCACCAACACATCACAACACAAATGTGTAAGCACAGAACAGTGTGATCCATGATCATTCACTGATCTAGAAAACACAAAGGTGCAAAGATACAGTAGACTGTTCAGAAACTGTGAACGCACTGGTTTATTGTGGACTGGCCTTGGAAACAAGAGCTTGTCGTGCTAATTAAGGAGAACTTGGCTGCAAATTAATTTTTAGAAATCTACTGATCTGGCGTTTCTGTGCTGGTGAGAAGCTCAGCATGTTAGGGCTGAGAGTTGGCTGCCGAATTGACTTTGTTATCAAATAGTCAAACCCCAAAGATAAATATGGACAGCATGAATAAGATCATATGTATTTCAGGCAAAACTTCTAATTAGCTATCACGTGATGTGGTTGGCAATGAAACTAAATCAGTGAAAGATGCAGCCACACAAACATAACTTACTTGGGGAGTGGTGTAGATGATGACGATGGCTGCACTCCATTTGCCTGTGGTGCACCTCAGTGTGAACCTCATGAAGAAGTGCTTCATCACAGTGTTATTTCTGTGGTATTCTGTGTTTCCTCTCAGCTGTGCGTGGTGATGATCTTCCTGGTGACGGTGGTCATGTGCCGTGGTATCATCAGCGTGATGATGTTCCATACAGGGAGCCCTGTCCTGCGTACAGAGGTACGTTAGAGCTACACAGGGTGTCTACAGTAGATATGTGCATTTAATCTGTTCTGTTTTTGATTTTTAAATACTGTAATTAACATTTTATTTTGAAGGTAGCATTGGTGTTTTACTGACTATGTGTAGACTGTATTGAAGGTCTGTATGTGAAGTAGCGTCTATTTTAGTGTGGTGTCTATTTTTGTACAGTGTATGTCATATGTGTGTGTGTGTGTGTGTGTGTGTGTGTGTGTGTGTGTGTGTGTGTGTGTGTGTGTGTGTGTGTGTGTGTG
>JBBMJY010000012.1:6047475-6130056 GCA_037833715.1 Toxotes lorentzi | reverse complement strand
TGTGTGTGTGTGTGTGTGTGTGTGTGTGTGTGTGTGTGTGTGTGTGTGTGTGTGTGTGTGTGTGTGTGTCTGTGTCTTCCTCATCAGGCAGGGACCATAGCCAACATCTTAAGCAGTATTGTGAATCTGGGCCTCATCCTATTGATGGGCCGGGTCTACACTGCATTAGCTGAGCAGCTCACTAAATGGGGTAAGAATCAATACTGCTCTCTAACACCTCAAACCTCAATACTTTATATTGATATCAGGCTCTCACCGGACCTCTACTGACTAAAGGCTGAATCCCAGCGCAGATGACGTCTTGAATTTGATCCCATCTGCTGACGTAAAAATCACTGAAGACCAAGACAAAGCCACCTTGACATGCTTTTAACAGTGTGTTCCAGTTGCATTTCATAGTAACCAAATCCTGCAGCATTATGAATGTGGCAACGGTGCTGTGAAAATTCAGTCGGGGCAAGTTCAGTCAGATGATCAGACAGGTTTTAATCCCCGAGGTTAGCCAGACTAATGTGGAAGAGAAGGCAAACAGTAAAATTGTTATCAAGGGTTTAATGTCTTTGACACTGTCTCCTTCTTTTCTTTTTGACAGAGATGCACAGAACACAAACCCAGTATGACAATGCCTTCATCTTCAAGGTGTTCATCTTCCAGTTTGTCAACTTCTACTCTTCTCCCTTCTATGTGGCTTTCTTTAAAGGAAGGTGAGGCATGAGTCAGTCTCAGACACAGAAATGAAGAAAGAAAGAAAGAAAATGGTGAAATGTTACAAATAAGATTTTAATCTAATTTCTCTGTGTGTACAGGTTTGTGGGTTATCCCACCAACTATGGGACCTTGTTTGGGATGAGAAATGAAGATGTGAGTCCTTTCTTCTACTTTTGGATAATCTATAATTTCACAATAAATGTCACAGGAAGAGGTTTTTTGTTTTTGTTTTTTTAAATATATATATAAACCCTGCTATTGGTTTTGACCCAAACAGAAAACGTAATGCTCTTCTTGCCTATCTGTGTGTGTTTGTGTGTTTTCATATTACAGTGTGGTCCTGGGGGTTGTCTCATTGAACTGGCTGAACAACTCTTCATCATCATGGTGGGAAAGCAAATCATCAACAACGTTCAGGAGTTCATTATCCCGTATGTTTCCATTTGACTGACTGACTGTGTGGGTTTTTCTGACCGATCAAACTTCTGTCAGTTATTCTACTGAAAATATTATGTTGTCTGTTTCCAACATTTCCTGCTTTTACAAATAAGCCTGAAGACTATCAGACCTCTTTAAAATTAGGACTAGAATAATGTCAGTATGTGATTTGTGCTTTAAAAAGGGGGCATATTATCCATGCTTACTTTATTAAGAGTGTACAGCTGAGTAAGCCCCTGTGCATTCTCGCTAAAATTAAATGATTCAAAACAGTGTCATTCAAAACTACACTGAAAACACTGACCCCAAAGTAAAACCTCAATGTAACAAAAGCGACTTTGACCACTGCAACAAAAGTCAGTTTATCTGTGATCAACAGGTAACAAATTTGATAACACCTGAGATTTCCGCTGAAAAAGACAAGCAAGTGCTTCTGACACAAGGATTATCTGTGGAAGGACAGTGCATGAAGTCAGACAGTACACCGCTGCTCACTAAAACAGCACCAAACTGCAAGATTAAACTTTATCAAAGTACACGAAAAGAAGCCTGATGAATGCTGGCAGCACATTCTTTGGTCAGATTAAACCAAAGGGAATTTGTTTGGATCATTTGGACATCTTCCTTGTAGTGGATGTGTCACTGTTTGTGGTGGCACTCTCCCAGCAGCCTTCATTCATGTCATATCAGTAAAACAGACTTTATATTCTCGAACCATGATCTTCAGTATTTGCATGAAGAAGCTAATAAAAAATAAGGTGTGTCAGATTAACTACCTTACAGCTGTGCTTTTTCAGTGTGTCAGATACACAGGCTATTTATTTAAGATGCAAGATGCATTTAAGATTGTTTGTAGCTGAGTGTGTGGGTTGGCAGCCAGTTTTGGTCTGCTTCTCAGAGCAGTTTTCAGTTTCTCCTTTCTATACTGTAGCTGCGTCCAACTTTAGGACCCAAATCCTTTGAGGAACACAGCCCACAGGGTTTTATTCTACTTACTACCCACTGCCTTAATCTAAATCTTACACTGGCAGGGCTTCCTTCAAAGAGGCAGCATCTTGTTCCAGTCGTCCTTTCTTGCTCATATCTGAGAGGATGGCTGCCACTGAGTAGAAGAAAGGGAAACATTTTTAAATGAAACCCATTAAGCACTCGATCAGTGTCATGCCAGTTTCAACAGTTGATTGAAGGCACAGGCTTTGACCTGTGACAGCTCCGTGTGAGAGTTAGCACAGAGGACTGGGTGTGGTTCCTCTTGTTTGTTTCTCCTGGGGGATTGGAGATGTTAGGCAGAAGCTTGTGCCATTGTCTCAGTATGAAAAGTAAAGGCAGATATGTGTTAGAGCAAGAATGAGCAGCGAAGCCATAACAGAACTGTCTGCAGCAACGTTTGATTCAGCCTAAGGGACTTGTTACTGTGACAACAGCTCCAGATAAATCCAGCTTTGCACAAATGAAAAACCCATGCTCACAGCAGATCATCAACACTGAAATTAAGCTAACTCATTTAGCCGTGTAATATAATATCTATAAATTATAGTTTGTAATCATGGTGTACAGCAGTAGAGACAAAAAAATTAATGAATAAAAATGAAACACTGTAAAAGAAATGATAAATAATAAAAAAAAACATATTCAATTAGAATCAGATAAAACACCAGAATCACTACCAGCTCCAGATCTGTTGTTTTGTAGATGAGCCTGACCTTTGACCTCACTGTGCTCAAAGTAAATATTCCATGTTAACACTGTTTTCATGTTTATTTTACACTGACATGTATGCTCTCTGTTTCTCTGCTCGGACAGTAAAGTGAAGGCCTGGCAGCAGAAGAGAACTTTGGCCAAGGTGCTGGGGGGTAAAGCATCCCATGAGCCTCGGCGCTGGGAGGAAGACTACCAGCTGGTGGAGTGTGAGGGCCTCTTTGAAGAGTATCTGGAGATGGGTGAGTATGTGAAACTGAATGTAAAGCATGTGACATCACTGCATGTTTAAATCGTCTGCTGTGTTTCATTGCACATATTAAAAATGGCTCTTGTGCTTCAGTGCTCCAGTTCGGGTTCATCACCATCTTCGTGGCAGCGTTCCCCCTCGCTCCGCTCTTCGCCCTCCTCAACAACTGGGTGGAGATTCGCCTGGACGCCCACAAGTTTGTGTGTGAGTATCGGAGGCCGGTGACTGAGCGTGCCCAGAACATCGGAGTGTGGTTCAACATACTGGAGGCCTTGTCCCACCTGTCCGTCATCGCCAACGTGAGTCGACTGATTATAACGTGCCATTGACATGACACTCAAACAATGGATGTCTTTTCTATAACACTACATTTTGTTCTTCCTCAGGCTTTTCTAATAGCCTTCACATCCGATTTTTTACCCCGTCTGCTCTACCAGTACAAGTTCAATAATGATCTCCATGGATACATCAACTTTACCTTGGCTTACGCCCCACTCAACTACACTGAGTACCCTATGTGCAGGTACGCTATATGTTGACTGACTGAATGCATGTAATCTGATAATGGTGAATCACAGTTGGCCTCTGAAATCTGTTGAATTTCATGTCACGTTTAGCAGAAACCTTGAAATGTTTCAGTTTTCATCTTGTTGACTTCAGATCATAGACCTGACCAACAGAGGGTAGTGTTACTGATGTTTAACTCTTTGTTCAGTTTGTTCTGCTGTATATCACACACACACACACTTACACAATATGTTATGCAGTCATTTTACTTTTTCAGATATAAAGCATTCAGAGACAACAGTGGAAACTACACACTGTTCTACTGGGAGCTCCTTGCGGTCAGACTTGGTTTTATCATTGCTTTTGAGGTATGAGGGAGCTGCTTTCACTCTCTATTTGTTTTCTTTTGCCTGTTTCAGTGAATCTAATGCCCACAGTTTATTCATTTTTATCTTTCACCCACATCTTTATCACCAGCTGTTCCTCTGTAGCCAGGTGCATGTTGATTTTCTGGTCATTTGGCCCTCTCTCAGTATACGTTGTAGTTGTTCCAGTCTGTGTCAGCTCATTTTGTGTTGTGTTGTATCTGACATGCCCTGTAAATGTCTTGCTGTCTGCCTGTCCCCCATCCTCCAGCATGTGGTGTTCTTCGTGCTGCGAGCTATTGACTGGATCGTACCTGATGTCCCCGAGTCCCTGGAGCTGAAGATCAAGAGGGAGCGCTACCTGGCCAAACAAGCTCTGGCTGAAAACCAGGAGGCCCTGTTGGTGAGTCGAGGCCGAGGGGCCATCCCTGCCACTCCGGGCACCTCCAGCCCAGCCCAGGTCAGTAGAACATGGGACACACACACACTCGTTCATAAAACCGGACAGCTCTCCAGTTCTGTAATTAAAGATTTAAGGCAAGAACAAGTTTTGACTCTTAGGGTTTATAGAGCAGGGGTCCAAAAGCTGCTGAGGTCACAGAGGTGCTTTGATTGAAGATATTTCTATTTGATATGCTGACATTTTCAGATACTTACCTCTGAAATATCTTTTGCCATATCTGCCATCCCGATACAGTAGAGAAGAACAGAATTTAGTTTGTGCTGCGTAAAGTACAAACCAAGTTATGTTTCAAAAACTAAACAGAAACATTGCCTTTGTTATTCTAGATAAATCACAGACCTCACTGTTTTGTAGTCTCTATTTATAGTTTCTAATAAAATACTAATTTAATTTAATTTAGCTTTATGATATCTAATTTAAATATCCGAATTATATCATAAATGTTCTGGAGTATGTATGTTGTCTCTGTGGTTCCACATAGGTGATCAATAAAACAATGCACCAGCAGTTCACAGGTTACATACAGTGTTAAACCTGTCACTCCCGACCGTTGATTCTCATAAATAAATTCCACATTTTAAAGGCTTTTAAAAGTCCACCCACCCACCTACACTCCTCCACTGAGCATTTGCAAAGCACCTGCGGCTCGACTAGCTGTCATAAACCTGCTACGCTGCACACAACACGATCATTAAAGGTAATCTGTGTGGGATCTGGGCCAAATATATCGGTGTCAGATGAATTTGTTTGCATCCATAGACTGATGGCTGATGTCTGTTGGCATAGTACATTATTTCCTCTGTCAACACGGCTGTTGATGTTTAACCTAAAGGTGTGACGGAAATGATTTCCCTGGAAAGAAGAAGAAAAACCATTACTCTCAAGAAGCAAGGAAACAGAAAGTGAACAGCAGAACAGTTCTGCTACTGTCAAAGTTTGTTTACTGCCACAGAGATTCACAGCTCCTTACATTAACAGTCTGCTCAAATTATAGTCCAATAAAGTGTATATTCACCCTCATCTGTGTGTGTGTCCCTGTGCTCTGAACCATGTTGTCATGTGTCTCATGTAGTGAATGTTGCTGGATGAGGACAGGTGAGTACCACGCAACTACACACAAGTAAGTAAATAACATTCTCAAGAGCTATTGAATTGCTGAATTGTCACCCAGCCCTATGCTACACATAAACAAAGGCCTCACCAGTGTAAGTTATCTCATGCGTGTGTTATTTATTAACTATGGAGCTGGTGTCAGGACATCTATAGCTAACTCAGCATAAGGATTGTCTATGTCTCTGTCTTTGTCCTAAGTGAAAAAAACACACACACACACACACACACACAATAGTGACTAATTATCTAATTAGCATGTTGTATCTTGTTTCTTTAAGTTGCATGTGGACAGAATGTCTCTCAGGGTGTCTCGCAGTCAGTAAACTCAACTTTTAGTCTGGCAAATCTGGCGCCGGGATGCTGTGCCGAGTCACTGCACCCAGGCTGCTGTTTATCAAGAAATATTTCCACTGGTTGACAGGCACGACATAGCCAAGAAAGCCAAGCAATAGTCCCACACATAACTCCCTTAAAATGGTGAATAGATGTTTTTTTTTGTACAGATTAAAGAAGCAAGATTAGAGGTGCTGGTATGTGGATTTTGTTTCCTTTGGACATAGTCAGGCTAGTTGTGTCCCCCATGTTTGCTGTCTTCATGCTAAGCTAGGCTGAGCACATTGCTTCATACTTAACACACAGACATGAGACTGAAGTCTCATGAATTTTACTCTTTAAAAGAACATATACAAGTATATTTACCAAACTCATAGTACCTGAAGTAATATGTTTTATAGCCAGTGTCACTTTTATGACCTGTGTGTGCCACGAGGATATGGTATAGGTATATGTATGTATATGTATGGTAGGAGATTGTAACTCAGTATCATGTTGCAGCAAAGATCATATGTGTCAGCTTTTTTTTTAGTGCCATATCTCTTACAGAAGTTAGTCTGACAGAACTAATCCTCTTCTCTATCTGTCGACTCCTTCCCCATTCATTCCATGTCCAAACCCAACTGCACTGCCTCCCCTGAAGCAAGCGACGCGTCCTTTGGAAACATGAGTTAGGACTCCACCGTCGAAAAGGAGTGGTGGAAGAATAAAAGGCAGCCCTTTGCATCTGGGATAACATGAGTGAACTTTTTCCCTGAGAGGAATGCTGTCTTGGCACTGGGATTCTCTGTCATTATACTCATGCATACTGCTGCACAGACATTATGATAAACAGGTTTGTAACAGAGGCTTCACCCACCTTTTCATTTGGAGAATTCACTCCACCAACATTTTCAGGCAGACTCACCGAAAGTCCATGACTTATGTTCACATGAGGCCTATACAGGTTACATCTTCACAAACTGTCCTTGGTCCATCCACTCTGGGTACTGACCTGCAGCGACTGGGCCCCAGCCTCAGCAGACTAAAACATCTTTAAAAATATGATCAATATAGTTTAATAATATCCCAGTATGATGTTGGAACAAGGGCATTTATTTATTTATTTTTAAGCTAAAATGCAACATTCTCAATGTAAAAGACAGTATCTAGACTAATGACACCATATCCATGTCAGTAATTTGCTGTATTTTGATTGGCTAACTAAAGTTGCAGCATGTACTGTTAATGCCATCATACTGTCGTCAGGTTTTGTCAGATGGCCTCTATTCTACAGTACGTCGCAGTGAACGCTGTAATCTTAAACTTATGTAACATTAAAGGGGCGTTCTGCACTGAGGGGCCAATACAGCAAAGGCTGAGGTGTCTTGACTTTTAGTGTGGGTCAGACAACCAGAACATTTAGGATCATTAAAACAAGTGTTTTAATTTTGGGAATTTACAGTCAGGAAAAATCCCTCCGAAACCAGTGACTGCTCTCACTTGATTATTAACAACTTGATTAGACTTGACACAGCTACTCCAGAGCAACAGATGACAATAAACGACACGCTGAAGAGTGCTCAATACAACAGGTAAACAGATCTGCTTGTGTGAGTTTAAACCGTGTTTTTTTTCCTTATGATGACTGACTTGAGTTAAACTACAATTTCTAGTTGATACTGTAAACTGGCAAACTTTTCTTTTTTGGCTAATTTTTATTAGGCTGTGATTATGAGCTGACAGTACTAACCCACTCTGGGTTAAAAAAAACATCTGCAAACATCTACACCCATGTCTGCTATGAATGCAGTATGTTCCAATGCACATATACTGTATATGTTCACTGTCCACGAATGCTGAGCATGCCTGTCTTTTTACGTGAATCTGCACAGTGTTTATATGGAGGACTTTGGACAGTTGCTAATGTACAATACTGTAAACAGGTGTCGATATAGGACATATTTTGTGTGTTAGCTGTTTTGCATTTTAGACCCTTTGAGACCAAAATAAATCTAGTTTGATGAATGCAAATGCCTCCTCAGCGCAGGATTTTGGAATGCTGATGTGTCAGATGGGAGATGCTGTTCTCACCTTGCTGTAGGGATGAACTAAATGTTATCATTCCTTTCCATCTTCCTTCTCCACTTTCTTCTTCACTCCATCTCGCCCCCTCACAGGACGTACAGTAACCTTCTCCAAAACAGGAGAGACCTGCAGACAGATTAAGAGGACGATGATTTATTAGGAGTCAGAAAACAGACAGCTGTTTGTTAATGATTTCTCTCTTCCTCTCCCTCCTCCCCTCACACACTCACACCAATGGTTGTAGCCTTGGGCAACTCCTGACTTTTATTTTATCTCCTCTCCGCGGTCCCCTTCTCTTCCTCATTACCTTTTTTCCTCCTTTTATTCACCTCTCTCTCTTCTCTGTGTCTCTTATTTTGTCCTTGTCTTCCATATTTTTTTAATATACACTCTTACTCCCTCCCTTTCTCTCTCTTGGCCACATTCATCTTCTGATTGTTATGATTGCTGCGCGTTCCTCTTTCATGGCCTGCAGGAAGAGTGAGTTAGTACATGTCAGTGAGCACAGGTATGCGCTATGGACACTGGCTGGCTCATTCACCGACTGCTCACATGCACAGGCTGCAAAACAGAGCCCTGAGTCAGCCACACAGTAACAGTGCAGCAAACAAGATACTGCCACATGGCCCAAAAGAGTGAAATACCCCAAAACCTCCTTTTGAATCCTTTTTTATTTTCATTTGTGATGAGGCTGATCTATTTCTGAGAGGTTAAGTATGATGCAGATGTATTGCAGGGCTGGATGATACATGGGAAATCAGTAACATGATATTATTGCTAAGAATATGTTTATAATTCATTAATTCATCTTCTATACTGCTTGATGTGTTAGGGTCACGGGGGAGCTGGAGCCTATTCCAGCTGACTATGGGCGAGAGGCGGGGTACACCCTGGACTGGTCGCCAGTCAATCGCAGGGCTGACACACAAAGACAGACAACCACACACGCAGAGACAGACAACCACACACACACACACTCACACCTACGGGCAATTTAGAGTAGCCAATTAACCTAATGTGCATGTTTTTGGGATTGTGGGAGGTCCAGAGTACCCGGAGAGAACCCACGCAAGCACAGGGAGAACATGCAAACTCCACACAGAAGAGCCCAGACCAGGGTTCGAACCTGGACCTGAACCCTCTTGCTGTGAGGTGACAGTGCTAACCACTGTGCCACCATGCCTATGTTTGTAATATGTAGAATGTATTCAAAATTACATACAAAGATCAAACTGACATTCAGTGCATTTAATGGTTACATTTTATAAAGATAATCTCAAAAATCCTAAATTACACAGTGTGATTTTAATCAGGACACATTTCCACTGAATGCTGATAATCAGACATTTTGAATTATCACTCTCTGCAGGTATTTGGAAAAGGTTTTATGTTGAAACCAAAACAAAAAAATTTGATTATGACAACATCAGTTTCCATTTGATGGCACAGCCATAAATGACTGTGAATTTTATAGTTTAGATGTGCAACAAGCTGAGCAACATACTGTCTGACAGTGTGGAACAACATGATTTTTCCAGGGTTAAAGCTGCAAGTTTATTTTCCCACTTTAGAGCAGAAAAACATAACATCAACAAACATAACATCATTTTTGCTCTGATTTAGTCTCCACGTACACCACTGAGAGAAAATTCTACCTCTGTAGCAGCTAAATGCTCCACTATGTTCTGTGCCTAGTGCCTTTTTTCTGTAAATAGTTGCTGCTGGGGCCGATGAAGGTTGATGGGAGTTTACAGGCCAGAAAACAAAAAACAATGAGTTAAAAGAGGCTAAAAAGCTCTGTAAAGCTGTGGGGAACTCCAGAGTTGAGTGATGATTCTCTGTGGGTTTGTCACTATGACACCTATCACATTACACATAATCATTTTAAACATTGTTAATCATAGTTATAGAAATACTGGTTAGTGCAGCTTTAAAGCTAGTTAAGGGGAGATACAGGAAAATCACAAACAACTCTCCAGCCTTTAGTGACTTGTTTTCCCCTCACAAAAAAATGGGGACAATTAGACGTCCACCACTGCAGAGTAAACTGCTGTCCCGAGGTGACCTAACTCCCCACCACCCTCCACCATTCTTTTCATGTTTGATTAGTGAACATAGCTGATACAGCAGCGAGCAAGGGGGACTGAGAGAGATGAGAGAGTTCAAGCATGCCTTAGCAGCTTCTTTCTGTCACCATCTCACAGTCTGACGTTTAATGAAAGCTGCATGCAGGTGTGCATGCACACACACACACACACACAGCCACAGGCACTTCTAGCAAGACATCTGCACCCACAGTTATGCAAATGCATACATGCACAAAGACAGACATGCAACTTTGCACTTTTAGCGTTTGTATGTGTAACTGCAAATAGCACACAGTACATGAACAGAAGCACAATACATTCATTTTCGCTGATAAAGCACACCCCTCTAGCATCACGTAAACTCATGTATTTATTGGTACACACTACCACTGAGGAGCAACATTTTTCTCTCCAACTCTGTCAGCTCCTTCCTCTCTCTGTCTCTTTCTGTCTCAAAGCAGGTGCTGAAATGAGACACTAAATAACTATTAGAGTTAGAGGAAGGGCAAGAGAGGGGGAGGAGAAAGAGAAAATGAGAGAGCGCTTCCCCAACAGTAGCAGAGAGAGAGAGAGGGAGGGAGGGAAAAGGAGCGAGAGGGAAGGGAGAGCAGAGGAGCTTAGAGAGGGGATCTGCATTGTAAGTAGCTCTGAGAGCAGCAAGTGGTGGCCGTTTTTCATCCTGTTTTTGTTTTCTGGAGGAGCAAGAGAACAAGAAGAAGAAGGAGGAGAAGAATCAGGCAGAAGAGCACAGATTTGAAAAGTCTGAACTGTGTTAAAAAAAAAAAGAAGAAGCTGAAGGAGAAGAAGGGAGGAGAGAAGCCAGGAGGAACACAAGGCAGCAATGGATAGCAGAGTGGCTCAGTCTGACCCTGGGATGGCCTGGATTCACACACTGCTGCTGGCCACCAGCCAGCACACACACTAGACTGCTAACGCCAATGAGGTACGGTACTGAAAACCGAAACAATAACTGCTGTACACAAAAATGAGCAAAACAGTGAAATCTATTGACACATTCCACGTTCATGTCAACACCGTTATGCTCCAAGCTGGAGAGTTTTGCTGCCGAGAGTGAAAGTCGAGCTGTGTTATTTGCCCGTTGCAGGTTGAGCTTCGTGTGGTGCAACTTAGATAAAGTAGGACTATGCAGCTTGTCAGGTGCATTGTATGTATTTGACAGCATAAAGGCTCTGGAAACAACAGTAGACACTGTTTCTATATGGAATTCAGGAAACAATACCACCATGAGATGGGTTATCTGGACTCTGTTTGCCTGGATATTGTTTTGTCTCTACTAACCAAATCGGCCATTTAAATAAAATCCTTATGCATGTGTGTTACAGTGGGATACAAGATTAAAATGTGAAATTTGACAGTTGTACCATTGCTTTCACTTTTCTGCAACATGAAAGTTGCAAACATCCAGCTCAAGTAGATGCATAAATCCTGCCAGTGGGATCATTAGCTTCTCTATTCATTTATTCTCTTGGAAGAAGTTGCTGCTTGCATCAATAATGTTTCCAGCAGCTCCCTAGGCAGTGCAGAGTGAGGTGAGCCTTGAATGTGATGGTTGCAGTGCAGCAGTGAGTTGTTGCCGAGCAGGGCAGGTAAGTGCATGTCTGGAGTATGTTGGATGAGGGGTTGTTAAAAACTGTACATGGCTGAAACTTGGTGCCGCAGCACACACACACTCTGCTCTGTTCTGTGGGACATTTTAGCATAAGACTCAAACACCTTCTCTGCCTGCGGCTTCAGGCGAAGCAAGAGCCTCAGGTTGTTAACCTAGGCCTGTACATGGATCTGTGTGTATGTGTGTGCACACAGTAATTTGGGTTTTCTTTCACCCTGAGTCACTGTTTGTTTGTTCACTCATGTGGAGCCTCCAGCTGGTCAAGTTGTTGACACTGCTCCATGAGGGATAAACAACAACAAAAGGATGACATCCAGCAACCAGGTTTTAATTTTTAATTCTCTGGAAACTGTTCCCTTTGATTGTGAACCACATCTGAAACAGATGACCTCTGTCCTGAATCTTTCAAACACCTGTCAGCAAAAGGGTGAGCTGAGGTGATGACTGCCTTGCTGTCTGCCATCCTGATGAGTAAGTGTACTGTCATGTGAGTTGACTGGTGCTGTGCATATGGATAGTCTGAAGGGTGCATATTTTGGCTGCAGCACAATTAGATAGCTGTGGGTGATTTCTGTATTATCTGATTTACTACGGTTTGTCTGACTCAAACGCACCACCTGCATGCTGGGTAGATGTGTACCAGGACAAAGCATAAATCGGAACTTTGAACCGCTTTACTGCACTTTATGACAGGCCGGAGTTCCCCTGTTTGATGGCAGACTTCTGATAACCATACATTTGTGTTTTTTTCAATAGTCATCAAACTGGTAAACAAAAAGATTCAGGATGGCTGATTTCATTTAGCTGTGATTCAATTTCTAGCCTGTAAGCACACTACTGTAGATTTGATTTCACTCTGCATGCCTGCTCATATCACTCACAGATTTACAGCTCAGGTCACCACAGGGCCACTCCCTCTTCCCACTTCCTCCCTCCCCCCAACTGTATGTCTGGAGAGCACCTGCCCCATCACCTGCCACTCAGACAGAGGCTGTCTGAGTGCACAACTTATATGTATGTGTGTGTGTGTGTGTGTGTGTGTGTGTGTGTGTGTGTGTGTGTGTGTGTGTGTGATGTGGGGAAATGATCCAGGATGCCACACCTCACCCTCATCCTACCCCATAACTCCCTGACCTCGCTCAGGTAACCCTGCATGCAAATCCTACCTGTGCTCCTCTTGTGGTTTTTACGTTCACATGCACACACACATGCTCACCTGCCACCCTGAATGTGACTCAGTGTCTGGGCTCTGTGTTTTGCACTGAACTGTTCTGGTTAAAACAAGGCTAAAGTCATTAAGTATCACTGACTGAAAGCAACCTGCCCTTTAAACTTCAGTGACACTGATATTTTCAGGAAGCTCAGTCACTTTCCTAGCCTTTTGGCTTGTGGCCTAAATAGCAGCTGCCCTAATGGCCCTTAATAGCAGACCTTGCTTCTGCACGTGTAGAGCTGAGTTTCTTTGTTTGTCTCCTGCCCCAGCCTAGTGGTCAATTTCAGAGGAATGAGTGTGCCGAGTCATCCAGGGAATGTGGAAAAGTCTCTCTGTGTGTCAGGGGGTTTCATCTGGGGGTTGGGCGCTTCTGAAGTAGGACATGAACTTGTTCTCAAACCTAGTCTATAAAACAGACCACCTACTGAGTTTCTATTTGTGCATTCAGTTAATAATAATTTAATAATGTGTTTCGCTTTGACTTGTAGATAGAAAAGTTAAGTTCCCAGAGGGCTCTAACTCTTTAAAAGCACAAATCATTCACTTTTTAGGCAGCAGTGCACGGGATGTGTTATTTATTAGTAAATCTACGTGTCTGAGAATATTTGGCCCATGCATGAAGCGTGAAACAAACAGAGGGTTAAAACTTGAGCCCTGAGGCGATGTGTTCCGATCACTGCCGTGGCTGCGTTGCTGCACACCTGTCTAGCACTGTAGCCCTCAGGTTATTTCACATGGTGACCTGGCCAATGCAATGCAGTGTGTTTTTCACATTTTTACTCATGCAAGATATTAAGCTTCTTCACTAGAATGTTTTTTTTTTTTTGTGAGTCTTTGCTCTTCTGAAAAAAAAAACTTTTTTTTTTAGTGCTTTCTCAATTCATTCCTCTAATGCTCAGAGTCGGGTTGTGAATAGTTCACATGTTCAGCTTTGGGCTAAAATGAAATAGTTTCTGGATGGTCAGCTTGTTAGGTGTGTTCCACTTTTACCCGATCACATTTCAAAACAAGAAGCAGCCCAGTGGATTGCTTGTGCATACCTGTCCAGATAATAAAAGCACGAAGTGGGGTGGAGGAGGAGGGGGGGTGAGGAGAAACTGCTGGTGCTCAGCTGGGAAAAAGTGGAGCAGAGTGCTAAAAAACAGCAACGAAGAGCACGCGAGTGAATACAAGAGCAGATGAATGCAAGAGATGCATCAGCAATTTGTTGTAAAGTAGGTCAGCCTCTTGAGAGCTCAGCGGCAAAGGATCAGATTGGAATCAAAGTGCTCTGATTGACAGTTTGAGTACAGAGTACAGTACCCAGCCTCCTCATTTTCAGTGAATTTCGAACTGAAAAAAAAAAAAAAATCTGAAATGAAGTTTCTGCAGATCCACGACTGGCACAGCTTCTTTTAATGTTACTCAATTACCTGCCCTGTCCCAAGCTGACTAGTTCCCACTGAAAATGTCATTCTGAAAAAATAGGTCACAAATATAGGGTTTTGTTTTTAATAAAGGCTAAGCTATTTCCTAAAAAGAAAAAAAAAAAGCCTGTCCGCCACTCAGGCAACAAACACAAAATCATGATCTCAAACCAGCAATCACACTGTCCACTCATGTCAGCATTCAATTAACTAATCTGAAAACATCTGAACATACTGTAGTTGTGTCCTAATTTGTAGATGCTAGGAGCTAGCTTTAAACTGACTGAGCGACAAGCAACAAGGAAGAATGGCACGGGTGACAACTCAAGCCACGACACGACCCACATCAGTTTCACACACTGCAGAAAATATAATCTGCTGGCCGCTAGTACGTACATTAACTCTACTGTTGCAAATTCTCGCTGTTGTCTGGTAGTAATATATGTACCTTAGCTCTACTCTAACCATTTAAGATATCAGTACAGTCTGAAGGAAGTTAGTTATACTAATTATGAACCAGGTTACATGAGATCACAAGCTAAAGAGCAACTGCAACAATACAATGTAAATCATCGAAGAGGTTGATAAATAAAAGAAAGAATTCACAAGCTAGCTTCTTCTTCTAGCTAGCTGAACACTCATAGTTGTGTAATATGGTGCCGTAAAGTATTACGCACTTCTCGCAGGAGATTGTACCCCCTTAACCCAAGTTATAAAGTGCAAGAAAAGACATTCAGGGTGTGGAGTGGGATTGTTATTTTAAGGTAAAATTGCTGCATAAAGTTGCTTTAAATGGTGCATGAGCTGGGGACTATTTTCTGCTGTGAAGTAATACACATTTGTGTGAGTGAGTATTTATAGCAGCAAGACAGTGTATGTGGTTGACCTAACAGTGCCCATCCTCATGGTAATGAAGGAACATGTCACCCAGTGCAGCAGTATGGCTTACTGTAACTTTTTGTTTGTCTGAGGTAAATATTTGATCTGAGGATGAGGGGCCTTTGACACATTAAACACTGGCTCATCACTTTTATTTCATTGTTATTAACAACTATATATGAAACATAAAATTGACTTATGTTGAGCTGTTTGTAAAATTGTTTTTTTTTTTTTTTTTTTTTGATGATGGACTATTGTGTATTTTATAACATTTAGATTAGGGAAAATACTGTAAGCCATCAAGGTCAAGATATATTCCTAAGGTACTGGGTTTAACTTTCGTGCGCTCCTTTTCTTAGAATCTTATTGCATACAGATAACCATTGTCTGTCAGAAGGTACTGATTATGAGATTTTCTGGATTTACTGTGTGTTGGATCCTTTGCCTTCCATCAGCTTGGTAGCTTTTGTGACTTATGACAAAGCGCCATAATTAGATCAGGTTATTTCCATAAGTTTGTCAATAGCTCCTTTGTGTCTTTATCATCCTGGCTGTGTGTCTCCTCAGTGTCAGCTTATCTGACTGCAGTTGTTATGGTGGCAGAGTGAAGCGAGGGGGAGGGGAGGTTAAAGGTCCAAAAGTCTTTGCGTTTACACGTGAGATGCTCACCATTTTTTCAGGCTTTTAAATTAGAGATTACTGTTTGTCTGTTTCTGTTAGTGGAAATACCACTGAGTGAGACAAGGTCAGGGAAGGCCCCTCTACGTCCTGTCGCTTTCAATCAAAGGCTGATAGCGTCTCAAACAAACACAAACTCACATTCAGGTGTGCCTTGTGTGTGTGTCATAGCTCTGTGTGATCATAAGCCGTGTTGTCAGTATGCATCTTCGTAGTGTCTCGGAAGGTCGTGGGTAAGTTGCCTGAGGCTGTAAAGGAGGATTAGGAGGACCCACACCATGTGTAAACATTTGGGTAACCCCCCCCCACGCCCGCCTCCTCCGTAGCCTCTGGGGTGCTCACCTGTCTCAGTGGGTGGAGGCTGGAAGGGGAACGAATACCAAGAAACACTGACCTGAATTTGCTCAACTATTCTCACACCATCCAGGCTTCTGATCTCACACACACAAAAAAAAAATAACAGATTAGCATGTCACCTTGACATCTGGTTTGCTTTCTCTGAGTGGAATCCTCACTGAGGAGGTCGTCTTGATTGAGAGATTTAGATGTAGCCCATTAAAATACCAAGAAGATACTTCCTGGCTTTCAAAGTTACATGCATTGCCATCAGCTTATTCAAATCTCTTAGCTTAATCTATTGAAATAACATCCAAGAATTTCGAATCATTTCAATAACTGATTGCACTGAGTAACTGAAGAAGTGTAACTTTATTGTCAAAGCGAGAAATTATTTACGGACAAAAAAGCCTGCCTCAAACAAGCATAGGAACTTCTTGCATAATGTATTTAAACAGCAAGTTCCCAGTTGCCTTTAATCATTTTTATGTCAACATATAATAATTTGATCAAAATAATTGTATGTAAAATCAGCACACATATTTAATGTGTTTGAGCTTGACACCAGCCAGCAATAACTCACCGTGACTATACAAAAAAATTGTGGCTGTTATGTGATACCAAGTTAGCAGTGTGATCACTATCCATTGATACAGAGTTGATAGAAAATGTTACAAAAACTGGTTTTGTAAAACACAGGAGGGCGGTTTTCCCAGAAGTGACGCAGAATGATGTCATGTCTTGTCTCGGCAGACAATGCTGGGTTCTTTAGTCTACTGCTTGGCAATTAGTGGTCTGATGTGACCGAGTTAAATCTCACACACACACATGAGCTGGTCACACCACACCGTCAGGACACTCCAGTCTGTCTGACCAAACACACCGGACTCAGGCTCACGGACAGAGAGCGTGTGGGGGGAGGGAACAGACACTATCATTTTCCAGAGGAGGTTTCACATATTGTAAGTTCCATTTGATACAATATAAGTTGGCTGGACATGTAGGTTTTAATCACCCACACCTCAACGGTGCAAACTACTCAAAACGATGACCCTTTGAAAGCCATTAAATGGTCTCACAAGCTCACAGTCTTCAGTAAATGAATAAAATGTCTGATGAAGCACTCACACTGTAGTTTGATAATCAAACTGAACTCCGAGTTTGTTTCACCACTGTCATTTATTAGTTGACTTGTTTAAACTCAACTGAAGAAATACACAGATTGAAATATTTTTCTCTTTTTGTCTGTATTTGATAGCAGATAGTTCACAGGAAACAGGAGTTTGTTTTTTTTCAACATCCATGTTTGTTTAGCTATGAGTAGGACGTTACAAAATGTCTTGAAATTCAAAAAGTTTTGAGTTATTATTTCATATCAAACAAAAGGATGGAAATCACTTAAAACAGTGTGAAATCTCTGTCCTGGCAAAGCCAGACTTAATCTCACAAGCTCAGTTTTAGCCTGAAAAACATCCCCTGAGAAAAAGATCACCAAATTATGGAGAGTGGCAACAATAGAAATGAGGAGAAATAATACGAGAGAGAATGCACAAAACAAGCGTCCACCCTCAAAACACTATCAATAAACCTTGCATCCACCTCACAGACACAAATGACAAACACACACGGTAACTAATCGTAAGCCTACAAAACTGAAATGTTTTCAGGATGCAGTGGCAGATCGCATGTATTGAGGAACTTTGTTCCAGAAACTAGGACCAATGTAAAAAAAAAAAAAAAAAAAAAAAGAAAGCACCTTCACGAGATATAAATCTTAGTTCAGGTAGAGTCAGTGCCAACCTGTGTTGTCTTGAAGGTTGGCCTTGATCAGCCCTCAACAGCAGGGGTTAGCCCAGTTATGGTTACTGTGAGTCAATTAAAGGATAAGGCTGGTTATTTTCTGTATTTTTGGTATATTTGTGTCTCGTTACATTCTGAATTTGCTTCTGTGAAGTTGGCATTGAGCCCCACTAAAGACTAAAGAAACTTTCTTCTACTCAAGACATACATTTTTAAAAATGGGTCACAAATATTTAGTTTCATTAACCCGCTGGACACTGCAGTTTTAGCAAATGCAGTTAAAACAGTAAAGTAGTGCATTTGTTGGCGACTACTTCCAGCTGTGGATTAATATGGATTTGGGGCTCTTGTGAGTATTTCCAGCAGTAGGAGGATACATGTGGGAATAAATTAAAATAAACCAAAGTACCCATATTCATAGTTGGATCAGTTCATTATTGGTTTTTGTCTTTTCATGGGATTTGTTGAAAGAAAATAAAATATCAAAGACTTATTCTTTAAAGTGGGCTAGACCAGACCTGTGAAAAGAAGAGCCTAGGAAAACCCCAACCTGAAGACATGAAAAGTGTGTGATTATAGTCAGTGAGCTGGTCAGAAATGTACTAAGCTGCCGAATCATGATGTGTTTTATAAACTATTAGAAGAATTTAGAAAGTAAATTAAAAGTTGAGAGGTGAAAACTGACATGCCTAAACCAGCTGCCATGTTTTTTGTTTTTTTTTTTAAGTTTGAAAGTCAGAGACAAACAGTCACAGCCCGACTTGTGGCGCACTTGTCTGGGATGTTTGATGTTGATGTTTTAAATTATATATTGATGTCTGACAGTCAGCCTTGGACGAACCACAGAGAGCAAAGCCAAGCAGGCTGCTGTTGCCAGGCTGAGAAATCTCAATTGATAGCAATCTTGTGGCCTAGAGATTGTGTTTCTAGACAACTAAAAAGAAAACGTGTTGTGCAGGAAATGTAATAGCTGGCCATATTACGTTCAGAGGCAACATATTTTTCCATGCACAGGTGTAGAATGATCATTTTCCTCTGTGGAACATTAAGCGTCTTCCAGACTTCCCCTTTAAGGCCGTGTCACCATCACATTCCCTAACATTAGAAAAGTAAACAGAGTAGAAGTGTGTTTCTTCATCTTCATGAACCACAAACAGCTCCAACAGCATATCTATTTGTTGTAACACCCTCATCTCCCCCCTGGCAAACATCAAACAAACTTTAATTATCCGATTACACAACATTTGACTCTGTCATGAGGCTGAATCAGCAATGGATTTATGCTCATATTCATATGATACACTCCATTAAAGGATTATTCTGAGACCTTTAAGATGAAAAATATCACAATTAAAAATGCTCCTTGTATGGCTGCTGGCATTAAAGGCATGCCTGAGTGCCATTCATTAACTGCTGTATGCAGACACACCGTCTTAGAGCAGCCTAGTGAAATTACAGGGGGAAACACTGGCAGCAAAGTCCGTAACTGTCACAAATAACACCCTGCTATGACAAGGGAAATTATATGTCTTTGGAATTGAAATTTTAATAGCGTGATATAATTGTATCAGCATTAGGAATGTGCAGTACGTGTAATCGGAGACTGTCATGTTTTGATAAATGTGGTGGTGAGGTTTATTGTCAGTTTTTGGGATCTCTGAGGCTTCTTGATCAAATGAGCATATAGCTAATTTTCTACAAAGAGATGTTGATTTATGACGCGTTGGCTGTTGGTGGAGGATTATGTGAACATTAGTATAATATTGAAAGACGAGATGATCATGGAAACTAAAATTTATTTCCAGACAATACACTGTAAACAAGGAAATAAGTCATGTTTAATCTCGTATGACAGACTGTAGACAGAAGTAAGTAAAGTTTAGATAATGCTGTACATCTACAGCAGGATTACAGTATAACCACCATCCAGACACCAATAAGCTTGAGTCATTATGCAGCCATGGTCTAGATGTGTTTATATGGCTCAGTGGCTGCACTATACGAGTAGATCAGTATAAGGAGTTCCCACACCCTCTCAGGTGTCCTGTGCTCAGGGCAGCCTGGCCCAGGCACACACATAAAGGCTGCCTTTGTCTGCAGCAGGGAACAGGTAACTATTTGTGCTTGCACTACCGTGTGTGTGTGTGTGTGTGTGTGTGTGTGTGTGTGTGTGTGTGTGTGTGCATGCATACATGCAAACATATGTGTATGTGTGTGTGTGTGTGTGTGTGTGTGTGTGTGTGTGTGTGTGTGTGTGTGTGCGTGTGTGTGTTTGAGTGTAAGACAGAAACACAGAGCGGTAGGACTGACTGGACAGCCTACTGTTGCCACAAGAACAGGTGTGGCTTTTCAACAGCCTCATACATCATACAGCACATGTGCGCTGTACAAGGAAGGTAAACTGTGATGACAGTCTGTGATTCTCCAGGCAAACAAACACCATTATAAACAAAGTTATACTTTCAGGAAAGTCATTACTTTATGCTTTTATCCTCTTAAAGGACACTCCTATGCTCATGTAAATTACAGGTATACAGTTTACTGTGGTACTACTAACTATAATGTAAAATATATGTATCCCATAAAGGTTTACAGCATATCACTATGATAATTAAACTCTAAATTACAAATAAAAATGCATGAATTAAAGGGTATAATTTCTTAGAATTATCCATGAGGAAGAATCTGCAGTGTGCGTGTGAACAAATACATAAAAGAGATAAAAAAGTTAACAATTAACATTCACAGTGTGACCTTCTGTGTGCCCCAAATTGCACTCTATACAGTAGAGTGAATCTGTATTTTGCAGTTTTAGATTGGAATAATGACAAAGTAAAGCGTGCTTAAAGATTTCAGCGAGCAGACTAAAATCACAATTTTTTAAGTGTCATTCTGATTAGTACTTTTCTCCCACAGTGCACTACACAATGGTAATGGGGCAGCTCCTTACAGAGAAAAAAAAAGATGTAAAGTAATCTGACTGCCTTAGCAACAGTTTAGAAAACTAATAAATTAATACATGGTTCATATTTTTTTCACTATTTGTGAAGTTTTGATTTTGAAATTGCTGTGAAGTCAAGTGGAAGGTTTATTGACTCGTACCTTTCATATTAGGACATGACAATAAAACCGTTTTGTTTTTTTTTTTTTGGTTTTTTGACAAAACATCTTAAACCTGCTCATAAAAAAATGTAAAATTGAACATCTAACTAAACTCTGCTGAGAATGACCATGTGACACAACAAAAGTTCCAGACAAGCTACTAAATGGACCTTGTGTTTCCAACATTTTTGTCTTGACATTTTGTCTTGTAAACTACCAAACTAGTTTTCTGTAAAGATTCTGCACTTGGTCACCATAACCAACTTTTATCAGCTAACATGGCTAAGCTAACTTAGTGCTAGGTAAATACTATCTAGCCTTCAGTGTTGAATGAAATAAAGCCACAGGCAAATAAATAAATAAATAAATAAATAAAATAGCCTGAAGAACTGTCCACAGGAGAATAATGAACAAATGCTGCTTTTGGCTGTCGCTAACTCATTTGATACTCAAAATGATACAAAGTGGAACAGGCTTGAAATGGTGGAGTGAGTCTCTAAATGTGAGACAGCTGATCTGAACAGATAGAAAGCAAGAGACACAACATTAATAGTCATTAGTCATTCACACAGGAAGTCGGCTCTGACAGTTGTTCTGGCTAACTGCTTACTACATAGCTTAATGCTTCACAAAAACACGGTTCATAAACAAGCTTTATGACCTGAGAGAACAAATACTGGATGTCTTATCTGCTTGAACTGCAATATAAATTTTTGCTTTTTTATTGCCAAATATTTATATATAAACAGAAGAATGATCTACAGAGATTTGTCTTGGTTTTTAGGTGCTGCTATCTACAGTTATTTGATTAGAAAAGAATAAAATCATAGCCTTTGTTTAAAAAAATATCAAACCAGTTTACCTCTGCATCCCTCTGTACGTGTGTGTGTGTGTGTGTGTGTGTGTGTGTGTGTGTGTGTGTGTGTGTGTGTGTGTGTGTGTGTGTGTGTGTGTTGTGTTTTAGTGTCTGCACCATTCATTTTACCTGGTGTTTAAACCAGAAGTTGAGGATTACCTGCTCAGGAAGCAGGAGGGTAAGAAGAGACTGAGCTCCACTGGTGTGTGTTTAAACAGCCTGTCAGGACAGCCAACTTTATGACCCACTGCTGGGTTTTAACAGACGCTCACTGTAAATATTCAATCCGAGAAGGTGCCTGCTAGCTAACATGGGCTGACAGGAAGGTAGACCAACAGCCAGAGTGATAGATGAGTATAGATCTCAGGTGAAAGGTGAGAGTGTGAAGGATGTGCTCTCTTCCTCTGTCTGATCGTCTGTTGTGGTATTCTGTCTAGTGCTGGTGTGTGTGTGTGTGTGTGTGTGAGAGAGAGAGAGAGAGAGAGAGAGAGAGATGTTAAATACAGGGGCTGAATGCTGTGTGCAGAGAGGTCTTTAATTAGAGCAGGAAGACACGGCTCATGAGACACACTACTCCAAACTTAAGTGTGTGTGATTGTGCGTCCGTGCATGCACGTGTGTGTGTCTGTGTAAAGACTGGGTTTGACTGGGAAACATCCTGCACGTGTCAGTAGTTCCAGGGCCCATCTCGCTAATTCAAGTCTACTCTGTGTGTGTAGGTGTGTGTGTGTAGGTGTGTGTGCATGCATCTTGAATGAGGCTGCATGAATCCCAAAAATGTACAGAAGCCATTTTAGAAAATTGTGCCACCCTCATCGACTTAACATCCACAGACCGAACAGTTTATTAAACTTACATAACTCTGCTTACTGTTCATTATACCAGAATATACTGTGTAACACTCAACCGAGTCTGAGGAATCTCTGGCACGACTAAGCTAAGTTGCTAACAGTGAGCTGTGTCCAGTCAGCCATGTTTGATTGCTGAATAAGTAGTTTGTTGCTGTTTCTTGTGGAAACATTCCAGTTTTCCCCTGTTTTGTCCCTTGTTTGCTTTAGACTGTTCAGTCATCCCAGCACATTTTGTCCTCATGATCATAGATAACAACACCAAAATAAATTAATAAAAACAGGGCATACTATTTATTTGGGATACATGTTACTCATAAATAGTCTAAATTTCCTTATTACAGAGGTGACCAAACAGAATTTGCTTTCATATCTTCTATATAAACTCTCTTTTAATTTATAATCCACATTTAATGGAGGTACATTTAATATATCTAAAATATTATATTTATATATATATATATATATATTATTATATATATTTTTTTTTTCTCAGTTGTATCTTTATATGATTCAAAGTAACAGGATTTATATTTTTTTCCTGATATTCCTGAAATTAAATATTCTACTCTGACTTTAAATTAATAGAAAATATTAATGGAGAGATGAAATAGAAAAAGGCAAACACATAAGATACCAGTGTGTTGCAGTGTGTTACTTTACCATAAAAGGTCAGGAAATGTACAGTATATATTTGGTACATTGCACGGGCGGGTTAGCCCTAAACAAGAACAAAATGTGAGAGTGGCTCCATTAGCTGTGAAAAGCTTATTAAATAGTATTAAGCAGAGTTTGAATGCAAGTTTTCTTTTTTCCACTTTCCTTTTGCAGCTCCCATGTGTTCATTCAGCCATGCTCCCTGGGTATGGATTCTCACCTTTTCCTGATTTCCAACCCCACCTTCACGCTTTTCGCTGCAGAGGAGAGAGTCCCAGCATGTGGATCCCTGGCTCAGTAGAGTCCCAGGCTCTGAGCGAGTCCCAGGAGGACAGGCCTCTCCTCCACCCGTGCCACCACAAGCATGTCGCCGTGTGCCAGCAGGAAACATTGGCTTTTATTGAGCTTCAGCCACCAGTGACTCCTAAACTGAGGCCAACTCTCATTCCAGATGCACAGTGTATAACACACTCCCGGCCACTGAATGGTTTCAGACACACACTAAACGAACTCAATGACATGCAGAACGGCTGCCACAGGACGGACAATGAACATGAAACAACACAAAATTTGAACTCTCATACACCTGAGGGTGATGGTGATCTTGAATGCCCCAATGGGACTTCTTCTGTGCAGGAGCAGACTGAAAGGCCACGAACCGTCACAACAGTATGTCGTCCTCACCACGCAGCTCTTAGCCTCCCCCTGTCGTTCCCTCTGTCCTCTCTATACACAAACAGTGACTCATGGGAATCTCATTTACCTTGCTCATCATCCTCACCTGAAGGTCCTGGGTTTCAGAACCCAGACTCCTGCCAGCCACAGAGGAGGACATCACAAGGTTCACTGAAAGAGAAGTCCATCCGTGAGTGTGTAGCTTATCTTATTATGGACAAAGTTAACATAACAATTAAGGTTTTGTTTTGGTTTTTTTTTTTAAACTTAAATGCTTCCTCTTAACCTAATAAAGTTAATTCTTGTTTCCAGGGCGAAAGATGCAGGTTTATTCCCCTGACAGCCCAAGCGATGAATCTCTCAGCAGCCCAATCCTGGATGCAGACTACATCTTTCCTGGACCTTTTGCATCCTTCCTGGAGGAGGACCTTAGTGGATTATCTTCCCTGGAGGCCATTTCATGTCCGTCATCCACAGATGGTGCTGCAGATCTCCCAAACCTCAGTCATGATGATATTTTTAATTTACCTACAGAACCACTGCAGATAATAGAGGACTCAATACTGGTTGAGAGGGAAGATAGAGGTAGTGCAGAGACATCCAGCGCCACAGGGGGGAGCTTTTTGTCACGCAGCCGTCAAGGGGACCAAGAGCGGAGGCGCTTCTCAGCTTCAGAACTCATATCTAGACTTCAGCTGTCTCAGAGGAAGAACTCCTTCACTCTGAAGCTGGGGAAATCACTGTCTGCACGTGTAGCCTCCAGAGACAGACAGAGCTCCAACAGCCTCAGCCCCAACCCCGACTGTGAGTAGACAACAGACCCAACATCATGGTCACATTTCATTGAAGGATAGTCCATAACTGCTTATTTTCATATTTATCAAACCATTCATTCAAACCCATGTCCAGAATGGAAGCATCTGTTATTGCTATGTTTCTTCACTTGTTTCTTCAGGTTTTTCCTTTAATTTGTCATTAATGTGTGGTTCAGAATAAGAGATCCAGAACTTCCAGAAAAATATCACTTAATGTAAAACCTCACCATCTGCACTGTAACAATGTGCTGTTCATAAACGATTTGTTCAAAAGGACAAATCTTTTGGGTGAACGAACTGAACTGAATCACTTCCTGAAACTATTCATTCATTTCTCAGTTCAGTTGAACTCTCAAGTGTGTGCAGGGATACACTCAGTAAGTGTGTGAGTGAGTGATCCAAGTCATTGATGTGTTCGCAGAGTTACACTCACACGGACGCCATTCTTGTTGTAAACTGAAAATATTTAGGTTTTGGACAGTTGCTCAAACAAAACAAGGAATGTGAAGATGTTACAGTAGACTGTGGGACGTGCATTTTTTCTGACATTGAACTATAGAAATAGAAAAAATAGTCAACAAGCAGTAAAAACGTTTGGGGCATCATGAATCCTTGGAGGTTTAAAAGATAGAACTGCAAACACCTTCCAAAATAATGAGAAGGTTTCTTGAGTATCTTCTTTAGTATGGACTTGCCTCTTTACGTTACTACCTTCCTGCTGCAGCTCAGCATGGATGTACACAATTAATTAATTTTGCACTAAAAATACAAGGGAATAAATGATTAGCCCTACTTTACCATAAAAATCGAGGAAATGTAGAGTATATGTTTGGAACTTTGCTTAAGAAAACACACGCAGCATAGCCTTAAACAACAACAAAATGTTGAGAATATAAGTTTCAGACTGAGGTTATTATAATACAGTATATCTTGACTTTTTCATACATAAGGTGTCTCGCATCGTGCCTTGGCCTCACTTCTGCACAACCTGCTTTTCATCTTCCCCAGATAAGTCCAACTCCAAGCACCGCAGTTCAGGAGGCTCTAGTGATAGCGCTCCCCACAGTCCTGTAGGACCTGCACCTCCTCTGCCCAGCAATGACAATGGGATGCCTTTGCATCGGTGGAGCACAAAACTCGGGTAAATACAGACTTTAAATATTTCAACAGAAAATGTGTAAAAATCACAAGATCTGTAATAACGTCATTTCATATTTTCTTCCCAGAATGCGAAAGAAATCCATAGAAGAAGACTTGGGCACACTTCCAACTGTTGCTAGTTCAAATCGCTTATCAAGGTTTTTACCTAGTTGTAAGTAGAGAAGTTTTCCTTAAGCTGTTGCCACTGCAGCTCTTTAATCTATCTACACATTTTCCTGAAACCATGTTTCTTGTTGTCAACATTTCTTATGTTTGATTTCTGCAGCGATTCTGTACCAAGAATATAGTGACGTCGCCATCAACAGAGAGATCCAGAGGCAGCAGGGGAAGGAGCCAGGCACAGAGGAGGAGGGTCTCAGGGACGAGGGGTCTGACGGGACCCCGTCTCCATCTAATCTGTCGCCGTCCAGCTCCTTTCGTTCCTCACGAGGCTCTGCTTTTGCACTGTGGCAGGATATACCTGATGTGCGAACCAGTGGTCAGCTCGACAACTTCAGCAACGAGGAGAGGAAATTACAGGAGGTGAGTGAGACATTTCACATTTTGTAACTGCATTTGCATGTTGGGTCTTATTTGTTTCTCTATTGGATTGCCACAGCTGTTTGTTAATGTACCACATGGCAGGCTGACATGCTGTGTCCTTCTCCACTCAGGCAAAGTTTGAACTGGTGACTTCTGAAGCATCGTACATTCGTAGCTTGACGATTGCTGTGGACCACTTCATGTTGTCGCAGGAGCTCGCCGAGTGTCTTGGAGCTCAGGATAAGCAGTGGCTCTTCTCCAAGCTGCCTGAAGTCAAAGATGTCAGTGAGAGGTGAAGTAAAATCCCACTGATATCTCTATTGCCCTCAGATCTTTTTTTTTTTCAACATCTCAGTTATCATGTCTCCTTCTCTGAGTGTCTTTTCTGTTCTCTAATTGCCTGTAGGTTTCTTCAGGACCTGGAACACAGACTGGAGGAAGACATTCTGCGTTTTGATGTGTGCGACATCGTCCTGGATCATTGCCCGGCTCTGCGAAGGGTTTATTTACCTTATGTAACCAACCAGGCTTACCAAGAACAGACATACCAGCGTTTGCTGTAAGTAACTGCTTCCACTGTATGTATAATAAATCATAGCCTGATTTGGAAACCAAACCTGAACTTACATATATGTGCAGGCAAAATCTCTTGGTGCACATTCACTGATGTAGTGCATATAGTTCAATTGTTTCATTCTGGATGTCCATAATCTCCTCTAAGGGTGTTCAGGTGTTGTTTCACACCTGCATGACTTAACTTGCAGGTTTGTTTTGAGTAAGCTGAAGATTTCTTGTCAGGGTAGCTGGAATTTTCACCTAGTTTTTCTAAAAGTCATTAAAGTGTTTCTCTGAATTTCCCCGTCTTGTCCTTTCAGGCACGACAACCCTCGTTTCCCTGGCATCCTGGCTCGTTTGGAGGAGGACCCTATCTGCCAAAGACTTCCTCTTACTTCTTTTCTAATCCTCCCATTTCAGAGGATCACACGGCTCAAAATGCTGGTGGAGGTACGTGATTAAACATTCACTGCAGAATTCATGTTTGCACTTGAAACCCAATTACGTGAAGCTGTAAATGGGGTAATATTGGGACTGGCCAAGCAATTTGACGCAGCAGGTTTTCTTCCCCCACAGTGCTTGACACGGGTATTGTTTACTCCTTGGCATATCTTCAAAAACGTCTTTATTTTTCAGAATATTTTAAAGAGGACAACACCAGGCTCTCGAGACGAGGACACTGCCACAAAAGCTTTCAATGAGCTGAAAAAGGTGGTCATTATCATCTCTAATAGCCAGTTGGATGAGCACCAGAATTATCACTGGTGAGGCATAACAGTAATGACAGTGTTGGTGTGTGTCTTCTTAGATCATCAAAGAATGTAACTCCAGTGTGCAGTCAATGAAGAGGATGGAGGAACTCATTCACCTCAATAAAAAGATTCATTTTGAGGGAAAGGTGACTAAAATCTTTGTGAATTCTTCTTGAGTCTGGGTGGTTTAGGATTCATCTGTTTTTTTATCTTAATTTGTTTATTAATGTTTATTATTCAGCAGCTTCTTTTCTTTCTTTGTAGATCTTTCCTCTTATCTCTCAGTCCCGCTGGCTGGTGAAACATGGTGAACTCCTGGAGGTGGACACTCAGACGATGAGTATTTCTGGATCCAAGCTAAAGTTACCCACCAAACCTGTGTACCTCCACCTGTTCAATGACTGTCTCCTGCTGTCCAGGAGGAAAGAGTGAGTGACGTTCAGTTGATACAAAGAGACCAAGAACTAACATATGATTCATGACATGCAAGAAAGAAGCATGTTTAACATGTATTTCCTTAGTTACAAGATAAGTTTGAATTTGTCAGATATGTCTAACGCAGTGCTCACAAGCCATTTACTGCATGTATGTCGAAAAAGTCACTAGGTCTCTGTATTCATTTATCTTCTTCCTGGCAGTGACAATCTGACAATCTCATACTACTCCTAACTTGACAGCTGTCTAAACGTAGTGTCCGATAGCGATAGCTTATGCTTTCTCTGCGCCAGATTGAATCGTTTCTTCTGGTCGAGAAAAGTTAGCGCTTTTTTTTTGTTTTGTTTGTATGCACCTCAACTAAAAAGCATCAAACGTTGAAAAAACAACTCATAATTCTAAAACATCTACAGGACAACTGACCTAAATGTTAGATACATAGCTACTGCTATATAAATAAAATAAAATAATCTGTTCTAACTTCAGGGGTCGCCATATTGTGCAAGGAGCGAATTGTAGTAAAGGAACAGTTTAGCGTTTTGGGAAATACACTTGCTTTCTTACCAAGAGTTGGATGAGAGGATTGACACCTCTCTCACAGCTGCAGGCCATGTAACTATGGATCTAGAACCAGCAGCCTGCTAGCTTAGCTCTGCATAAAGACTGGAATCAGGGGGAAACAACTAGCCTGGCTCAATCAACAATATCTCTTTGGTTTAAAATGTACAAAAAAAAAACTAAGATTAAAAACAACAAGCTGTAGTTTTACAGGTTTGTGTGTGTCGAATGGATGCACTGACCTCCTGGAGTCTTATTGTCAATGTTATTGACAGACAACCAGCAGAGACTCCTTCTAAGCTAAGCTAATCGGCTGCTGGCTGCACTATGGTTCCATTTCTTCTTAATGTGATGGATTTAAACATTTCCAACTTCGGCACCTCCCAGTGATCGTCTCATAAACAACCCTGTGAAAGACTGCAATGCACAGAACACCCACCAGTCACCCACCCACCTCCCTACGGATCTGACCTGAGGAGAGTGGCATTTAAAGGGCTGAAATCATTTTCAGTTTCATTTTCCAGCAAACACAAATTCACACCATTAGAATAATTTGAAAGAGACTAAATTCCAGGTCAACCAGGAACCTGGTCATGAATGTTAAATATTCATGTACTGTATTCATGTTTATCTTGACAGAAAAATTAGACCTCTTTTTGTTTTGTTTTTTGTTTTTTTTTGCAGTACATGGAAGTTCATGGTGTTCGTACATGCCAAGATAGGAGAGCTGAAAGTGAAGGATCTTAGTCAGAAGTTACAGGGCATCTCAGGCTTCATCTTCCACCTGCAGCTGTGTGAAGGCCATCAGCTCAAACACCAGATCCTGCTCAAATCACACACTGAGTGAGTAACAACACTGTGTCCAAAAACTGTCAGCAGTAATTCACTGAAAACTGGATGCCTTAGCTGATGGTGCTCTAACTAGCTTTGTTGGTTTTATGTTCGCCAAGGAGCGGGAAGCAGAGGTGGATCACAGCGATGTTTCCGTCTGATCCGCTCGAAGACATCGAGCAAGCCAATGAGAACTATGGTCAGTAGAGAGCTGGAAGTTCACCATAGATCAGCAGAAACCTCTTAGTCCTCTCATCATATTTTTAAATTTTTCCTCTTAGATATATCCCAGGTTCAGTGCATCAAAAGCTATCAGGCCCAAGAGCATGATGAGTTAACACTGGAAAAGGCCGACATTCTTCATGCTAAGACCATTACAAGTGATGGTAAGAATCTGGATAAAGTCCTTGCTCGGATAAACTGCATTCCAACTTCATCCTGCACCTAAATTAGCGTAATTTGTGGCCCTAAAAAGTTAGGTTTGTGTGTGTCAATGTCTGTCCGAACTTTAAACAAGCAGTAGAAAATAAGATGTAGTGGGTTGTTTGAGGTCTGATGGATGTTGTCTTTCACCAGGCTGGGTAGAAGGCATCAGACTGTCAGATGGGGAACGGGGCTGGTTCCCTAAATCCTATGTGGAGGAAATCACAAGCCGCAGCGCACGACTCCGCAACCTCAGAGAAAATATCCGCATCAAATGTGTCATGCAGAAGCTGGAGGGAGAGGACTAACCCTTTTGTCTGAGGTGCATTTCAGTTTCTAAGTTTTCATTTTTAAGCCTCTGGATCATTGTTTTAATTTTAGATGGATGTGGGGCCTTTGTATAGTTTCCAAGTTCTAAAACAAGCCAACATTTTTGACTGATCTTACTAATTTCTTTTAGCACACTTGCTGTGAGTACAGCTGTGAATACAGCGTGTTGACTACAGTTCACATTCTGTAGTTTCTAAACTTTGTATGAGCAGTTACTTTATGCATGCTTTCTGGGAATGCATCAATACCTTTTCTTAAAAGCAGAGGAAAACTGAGGCTAACTCAGAGTCTGTCACCACAGTCTTCAGTCCCTCTTTGAGCTGTCTTGTGCAAAAAGCTTGTCTTCACACAATACGTCCTGCTTTAATTTAAGCACACAACAGTATCAATGCACTACAGTGCACCTGTTCCTTTTCCTCCATGGATGACACCCTCCCTGTATGGAAAGCAAATGGTCTCTGGTAACAATATGAACTGAATGAACTCTTGATGATTGGCCCAGACAAGGCAACCACATGGTGGCTTAATTAGTTTTCAGATGGTTCTCACAATTCTCCTGTAACATAAATAAAATTTGAAAGTTGAGAAATGGACCAAGACATTGAAGGTTTTGATCTTTTCATGCATTTTGCTGACAGTAAAAAAAAAAATAAATAAATAAATCAACACCAGCCTTTAAACCCTGGAAGTGGAAAAATATACCAAATTCCCCATGGACAGCATTTACATTGACCACATGGGTGGTAAATGTGCAAATTTAGCTTTTAACTTACTAATTTTAAAACTTTGACAAGCCCCAGTTTAGCACCAGTTGAATGAAAGCTCAACATTATTGCATTACACTAATAATGCAGAATAAAATGATGCTGTTAAACACTAAGCACTGAATTACATCACTCACATAATTTCCCTCAATATGTTTTAAAACAAATCCCCAAATGATCAACAGCACAGTGTAACTGAGCTGAGACCTGTAGCTTATGAACCACTATAATCAACACTCAAGTAGAAATTCTACCAGTGGCACATGAAATGTTTATAACCCTACTTTTTCCTCTCTATCTAAGTTGTTAGTTATAATTTAAGTGGTTGCTGTTGCAGCATGTGTATTTATACTCCTCTAGCTGGTTGTTCTCTAAGGAGATTCTGATGTAAATGTACTTTTCTGTAGATGGCTTCATGTATAAAGAGTAGAAAATGGTTCATTTACTTTTTTGACAGTAATTTATATGAAAAAGAGATGTAACAGATATTATGACATTCCATAGCTATACACTTTGCAGTCAGAGTAATTTCTAATACCACAGTGAATATAAATACTGTAATACACTGGATGTTTACTGGATTTCTCCACTCTACTGTAAATGTTTAACCACTGAAATAAAAACAGATACTTACATTTTATGTTATGTTGAAATAATGTTTTTGTTTTAAACTCTGTACATTAGAATTTTTAAACAGTTTATTCTGAAAAGGTAAACCGTGTCTGTATGTACAGTTTGTTCAGTTCTATTGCTTTTGTAACCTTTACATGCTCTACATTCTCTACATCTAACATTTCTCCAGCTGTGATCTGCTCTTAAATTGGGTCATGGCCTTGTTTCTGTTTGTTCCCACATGAAAGGGGACTGTAAGTTTCTTTTCAGCCACTGACGAAATCACCCAAATAGATCAAAATTAGGGTGAGAACATTTCAGAACTTCTGCTACAAAATGGAGACGAGACACTGCTGTATCTCCATTTTGTGGCACAACTAGACACAAGAGTAATATGTACATGCTATCTACATGGTTATTTTTAGATTTGTAATTACAGTGAAATTTAAAGCTTTTCCACATTCTGACAAGTCAGCTACGTCCATTGATGTGAAACTGCTCGGCAGGTATCATCGGTTCCCGGGACTCCTTCCTGTTCTTTTGCAGCTTTGGCATGATTGGAGGTGCAACTTGACTCACAGCAGTGTGACTGCTTCTGTCTGGCTGCGGATCAAAGACAAAAACTTTGTTGATGCACATTTGCTGCATAACTAAGGTTATTAGACTTCACCTTGGCATACGTGAATATTTTTTGCAAACACAACTTCAGAAAGTATTTTTTCACCGAATCAAGAAATAGGACAAAATTGACCAAAAGAAAAAATCAGCTAAAGAAAGCTCTTGATCTCAAACAAGTTTGAACAAGTTAATTTTCATACCAAACCAAACCAGTGCCTGCCTAGGAGCCAGCTGCAGGATGTGTTACCTACTCTTAAATCTAAAACCTGCTTTGACTAAGTTCTTGGCTACTGGGGAGCAGCAGAAACAAGCTGCAAACAACACAAAATGATGAGCTGAAAGATGCAGAAACACTGTGGCTGCTTGATTATAGCAGCTTCAAATCTTAACTTTTTTTTTCCTGTGAAATGCTGGATAATTAAAAAAAAACAGTCAAATGGAACAATTGACAGCAAAATCACAAAATCTGGGAAATCAGAATCTTGTTGACCTGCTCGCAGCAAATGTGAGCAGGTGTGTTCATGTGTCAGATGTGGTGTTTTTATGGTGTTCTGCTGCCCCCCCAAGAAATAATTTAATGCAGCTTTAAATAATATTGAATCAGTTGTGCATATCTTGTGTATGTTCAGTTCAAAGGACCATAGCAGCAGTCTAATATATTCTTCAATCTAACCTGTTGTAACTGAAAAATCCAGTTCTGATAATCCTCCAGGCAGGTACAAGAGACCTGCAGGGGCTCCACCAGTTCACCTAAAACAAAACAGTGATTATAAGAAATGACTGTGACCATCACTGCAAGTACTTTTGCTATAGTCCAATTTTACTTCTAGCTAAAAAAAAAAAAAAAGTTTTTTTTCTTTCATTTTTGTACAGTAGGCTATACCTGTCAGCTCAAACTCCAGTCGTCCAGAAAAGGCTGACCGCTCCACTGCTCTGATGCCTTGTCGAGGCAGCCTGCCCTGTTAGAGAGGACGCAGAGGAAAAAGAAATTCTCAAAGTTGTGCAGGAATTTTCTCTTTTATAAAAATATTAAAATGATTGTACAGTAAGTATTTAATTTTAGCTGCTGACTGAAATACATTTACTGATGTTTCAGGCGGCAGGTTTGAGTTACAAAATGTTCCACCCTTGCTATATGTCATGTGTCAAAAGAACAAGCGCTGTGTAATGACTACCTGGACACGTAGTTATACCACAGTGGTAGAGGAGGTGTTATTATGGATTTTTCCCATAGAGTCATTTTACACTACCTCATATCTTATGTTCAGCTGTTTGTTGTCAACTGACAGCAGCAGGATGTCGTGAGGGAAGAGAACCATCAGTCTTTCTTGGGGTGCCTGAGAGGAAAAAACCACCGTTACTGCCATCTGTTTAACACAGCTAATACCACTGACACAACACTGATATTCTCTGCTTATGGGTTTTTCTGATATTCAACATATGAACATATATTACAACTTGCATCTTACTTTTGTAACTTTGTCCATCATTCCTATTAGTGGTGATAGCAACAACAACAACAACAATAATAATAATAATAATAATTGTGATAATATTTATAATAAGTCAGAGGGGGCAAGAATTACAAGAAGTCAGAAATATTCTTCAGAAATAAAAACGAAAGTGAACACGTACAGTTTTTATGCAGTGAGGGATTATTACCAGCATTTGTGCTGCACTCAGTTTCAGTTTTACCCCTAAACAAAGTGGTTTAGATAAACTGATACTGTTATCTTGTTTACCATGTGTTTGACTGTCTGACTGTGCATGGTTTTTTTTTTTTTGCCCCATCAGACTTATCATGACCGATAAGACACAAGTTGTAATAAATCGGAATTATCCTTTATATATAAATCATTTCCATGTTGATTTGATAAACTGGTACAGTCGTCATAACAAATGAGAATAATGGCAATCTCTACGGTGCATGCCATATTGTGCGGCAGTAGATTAGATTTCAGAGGAAAGTTGTTTGGCACGAAACACCTCTGTTTATTAAGATACAACCTCATTTCAACAGAAAGGAAATTTGCATGTGGGAGTAAACGGTACAGCATTTAGTATAATGTGGTAAATATGCAGGGCCAGAGAGGACATGAGTTTAAAAAATAATAATAATAATTTATTAGCAGCAGGTTGGCAGATGTGTTTAGTCTTGGTGTCTTCATATTTCTTTTGTGGTTCTGCTTTTTATACATATCTGAATAGAGTGGACGTTGCACCTTAACCTCTGTGTAATATAATGTTAATGCCGTGTAACATAAAAGGTGGAAACAGAGGAACAGATTTTTCCTGTCAAACCACATTCTTCTTTTAGTCATAATCACTTTACATGAAGTAATTACTTGGATGCACATCCACATTTTGTGCATACAAATGGTTATTTCTGTACTATAACGTGTTTGTGTACTATAATGTGTAATGTGTGTAGTGCTGTACTATTTACTTTTTGACTCTGAATTAATTATTATTAATTATTATTAACACTGAGTGAGAGAGAGATTGATTACCTGTCTCTGGGAATTGATTATAAGGACAGGAGATATGTATTCTGGCTGACCCATGTGCTGTATGGGCGAGCCCTCCCACTGCCATATCGGGGCTTGTAGTAAGTATTGAAGTAGTTCTTCTCTTTTCCAGCGCACATCACATGGTAACTGGGGGAGAAACACGAACAATTTATTAACCAGGCTGTTTGTTTTTTTGGCTACAGTTATAACCAGAAGTAAAAGAGTTAATTTACTAGATAGGAGAGGGCGCAGCGAGAGGGACTCATGGGTTTTGTCATTGATTTAAATCTCCTGTCTTCTATTTGCTGTTTCCATTTCTGTAGCTCTGCAGCACTGGCACATATGAACACCTTGGAATCCACCATTGGACCTGGATGAAAGAGGGAACAACATAAATCACGCTCAGTATTTTACACTGTGTTGCCATGTCTTAGCTGAACTTGATAATTTCCACTGATTCACCGCTAATCTCAAACATGTGTGGTGAATGTGACGTGTCAGGGTCCACGGAGGCAGCTTGGAAGGTAAGTCCAGAAAGGGGGAGGATGCCCTGCAAGATAAGAGAAGACAAAGCAATGCTGCTGAGAATGAACTGACTCTGAGTTTTTGCTTTTTGTTTGTGTCCTCTGATCCTACATAAAACCACTGCCTTCCTAGTTTTATTTGGCATTTCTGAACGATTATCTTTTTAGTTATATTCCCCAAAGAATACCTCATAGATAAAGTCTTGTCGTGAATGGTCCAGAGAGAGGAGGAGCAGGTGAAACGAGAACAACACCAGGAAGTGTTCGCTGGTTTCCTGCAGAGACAAATATGATGCAACATTGAAACCTGACTTAGTGAACTCACAGTTCGCAAACAGTTTATGTCTTTTTATGTTCACAACAATGAAGCTAAGCTGTGTTACTATTTTTCCACCAAAAGATGTCACACAGACGTTTGTTTAAAATTATTCCCCCCTAGTCATAACCCTGCGGACTCCCATCCATGCAGTGCCATGTTACCTGTGTGTAACTGTTGTAGAGAGACACCAGGGAGGAGTGGATAATCTCTCCATACATGTGGGGAGGTTGGCCCTCCCAGCCCCTGATTGGCTGCTGGGAGTAAATCCTATGGTGCAGCTCCTCTCTGGTCCTACCCCACAGCACCACCTACAGACAAAAAAACTCACTGTCAGCCCATAGCTATCGATCTTTATCTGTTGATTTTATGCTTTTTGTAGTTTTTTTTTTCCAAGATGATTACATGTGGACAATATTTTGTTCATTTATTATGTTTAATAAAGGTTAAACACACTAATCAATCACAGTTCGTGAGATTGTTTAATGTTTGTGTGAAGAAAATACACTATTATTTTCAGAATTATGCAAATGTTTTTTTATATGAATATTTCAAGACATTATAAACCATTATTTCCATACTCCATATACTGGAGATAATGGTGTATACGGGGTAAAGGTAAAGGAGTTGTCAAAAGGTTAAGTTCCACATCAGGAGGAGTTATATAATGTTATGTATGTAGTAACTGTACTAAAGGGAAAGCCCCTGATCCATGCTTTCAGTTCTCTCTGGCACCAGCTCGGTTTGTTGTGTGCTGTGTTGAGATATCTGCAATAAGTCAATTATACGTCAGACTCAGAGGATTGTTGACTATTGTTTCCACTGAAGTGCATTAAGTTGTGGAGTGTGACAGATCAGTGGTCCACCTCACCACAAAGTTTTTTCAGCCGTTTTTTTTTTTTTTTTTTAAACCATCTCATATCACTGCTCCCATCAGTGCTAATCCATGTCCATATTCCACATAACAACGAGTCATGCATTATATAGCAAACTGAACTGTGTTTCACTGCTGAAGTTGTTGCAGGGGAATCTTATATATAAATTTAAAACAGTGTCTTCGAGGTACAAACTCATGTGGATTGGATTGGATGCCCCATATTTAGACAATTTCTCATTTAAGTGGAAAACTCAAGTTTGTGTGGCAGTGTTTCCTCTCTCCTTTATTTCCTGTAAAGTTTGAATCACACCAAACCGGGAATGCAGCATCTCTCGCTTTTTGTCATGGAAATTCCCACAGTGTGTAAACAGAGTGCGTCTGGCCTCAACACAAATAACAGCACCGAGTGGAAACTGTTGGTATTCATGTGAGGCACATCTCACCACACTCTGCTTGAATGCCAGAAAGTGTTAAAAATGTTTGCCCAAAGTGAGCTGCACGCTGGGGTACTGTGAAAAGTACCACTGAAGTTTCCATTTGTGTCTTTGTCACTGCTCTGTATAACACACAAACACACACACACACACACACACACACATACACACCACACACACACTCAGCACACACACGGTGACCTCTTGTTCCAGGTGCCGTATTGAAGGGTAGTGCAGCGGCTGCTCATCTCTGCTGTTCCTCACTGACAGCTGAAGCCTGGTTTCTCCTGGACTCCACACCCTGAAGAAACACACACGTACTGAAACGTTTCACCAGACACCACTGTCACGTTGCAGCAGTGAACGCTGAAAGCATGGCTCTGTGGTTTGTGTTGTGGTATCATTTTTGCACGGATATGGGTTCAGTTTTGAGGTGTGTGAACGTGAAGTGCATGTTGTGTGGGTATGTTCTGATGTCCACAGACGCATGATTCAGGTCGACTGGAGGCTCTAAACTGTGAAAACTATCATTATGAGTCCCTGTGTGTATGTATTTCCAAATGGTGTTTGCTCGGGCTGGCTGCAGACCTCAGTGAGCTTAAAGGAAAATAAATAAAGAATAGAAGATATCACAATTTCATTGACTCGTCCTAACCCCCCGGCAGCAGCTAGACATAATCAGCTTACAGTAGTCACAGTGGAGACAGACCCGCCTGCTGACCCCTTACCACCATATTTTGGAGCCTTTGTCCATTGCAGACATAAGCTTTGTCCCAGTTTCCTACCACATGCTAACTCTAAGCAGGTTTTTGAACATGTGCTGTTGTGGATTTACACACTCAGGAAAAGTGACAAAATTAGGCATCGTCAAAACAGACAAGCAATGCAGTTCACAAAGGAAGTACAGGAGCTAATCACAATAGATTTTGGAAAAATTGAGGTTTTGATCATTTCGTTTCATTTTGAGCTAGATTCCTGGCTCAGTATCTCTGGGTGTATCTAAAAGGAATTGTAAGGTGCCCTTTTGTAAATTCTCTTGAATCTCTTATTTTTTAATTCTGCTTTGGACAGTCATCTTTTTCTGTTTGGGTGATCAGCAAGGAACACATTAAGCACAGGATTCGGAATGAATCATGAATGGGATCATTTTCCACTCGTGCTGAAGCAGCTTTAAAGAGGGATCAGTCATGTACTCATGAATGATCTGGTGTTTGTCATTGAGATTTATGGTAATTTGATTGTATCACTGTCTTTGTTTTGTGCTGTTTTATGATTGTTTTGTTTTTTTATCACGATGCCGATTAGCGCACAAATTTGATCATTTCCTGTAGGCAAGGAAAGTGTGTAAATTGTTTGCACACTAACATTTACTATATATGGAACTGGACCTCAGTGATAGGTTTGTATCTACATTTAAGCGCAAACTACACACACCTGATCAAATGTATATCTGTTTGTGAGTGTCCATCTTCTGTTTGTGAGTGTCTTGGAAAACACAAAATAGGTTTATGCAAAATATGTGTGGCATGTGTTCAGAAGTAGTAATCTTCAAACCGCTGCACATAAGGACTGGTAGCTACTGTTGTGATTAGCCTCTGCTAATCCCCCAGCCTGAGAACCAGTGGAGATTTGTCCCGCTCTGACTGTGTATTAAACCCCACCATGCTGCAGCCATTGTCTTATAGTAATCTGCTAATCACATCAGTGCAGCATCACTGAGTTCCCAAGTTCATGTTGACCAAATAGGAGCCAATTAGTTTGCCTGCCTTGTTGTTGTGTTGGGCGGTGATGGATGGACATCATCTGGGTGTAATCTGTTGTTCTGCAGGTGTTTTCATGATGATTTGAGGGTTTATGATTGAACCTTTTCCTCACTATAGAACCTGGAAGGTGTCTGTCAGAAAGCACATCCTGCTACTGTGCAAAAACAAGCACGCAACACGTACATCCTGGTACCACTGAATGCTCTGCAGCTGTGAAAAAGGTTACAAAGGAGGCTACCTCCTCTTGTGTTTTACATTTTCAGCCTCGAAACGTGACACGTTGAATGCCAGAGAACACCACAGGGGTTGAAAGAGAAGCTGATAAAGGACAGTGCTCTTTTCAGTTCACAGACAGTCACCGCTTCCTCCTCCTGAACTCACCCATACACAAAACCACATTTTAACATAGCTAAAAGATTCATTCCTTCTCAATCTATGATGACAAGCACAGGAAGCAATCAATTAATTCGGACTTTAGATTTAGTTCCATTGTAATATTTTGTTCCAGCATCAAAGTGCAGTCATTAGAGTGTAAATTTCCCACCAATATTTTTCTATTTTTAACTAATTTTTTTAGCTTTGAACAGTGAACTTGTGTCTGTGTCTTACCCGAAATTGTCTCCAGGGATTTCCAGGAGCTCGATCTCATCAGGGCCCACATCGTCCACTCCAGTATGCCTCTGGGTCACACTGCAGCATCCCATGATGGACGAGGAGTCTCTCCCTGTCAGTCTCGTCTCAGCTTCTAGTCCACACACTGAGCACCATCTGCCCAGGCAATCATCCCCAGTGTGTGTGTGTGTGCCACACTAAAACCAAAAGAGATAACATAAAAACGGGGGCTGGTTGGGTCCAAAAGAGGATATTGTGCGCTGGAGAAGAGGAGGGAGGCAGGGGGGAGGGGGGTGCTGCTAAGCTCTAGTTCCCCCTTTTTTGCCAGCCTGTAGCGTATATTTCCACTGAGCCCTAAGAATGAAAGAATGCTACAGCTTTTGAAGAAAAATTGAAGATAAAAGTGACAAGAAGTTTGTGTCGAGTTGCAGCGTAGTAGTTGTTCCTTCCTTCCTGTCAGTTGGCTGTCTGCACACAGCTTCCTCAGCTTGGTAATTTACACTCTCAGCTCACACAGGGAACTGGGCTGATGCTTCAGCATGACAAAGAAAAAAAAAGTCACTTGCCAGCTGCTTGTCTTTGAATGGCACGGCGGGCCAACGGTAGAAGAAAACTACGCCTCTTTTATGTCGATAAGTCAGGCTCTCTGATGCTCTGAGCCTCCTTGTTGAGAAACGTGGATGGAGCAAGCATCCTGTTAGGAGAGAGGGGACAATGTCTGCCTGTGTTTACATGCACAGAGCCTGAATATGGACAGATAATTATGAGTTATGAAACTAAGAGGTAAAGGGCTGCAGTCAAAACAACAAGCCACGACAACTGTAGAGTGGAGCCTTATGTTGATCTTCCTGGTTAGAATTACAGTAAGATGGTGGGAGGGTTTGTACACAACCATGTCTGAGTGTTTGTGTCTTTCCACAGACACAGGAGATGTTCTCCTGTGTCAGTGAAGTGACGCAACTACGTGCAAGATGACTGATTGATGTATTTTCCATTTGACACTTGTGGTTGATTTGAGGATGAAGTTGTGTTTCAGTTACAGAAAACAAATTCAGAAACACTGGAAGAAAAACCAGTTTTTAAATTGAAATTAAAGGTGCTATTTATGGCATATTCCATACAAAACAACATGAAAATGAAACCAATTCTCAGAGTTGAAGACATAAATAGATTCTTTATTGTCACATTAAACGTTTCTCAGCATTTCTCAGAAAATAAAACAGCACCAGGTGCACATTTTTTTAAACAAAGCTGTTTAGATCACAGCTGTTTGCATACATGCTTCACAGTTCCTCTTTTCTCTCACACACTAAACTCTTTGTATCTTCTCCGAGTTCTTTTTCACCAGGTTCCTTTCCTCTTTCACGTCCGTCCACCCACACTGGAGGTCCAGCATGAGGAGGGAAAGGTGTCGTCTCCTGAGAGCCGCAGGTGGAGCTCCCTTCACTTCATGCTGGTGATGATCTGCGTCTTCTACTGAGTCTTAGAGTGTTTCAGGTCATCTGCGGCTTTCAAATGGTGATGCAAAGTACATTTGTTCAGCTTGAGCTGGACCCGAGGCCTGAGGTTCTTATTCCTGACAGTCTGTATGCTGTTGGTGCTGCTGTGTAAATGTGAAGGCCCCCGCACTGATGAGTTTTGAAAAAAGGGTGAGGTGGCAGTGGACATGGTGGGATGGTGGCCAGACTTTGAACTACCCCGTCCTTCACCACTCTCTGAGACATTCACACACTTATCAGGGGATGCTGAAGGCATATTTATGCCCTCCATTCCTGTCGTACACCTTCTGGGTACAGCCTTTTGGGGCGTTTTGGTGGTTTGGTGGTAGAATTCATTGTTTGTGTTGCTCTTGTCGCAGGCCAGTGCTGAATCAGGAGGGAAAACTCCGTTGTAGAGCAGCACAAACTCCCTCTGACTGATCAAAGGCAGGATTCTCTGCCTGAGACGGCACTTGTTGAAGATCTCCATTGTTAAATCTAGAGAAGCGCATGAAAGAGCAACACAGGACACATTGGGTGGTGTCACACATCAGCTTGTTAAGCACGCAAATTAGAAAAACTTTTAATAAAGGGAACTACAACTGTACCATGCAAACAAATAAATAATGTGAAGATATATGTGGTTTAGTGGCATTAAAAAAAACAAACAAAAAAAAAAATCTGCTAAATTTGACTTTCTGTTCTGTGAAATGTAAATAGATGATGATGTGAGGTCTGTGCTCACCCAGTGTCTCCACAACAGTGCTAGGCACCACCTCCTTCAGCACCTCACAGTTCGTATGGAGACATGGATTACAGTTCATTTCCAGCAGCCACACCTATTTGGGCCCACATGAACACGTCACAGATACACATGTTGAACACCGACCACCACTCAGACTTTTGCCAACGCCTCACCCACCTTGAAGTCCTCGTCAACCATGAAGTCGCAGCCAATCAAGTCGAAGAAGCCGAGCCGGCAGTCTAACTTGGATTTGACTGCAAAGAAACACTGCGTCATGATCTGCTGCATGCGCTTCTGGTGCATGGAAAGGAAAAAACAACCAGTCAGCCAGTTCGTTGTTCATTAGGCCTCAGAGTGTCACAACACTCCAGGCATTCTGGAGGTCTGCAGTTCTGAGCAGAAATATCTGAAAACGTTGAGTCAATTTAAAGCTTAATTTACTTTTCGGCCACTTGGGGGCATCAGAGCAGGCTGTAAATCTATCACTGATTTCATTTAACCTTGCAAAGTTATCATTACCACTCATTTGAACTTGTGCTTATGGCCACCTGAAGAATACAAGTCCAGTTTTCACTCTCCTCTCAGCTCTGTTTTGGTTTCCAGTAACTCTTGAGAAGAATATATGGACCTTTAGCAGCTAAATGCTCCACTATGTTCACCAGCTGGTCGATAACTGTGCCGTGCAGATAGTGTACAATGAGCTTAGTGTTTCAAAGAAAACAGCCATGTTCTGCAGCTGGACATGAGGCTGTTATGAGACAAATATGTGGGAAAACCCAAACAACAAGCTGTAAGAAGCAAAGATCTCAGGAGAGTAGCTAAGAATGTTGATTACTGCAGTTAAAGTTTAATTTCAAGACCTGCTCATATTGATCGTATTGACAGTACTAAATTACACTTGCATTATTATTCTAGTAACAGCTTCCATCACATCATATCACAATGTAATGTAATTTTGTTTGCTTTAACAGCTTTTGTTTTCAGTGACTTAGTTTTGCACATCCATAACGTTAAAGGATTTGTGAGAGGCAGATTTTTAAAAGAACGGATAAAACCTGTGCAGCAGAGGCAGAGATGTCCAGACTGTTTTTCCCTAGTACAGGTATAGATCCAAAAACACTGCATCCTGCATTTCCCTTACAACATCGTTTATTAGGCCCTCTCTCTCTGGTAAAGTCTGGTGTTTTAAATTCCAAACTAACTTCCTGTTTAAGATGTGTCATCACCAAGCCCCAAACCAAAATAGCCAGGTGATGTCATTCCAAAAACATTTTTAAAACTTAAACATTAGACACAGACTGTGAAAGTCTACACCTACAGCTTAGATCAGTCTTCCTCTTCGCGTACACAGACAATTCTCAAATTGACTTACAGACTTTGTGATACAGGAGTGATATAGTAGCAGGTTTCTGTTAAACCAGTAAGCCACACTGTGGTCAGTTCTCGAGGTTTCATAAAGGTCTGTAGAATGTCTTGTTTGTAATGAATAAATAACAAACAACCGCTAAACAGCAAGTGTGATACTTTGTTTTAGCAATAAGATGATGTATGGTCAGTCAGCGATGAGATCAGCCAAACGTAACCAACTCAATTAGCTGCAAGAACCATCAACCATCATTAAAATGGTAATTGGTCCCTGAGAGCTACAACACACAGCAGCACTCACTGCAAAGGTGCCCAGCACCCAGTCCCTGGGCAGACCCTTGGCAACCCGAAACCTGTCGTTGACGTAGGCGTTGAAGCTCTCCATGGACCAAACAGTGTCCTCCTTCAGCTGGCTGTACAGAGGGTTCTTCTTCTGTATGTACTGGAGACGGACAGCAGGGGGACCAGAGACACACGAAGCAGAGAGATGAACGGTACCACAGCTGGTGCTTGATTTCTAAACATCAGTCACAAACTGCTTGTCAGCTTCCAATTCTTCTTTATTATTTATGTTGACATACCAGTAATTGTGGTTGAAATTATGTACATTTAGAATAAAAAGAATTGATCAGAACAAGCAGTGTGTAGGCTAGATATTTTTTAGTTTTTCTGTGCAGACAATTACCTGCACCTTAACCATGCACCTGCAAGGAAGTTAAGTTTTTCGTGTCTTTTGGAAATTACCTTGCAGAAACCAAAATGCCAGACCATTATATAGCTTGAACTTATTTTAACATTGAATATGTTAATCAAGGCCACATGTTAAGCTGCTGAGAAGCGCCACTGGCATGACCCATTTTCTAATCTATTTTGATAGGATCCATCATCTAAAAGTCTTGGTTTAAAGTTTGATGTGCCAGTTTAACCTGGATATTTTAGCAGAGTGTGCACAGTACTGGGGTCTACCTGATTGGTCAGGTGGGCAGAGAGGTTGTTGGAGCTGGGGTCGTAGAGGTCACAGGTCAGTCGCACATAACCATGCCGAAAGAAGACCATGTAAGGTGCGGTGCAGGCGATCAGAAGGTAAGAGCGGACGTCAAACTTTTTCCCTTTCAGCAGCAGCGGGCTCTGAATGTAACTGAGGGTAAAATGACAGTTTACCTTCTTTTACTAGTTTACCAATTTTTTGTATGCCAGTATTGTTTTTATAGCTCATTATCACTTTCTCATTTCATACTATATATAGACTATATATGTTCACCCACTGCTGGACGATGTGAGCCTGAGGCTGGCAGTGATGCTTCTTCCTGTTGGCCTGGCTGTCCTTCATGTGCTGCAGCTTCAGTCTGAGGGCAGCTAAGTCCTCCTGGCTCTTCAGCAGAAAGATCCCTCTGCCCCTGTTCAGGCCCGTGGGTTTACAGATCCACATACAACTCTCATTGTTCCTCACACCTGGTTACAGTCACAAAGATACATCAGGTAAATTCCTATAAACATATATGACACATTCTGTTCTGTTGTGATTTAAGGTCTGTACTGTTCAATGTTTTTCTGTCCTGTGCTCTGTGGTCTCCTGTTCTATACAGCTTTTAAACAGCTGTATTGTGTTTAATATTATTTTGAGCAATTTATTCCTGATGTTTTTATTTATTTATTTTAAATGAAGGTAATATTATTCTATTATTGTCTTTATTCTGTGAATAAGACATGCTATTTGTGAAATCACTTACTCCCTAATCGGTCCTCGGTGCACTTCTGCAAACTCTGCAGGCTATTGTGTCTGCAAAAACCACACGCTGCAATTCTTCACCTTTACTAGATGTGTGAATTAGCATTATTAAAACATTAAGTTTTGTACTTAACTTTGAGGAACTTGTACCATACCTCAATATTTCCATTAGTCACTACATTATGGAGGTTACAGATAAACATACAAAGCATAGATTGGTTTATGAAACGTTTTGTATTGTAATAAATTAAACTTCCCAACTGCATACCGAACATTAAAATGCTGCTTATATGTGGATGCATCAGTACTAATATTCCTCTGATTCAGGATAATATGAGACTCTGGGGTATTCTACTGTCTTATGGTGACTTTTTCAACACCTGTAAGTCAACTTAACATTATAAATGCATAAATAACTTCCTCCACAGATGTCACATGATGACATTACACCTCAGTGATGGTCCAAGTGATGCTCAGTTTAAAAATTTGAATGTATGTGGAAAACTGTCAACAAGAGACAAATGGGGTGATTTCAGTGTTTACTTTTCTCTTATATTATTCTGTTCCACTCTGCAGGGTTCTGTACTGTTTCTGTTCTTTTTCTTTCCTCTTTTCTTCTCTTCCACAGATTCATCTGTCACCCAGAGATCTGAACCACCTGTCTGCTTCTTTCTCCTGTTTACTTAGTGATAACCATATTTGTCATAACCTGCACACCGCTCATCATAAAGCCGTGTGTCTCAATCGCTGCAAACAACACAGAACCAAGCAAATGATTTCATCTCCAGTCCGTAACATTAATGACAATGTTTGCCAGGTTTTGTGTTACTGTATTAAATGTATTTCATCTGTCTCAGTCGTGTCCAGTGCTGCAGCGCCTTCACATCCAGATCCTGTTGAGAGTCTCTCCTTGTGTTTGTGTCTCAGCCCTGCCCTCTGCTGACTCATCTCTATGGAAACAGCATGTTCCCCTGGTGATTTTATCAGGGCCTTATGGGAGGTGAAGTGCATTATTTTCCAACGTCCTCAGCCTCTTGATTAAACAATCGCCAAGGCAACTGTTGTCTTAACGCTGCAGAGCACAAACTGTTCTGTGTCTTTTCATTGTTGGACGCACGACAGGTCTTATTTTTAAATGAAGCCTGTTAACAAAACACATATCCAGTTGAACCAGTGTTGTGTTGTTGTTGCGTGAGGATACTAATGGGTTAGAAGTTAATGTTGGTGTGATATGTGTGGGCATTTTACCCTCCTGTTGGGCAAAGAAAGCTTCCCTCTCTTCCTTCACATCCATGCGGTAGGTAATGGGGATGAACTCTTCCATTTTCAGCCTCCTGTAAAGCACAACACAACAAGGAGGAAGCCCAAATTAATATCAGCGTGTTCTCAGGCATTTGAAACTGCCCTTAAGGAACTATTAGAAATATATATATTTATATTTATATATATATATATATATATATATAGAGAGAGAGAGAGAGAGAGAGAGAGAGAGAGAGAACCACTGCTATAACTGTCTGTATCTATCTTCGCAAGTGATGAACACAAAAATACATTTTACAGCATTAGTTTATTATCCAATAAAAGAATCTGTCAGTAATCATATTAATTAATCACATTAGTGTTTTGCTGATAAATTGCTATATTCAGCTGCCAGCAAAGGTATTTTAAAATCTGTTTAACTAACTTAACCTGGTTAATTATTCTAAAGACAGAATAAAATATATTTATACTGTGGTAAAATGACAGTGTGTTGTTTTTACCCTTTGGTTTCTGTATGAATTAAAGAAAATAGATGTAACATGTTAATTAGTAAGCATTAGGTTGCTGGTCTGCTGGTTAGCAGATTATTTTTTTCTTTGGAAAGAGCCAAACCAGCTGTTTCCTCCTGTTCCTGTCTTAATGCTAAGCAAAAATAATGATTGCTGGCTGGACCTTCATATTTAGCGTACATGAGAGTGCTATCAATCCTCACATCCACATCTCTGCAATAAATCAAACAACTGTATTTCACAAAATATAAAAACTATTCCTTTTAGTCATATAAATAAAAATATGCTGCGTTTGAATAATTTGTGCCTGATTTGACTTTTCCACAATAAAAGTCAGTTTGGTTCAGTAAAATTGCATCTACGCCTTCTCCTTCTTTCAAAAGGGCAATTGTGGGACACAAGATGTCTCCTACTTCAATGAAAGGTTCATCTGAAGTTTATTTGTCCCAGAAGTTTTCACATGACACTTAATTCACGCATCGGTCGATGGTTCACAAAATCAGCTTGTGCATGCTCAGAGAAACTTTCCACCTTCAGCAGAGAAGTGTGAAAACGGCCTTTTAGAGTGAAAGGAACAAGAAGCAAAACATTTTTTGAGTGGAAGGGGACTTTAAAGTGAAACCTAGTCAAGTCAGTTCAAGTTTATGTCTATAGCACATTTCATCCACAAAGCAACACAACCTAGACTTTCACTGTGTATGATTAGTCTGGGTAAGAGATCGATAGCAGACAAACACAGCAGGAAAACAGTTGTCCACTTCACCTCAGACTTCGACCGTGGTTGATTTTGCTGCAGACACGCTCATACTCTCGCAGACTGTTCAGGAGGCCGATCTTAGTGGTGAGCACCTTGTTGTTAGGAATCTGGTACATCAGCTGTTCACCTGGAAACATCATATGAGGATTTCAAGATTTCTTTCTGTGAACGGAAGGTGATAAACCTACTTCGACCAAATGCAAAATGAGAACAGAAATAAGAGGAATGAACCATCAGTTCCATTTTTAAGATACAGATGTAGGGGGTACTAAATATAGTAAAACACAAGATCCAGATCGTGTCCTGTGCAAGCTCACTACCTTCTCTGAAGTTATAGTAGTTAGCTGGTGATTTGGTTTCACACCACTTGAGTTTGAAATCCTCCCTGTGCTTGTTGTAAATCCTCTTCCACCCTCTGCTCTCACAGTAACTGTTCACTCTAAAGGAGAAGTCAGCCATACTTCAGTCACTCAGTCATACTTCAGCTTTAATCACACAACAACCCAGAAGACAGGAGGAACATAAAAAACAAAAAACTAAATAAAATATATAGCATGTGAATGTTGCTTTGCGCAAATGTAAAATCAAATCATCAACTTTTTGAGGATTTACATTTTCAGGTAGGAAACACATGGGATGTGTGATTTGTTAAAATATTGAACATTCAGCACTTTTATTTCATATTTTTCTATTTACATTTCAGCCCCATTGGCTCCTCCAAAATAGTAGAAAGGACCGGGCCCCCGTGGCTCGTCTGCTTGCCGCTCCCTGTTCTTGTCTGGGTAGGAGCAGGTCGACAAGCCCCTGGGGATGGACCTACGGAGGTATCGCTCCACCAGACAAGCACCTGTTATTTTTACAAACGCAAACACACACAGAAGTAAGCACACAGTCATTCATACATTCACATAACACATAAGCTCTAACATATGCACATATCAATATTTTGTGTTGTTGCACTCACATGGCACACATTTACAATACATAATATAAAGCAGAGGTGATGAATCATGACCCCGCATGGGAAACGCATGTTTATTTTACAGTGTTGAAATGTGCAGATTTACATTTTGATGTGCTACAATAAAGGTTTACCATATAGACAGAATCTCTAATGATCACTAACCGCACTCAACACCCCGCTATTCCCCACACACACCTGACCCTCGGGCTCGGCTCTCCTGGTTGACTGTCATGCGGGAAAGTCTCTTTCTCTCTCCCTGAGTCTGCGTAGCCTTCCTCTGCACCTGCTCCGGTTCACCTTCTGATGTCACTTCCTGCTTGCCGTTATGGTCAAGTGACACAGACACCCCATGCCTCAGACTCCCTGTGGGTTGATTGTCCACACAGGGAACGTCCATTTGCTCTTTTTCTAGCCCTTCATCTAGTTTATTCTCCAGCCCGGTGTCCTCTCCATGGCCCTCACTGCAGGTCTCCAACCAGGACTCAGATGACATGTCCTCGTGCTAAAGCAGATTGTTGGCAATGGCTATGTTCCAACATGGGAGGAGAGGTGGACCTCTTTTAGTGTGCAGTGTCCCTGTTGTAAGAAATGGAGATAAGGCATGAGGTGATGATGTTTCTCATTTTTAGTAAGAATATGCAGAAGATTTGGTGGAGTATTCCTGGCCCCCTGAGGATGAACTGTAATATCTTTGTTTAATGAAACCTTCCATCATCTTTGTTTAATATTTTGATTTAACAAATAACTGCAAAACTTATGACATTACAATCAGCCTCAGCTGCACGTTATGTTGGAAAATAACTGGAAAATGTTAACATGCCAACAAACTGGAGATACCTGCTACACATCAGCATGTTAAGCAGTCAGATTTTTTGACTACTGGCCAGACTGCCATGTAATTTGGTATTGGTATTGGTTTGGTATTTATAGTTTCTCGTGGTGGTCCCTTTCCTCTCAACAACATCAGAGTGAAATGTCAAAATCTCACAATCTAACAAGCAAACTGGCATTAAAGTTCCTCCTTTCGTGGTCCCATTGAACTTGAATAACCCCTTGACTTCTCCACTAGCGCCACCATCAGAACAGGCTGTAGACTTCTGTGTATGTATTTATTCAGAGTTTGAATAACATATAACATTTGGCAATAGAATTTTAAAAAAAAATGTCATGTGAAGATAATGCACCATCTGGAAATAAATATGTTTTGTATTAGAAGACAGGTATTGAACTATGACCTTATTGTTGCTACATTTGGAAACAAAGGGGGTTTACCTGTAACTCCAGTGTCACACACATGAACAGCCAAACTCCGAGAAAACCTACTCAGTCCACTCTTTTTCCGCCAAGTGTGCTCAACCTTGTAGTCCAACTGCAGGGCCCAGACAAACAGCGAACCCACAGGCTTGACAGAGGGTGAAATAACATGATGTGTCTGCAGTTTAGCCCACTGAAGTCAGACATAGTCTGTCATGCTGCAAGTAAGCAAACCCAGAAGACCAAAGTAAACAATCACCGGTTACTCGGGTAATGGGGCCCTTAGCAACAGTTGCCTCTTGTACACGGAATCTTACAACAACAGCAGCACAAGACAAACTAACAACTCAAGATTATGTATCCCAGTCTCACCCCACCTCTAAGTTTAGCTTCATTCAATATTAATTGCCTGTAGGCCATTGTTGTGTGAACCCTATGGTAACATGAGAGCAGAGTGTCAATCAAAATGGATTTGCCAGTTTTCCAGGGTATTATGTCCTGACACAAAGGGTAAAATAATATTTCCTGCTGGTTCAGAGACATTTGTTTTGCAAAGTGTCATTAGAAAAGTGACAAATCTGTCCACGGGACATGTTTTAATGTGGATATGCTGGTGTCAAACCTACATTTTACACTTACATTTATACTTCCCTAAGTTCTAGATTCTATCAGAAAAGTGCAGTACTGGATAAAATAATTAATTATCAGCACAAACCATCAACATGAATTCCATCTTCAAAACTTTAAGATACAAAATAACTGTAAGTTCACCTTGTTAAAACCTTAAGCCTCGAGACATTATTTGAATGTAACCATCAACATATTTGAACATTAATTCATTCTGCTGAATCACTGTTGGAATTGTCTTTTTTTTTTTGGTAGACATTAGAATTAATCATACCGCCTAGAGCCAAATCCAGTAGCAAGTATGCAGTTGAGCAACATAGTATTTGTCTGCTCTCATGGAAAATCCACTAATCACCTTCTGTCTCAGTGATTTGACTCAGGAGGAAACACCCAGGCCCAGCCACAGTTGGCAATTATGCATAATCTTTCCTCTTCCTCCCAACAGCATGATAATTGGGGTGGTTGCCTCTTAGATCCAGCATCTATGCAACCTTATAATTACACATACAGACAGGTAGCCATGAGCAACACATACATCTCACACCGATGTAGTTTTAGTGCACATTCATACCTAGTAGAGTGCATTTAGAACATATTTATAGCAGGTCAGTTAAACTATGCAGTGTTACCAGAACTGAACTGTCCATAACAAAATGGGGAACACCCCCTAAAATGCAAGGGTTTGAGCGCTAATGTGTTAAATGCAAGGGTTTATGTGTATAAGAAGAGACTGATGTTGGCAGCTGGCAAGGCAGAATAAGATATAAATATTGGTTAAAAGTCTCTGGTTCGCTTGTGGCTGAGTGATAATGTTCTTTAAGAAAACCCATTTAACAAACAAGGCCAACTTTTTCCTCCATGGCTCAGGTCAAAGACATACAACAGCAGGTGTCATCACACCCTGCAGAGCGTGTTGTCAAACATTTCACACAACTAACAGTCAACAGACAGTGTTGTCAGTTCAGTTGTCAGTTTGTAGGTGACTGAGTGCAAAATGGCAGCGATAAGAGAGGACAATTTGACAAACAATGTGAGTCCAGCCATGGCACCCCAGTTATTAAAAGCGGGCGTCCCATATACCTGTTTAACTGAGCTTTGTGTGGAGCCAGTGTCAGCCACACCTTGATAAAAAGCCGCCATCTGATAGACACACTGTGCAAAGTGCTGCGTAGGTGGACAAAGAGAACAGGCTTGTTTTACAGCCCTGTCGACCTCATGGTTCACCATCTGCCAAGAGGTGCACACACGCCTGAGTGTGTGTGTGTGTGTGTGTGTATATATGAAAATGCATGTGTTAACATGTAAATGTACATGCTCTATGAGTCCATGTTCTTCTTGTTCTTGTTATACTAGATGTGTCATGATTAATATGTTAATTACTTCCCTGTTTTGATTTGAGCTCCATCAGTCAAACTCTGTTGTTTTGGCCACAGTTTTGCAGATGATGCTCTTCTAGCAGCTACTAACGTTCATACGACCAGCTCAGTTTTTCTTCTATTTACTCCAAACAAACAACTCACATAAAATACCCTATATCACTGCATCACTTCCATGGAAAAACAACAGTGGAAGAAAATGTGTTTTCAGAAGGTTTTATGTGTTTTATCAGAGAAACAAAAGCATATATGTGGTGCTATGAAAATTAAACACATGAAAATTTATCATTATCTAAAATGTATGTGCGTGTGCCTGTCTGTCTTTCTGTCTCGGGTCGGTGACACCATAAGGTGTGTGTGTCTTTGGAGACTCGCCCATTCCCGTGTCATCTCAACTGCCGTCTGTACCAGGAAGTGCTCAGCAATTACAGGGATGCAGCCTGCAGCAATGGTGTCCCTACACAACCCATTATTTGGAGGGATTCTCCTTGTCAAGGTGTTATAGAGGAAGGAATGGAGTTAAGTTACAATGTAAAGAACGCCTCATCTCAATAGGGTCTCTCTCCCGCTGTTCATGATTTCCTTATAGAATTACAGCATTAAAGCAGAGGGGGTTATTGTGGTCGTGGCTGGGGGATAACATGATGTTCCCAGGGTCTATATTCACTCATTCCCACTGGTGACAAATGCAAGACAAAGACTCTGGATTTCACCAGGACTGACTTTAATGTGGGAAAATGTACATGCCAAATGCAATTTTTTTGTCCTCAGGTAAACAGCTGTTTTGAGAAACAAAAAAATAAATAAATACATGCAGTGTTATTGCATTTATGTGTTATTTAGTCAAATTTCTATTATACTTATAACTCCAATATTGAGGCATCTGTGCGCTATTTTCCCTCTGTATTTTAATGCCAATGCAGCAAATCTGAGTGCTGTTGAGGACTTAGGGTAGTGACATTTTCAGATCCAGACCCAGTTCAATCCAATTAAAGTGATGAATCATCACAAAACTGTGATTTAAGTGATATGCATCATGTAAAAATCACTGATAGGCTTGGTTACACCCTCCAGAGCTACGAAAAGACACAGGAGGAATATTTGATTCTGAAGTGGAAAATGACTCACCGATACATGGCGGAGTACGGAGAGCTGGTATAACAGTCGCAGAGGGAGAGATGCAAAGCCTTAAAATACACCAACCTAAACAGGAGTGTGCTTAACACAATAAGTGCTGGGGCCACTTCACTGGTCAGTGCTTCAGAAATCGGTCAAGTCAGTCAAGGTAAAATCCATCAACATGAAGGGTATATCCCTGACACAAGGGATCTGGGTATTCAAACTGCTGCAGGTAACCTGGGCTGGTGGTTATCTGACTGAATATTTAGGCCTAAGTTAATGGGACAAAAGACACAGTAAACTAACACACCAAGTTTGCCAGAAAACTAAAGTCAAAATTACATTCTAACAGGACAAATCTAATCAGGCAGTTGTTCTGTTTTTCTGCTGCATATTACCCACTGCTACAAGCTATTGCTAAAGCAGCTGTTAGCTTAAATAGCTACACTCTGGTGAATTTATATCCTTAATCCTTTCATTTTGTTGTGAAGAGCACATGAAAATCTAACATAAAACTTACCAACATTTAATAACTTCGTCATTACTCTTTCTGTTCATTCCTTTAACACAAAAAGCTAGTTAGCGCTGCTAGCTACCTAGCTAGAACTGAACAAGTTAGCATTAGCAACAGTAACTTACAAAGAAACACAGTTTTGCACTGAGACAGAATAAAAAGATATTTAAATAAATATATATTTTATTGCATGTTGCCAGTGTTAAACCACATTTGTAAATGCACTCCTGAGGAAATGCAACAGGCTGCTAAGGCTAAGCTCATTAATGTCTAGTATGAATAGTACTACTTACTTTCCTCTATCATCTGTGGCTGCTGTTGGTTTTTTTGCTGATAGGTGTTGCAGGCTGGACTGGAGTATCATTTCTGATCAGGTCTGAAAATGGCAGCACTGCAGCTCTGCAATTTTTTTTTTTTTTATTATGTAACATAGGCCTGTGAATGTACATGACAAGTCACTGTATTATTTGCTGTGGTCATGGTTGCTAAAATAAGCTTATGTAGCAACTAACAGTTGCTAGTTAGCAGACTAGATTTTCACTGTTTTGTAGAAAAAGCCATTGTGATCAGATTTCTTCTGCAGTTGTGCCCAAGTTGGTTTGGATGTGAACTCATGAACTTTACTTCCTCTACCTTTTGCACCTTTCCAAGAGCACAAAAAGGTCTCGCTACATCCAATATTGTGCAGGTAAATTTCCAAACCAAATGTTAGCATGCTAAAATAGTCCTCCATTTTCCTTTTAAGAAGTGGAGGATATTTTAGTCTTTAGGGGACAACTTTGGCAGGAAAGTATCACAGGTGGTCAAATGTCTGAGTGCATCACTAATGTGTATTATCTAATATTATAATATTTTGGAAAAGATGAACAGGTAACATCTGATAGCAAACTGTTTGCTTCTAGGACACAAAAAAGACAAGAGGAAACCAGAGGCACAAAGCACAAGTCTAACAGCAGAAGTGGTCTGCCATCTGGAGTAGAAAAAAAACAGATGTTTTCTGAGTAAGTAAAAAGTAAAAAATTGTCCTGCGTGTTTTAGTTATGTTATAAACTGGCCTGCCAACTCCACACAGGTGTGTATGTGGTATGACCTTTTATGTCTTTGTCTGCCAGCTCTTTTCAGCTTCATTATTCTGTTCAAACACTGAGCTGACAATGGTTGTCTGATTACACTGCAACTAAATCGTGACTGAGTCATTGTAACAGGCACCATTATGTTGTCTTTAATGCCTATCAGAAATATCAGAAAAGGGCTTGACACAGCTGATGAAAAGCAGTTGAGATTGCACTGAAATCTTGATCAATAACTTTCTTTTTTCCGGTTTTTCACTTCTGAGCACTTTTTCTAAGAATGGGGATGGTGGGTGGAGTGTGTTAGACTATTTTTGAGCCTAACACGGTTCAGAAGCCCCACATTTAAGAGGAGGCCTTCTTGTTGTTAAGAAGTTAATGTTATAATATTCTGTCTGAACATATCTGAAAATGGCCAACTATGTTTTATACTTTGGAAATGAATATATGTACATACATTTTTAATGTATGTATACTGTATTTTGACATTGAGGCTCCAATGTGAAACCATTTCCTAAGCAGTGAAGTGATTTAGCATTTTGACACACAGTGTGTGCGATTGGAGTGTTGGGAGTATTGCAGTATGTAAGTATAATACAGGACACAGATTGCACTTGTACTTCGAGATATTCCTACCTTTGTCCTTGACTAAGGCATTGACCTCAGGACTGGAGCTGGTCCTGGGTGCTGCACTGTGGCTGCTCACTGCTCATAAAATAGTGAGGATGTGACGAATGCAGCAGGCAGATTTTCCCACAGGTATTTGTAAAATCTGACCGGTGTCTAGGCAATGCTTCTGTCCTAAACTATTATTTGTTCCACTCCTCTGTGACTAACTCTAAAAGGAGTTCCCTGCGTGCATGAGTGTGTGACAGCTCGTCACTTTTAATGTACGTCAGCACACTTGCAGGTATGTCACAGCCGTTTAGCCTCCGTTGTGCTGCTGTTCCACCCCAGCGGCAAACCCAGCTAAGCTCCACAGCCAGTATTGCAGGAATCTGGTCTGACTGCACCAAGCATGCACAGACCAGCACAGGAATCCTCTACAGGCTCTCTGACAGTCAGGAATGTATGTGACGTCACCAGGGGGGAAAGTAACTAATTACAATTACCTCCTGTTACTAGACAGTTTTTGAAGTGGTTGTTTACTAATTTTACTGAAACGTTTTAACTTTCGTGTCTTTTTTGTTGCAATTTAAAACCAGCCGAAGGGGGTCAAGAGATTACTTTTTGGTGACATACAAGGTAGCTCTTTTGCTTACTGATTAACGGCCCGCTAGCATGAATTAGGTGAATATTACCTGGAAGCAAAAGCAAAAAGAGGAATTGCTAGAATTTAATGAATATATTTCCTCTATCAAATTAAAATAACACAAAATTCAGAATGTCTGCGAGATTGCTGTAAGGGATTTAAACTCTCTGGGACTCACAAGCCCATTCTCTCTGCTCATTTCTGGAGCCTTAATGTGAAAAAGCAGGAATGTCAGCCTGCCCTGCATGGGAGATCAATGAGGCCTGGGGTCTGTTATGTTAAATGGCTAAATGGTTTTTGTGTTTGTGTTCCAGCTGATAAAATCAGAGCTGCATTTAACCAGTCGACTGAACCCATCAGCTAACAGGCCTAATTAAACACCATAGCCATACTATTAGCTCTGTGTGGGTTGCTGTGAGAGGGAAAGATAGGGAGTGACCAGTGCTTTTAAAAATAAATGTAGCACATTTAACCAGTGACCAAGTAAACTCACTGTATGGATTTGAGTCAGCAAAGACAATACTGTATCTACTGTGAGTTGCCCAGTTCCTGGCAGCAAAAACACACCTTGTGCTTCTCAGTTTATCAAGCTAGCTCACTGTGTGCTGCCATAGACTGGGACACAATGAGGGCTTAGCTGATGGGGGGACCTCATGGGTAAATTGAGGCATTTAAAAAGAAGCTCTGTTCAGTGGTAACCTGATCCACACCTGACTGGGGCTCGGCATTCCGGTCTGGCCGAGGGAAGAGTTCACAATTACCAGAGAAACTGCTACGAAAGGGCCAGCGCACAGGAGATCTGAATAAATTGTTTTAAAAAACACTGAAAACATATTCGTAAAGAGAAAATGAACAGGAAAGACATTTCAACGCTTTGTGCAATTTTATTTAAACTTTTAATTTACATCACAAAAAACATCATATCATGAAAAATGCAGTCAACATTCTGTACAGTGTGTATGAGATAGAAAAAGGAAGTTTCAAAAACTGGGTACATTGTTCTACTTTAGCTGGAGAAAAGCCAAGTTCCTTGAAAGGAATTCAGTTATTGCGGGAAGAGGAATAAAGCAGATCTTTCAGCAGATAAAAGTATTTTCTATAATACATTTTTTACATGGCTCTCACATTAACATTCCTGCTAAAAACTAATTTACAGCGCAGAATTCATCAACTAAGTCTATTGTAAGTGGAGCGGTCTTACCCTGGACTGCTGCTCAGTGAAGAAACTCTGACTCAAGTCACATGGAAGAAACCCCAAGAAATCAATCAATCTTCCAGTGCAAGGATCATAGTTCCATAGTCATCATCATTCAGCGCCATCTGCCACTGCTATAAATATGTTGATTCACTGGACTGCCTTTTGTCAATACACTGCATGTCAGATGCATGAGAGTGAGAGAGGGGGAAGTAAGAGAGCAGAAGGTAATGCCATTTAATGGACGGCATTACCAGACAGTATTAGACACCAATAATTACATCTAACCATGTCTGGTAAGACGCCTATCAACAGGCTGGAAGGATGACCTCTGAGCTTTCACCTGTGCAAAGAGGAAGACGAGAGCTGGAGGAAACAGAACAGCTTAGCAGAAACAGGGTGAAATGAGCAGTTCCTCTTTTGCTCCTCAATAACAGATTCTATACACGCAACACCGTACGTTCATTCATGTTTAAATTGGTCAATCATGCAGAGAGAGAATAAAAGCGAAGAGTAAACAGATCAAGGAAAGCAGCAAAGTAAGCCTGGCAAATTCTTTCTGTTTCAATCTTTCGACATTATTGCATTAATACACAAATATGTGACGCCAACACAAAGAAGGGATAAGTGGAAAAAAAGCTATTCCTTGGATAATGGAGCTGGGTGGGCAAATAAAGGTGTGGCTCAGTATTTGCGGGGTAATTCTCCCTCCTTAAACAAACATTAGGTTTCTGCTCGCCCCATGTCTATTATTTGTCTATGTTTCTGATGTCTGTTGAAAGGCTGTACCTATTAAGTTTGCATTTTTGTCCAGATATCGTCTTCAGTTAAGCCATATTTAATCACTGCACTTTTATATTTTTACACACCTAACACACTACTTGAGTCCCCCTTGGATGTAAGAACTGTATTTAGTGTCCATCTAAAGTGTTAAATTATCATTTCATTGTCTTTTTGTTGATAAAAACCTCAGTAACCTGGGAGGAGACCAAAGCGTTTGTAGCTGGGGTTTTTTTTTTTTTTTAAACAGCACCCTCAGGTGAGCTCATGTCTCAGTTTCAGGATGTGCCACGCAGGTAAGGCTCGTTGGACCAATCACTGCCACACAACACAAAGACCAATACTGTTTAGGGGAGGGAACAAGGAAATAAGGCCCTGCAGGACCGGTGGAACCATCAACCGACTGCTATTCTTTAACTTGGGTGCGGTGGGGTTGCCATAAAAGTAAAAAAACAGACAGGGAAGTAAATAAAGCTGACCTTTAGGACTATTATTGGATAAAAGATTTCTTTCTAACAGAAATTCATCTCTCTTAACACCTCTCTCTTTATAAAATAACTACTGCCCTGTCTGTCAACACTATATATTATCTGTGCCGCTCTTCCTTTTCAGTTTATACTGACTGACATGCAATACAGCCTGCCACGTCTATGACGATAAGTGTATAGTAAACAAAAGACAGGTAACTCCTTCTTGGAATTAACTTCAGACTAAAAAAGTGAGTCTCTTTACAAATATTTTCCATTCTTGCAGCCTCAGAAAACAGAGCCAACCCTGCGTGTTAAGATTACCCTTCAGTGACAGCATCAAAGGAGTCTCACAGATTTCAGCAGTCATTAACATTTTTGGATTACAGGCAACTAGCCAAGAGTGACGCCGGAGATCACAGAGTCACCCAGAAAACATCGTTACCAGACAGTGTTAGAACAACAGTTGTACAATCCAGCACTGTCAGGTAAGATGGATCCTGAGAACCATTTCTGTTGCTGCTCAAGTATTTGCGCTGATCCAGGGCCCCAGCCAGGAGCATGCTGCTACTGACGCTGCTAAAGTGATTTGTCTGGTTGCAGTCCACAGATGACTATCATCATCATTACCAGGCAGTATTAGAGAAAGTGACGATATCCAATGCTGCCTCGTAAGATGGAGATAATCACCCAAACACGAAACATCTTGTAACTACACCCCTAAAGTGAACAGTTCTTACTCGCACAAAGGCTGGGATATCTTTGCTTGTAGAACACAATGTGATATCAGTGCCCATTATTAAAGGTTAATGAATGAATCAGTGTGACATCTGCCGAGGCAGATTTGGGTTGTGAGCAGTACACCAAACCTTAAATACCTTTGTCTGAAAGAAAAAAAGGGGAACTCAGCATTCAAGTGAGTGAGTATTCAGCACAAACTATAGCCTAAAATATGAAACTTTTTCTTTCCACTGATCCATTTAAGTTATGTAGCTTTATGGTGGCAAACTGAGCCGTGTATTGCCCAAGAATATAATTTTAATAGGAGTGGGGAAGTCCATATTTGGAGACCACCTCTGCATAGTGCAGTCGCTGAGCCCTTGTTGTGGTTGGGGTTTTTAGCTTAAACTTGCTGTCACAGAGGACTGGGCCACAGTAGTTGTTAATGATTGCCCAAACCTGTTCCAACTAGTCTAAATCTATGGCACGGCAAGGTTGGGAGGGCTGCTTTTCACACAATACATGGCAGTTACTAATTTCAAACGCCACACGTCACGCAGATGTTCTCCACAATACCAGCCCCCCCCTCCCAAAGCCAAACGCAAGTTAGCCTCATGGAACTATTTCTGTTCCACATCTTACTGTATCTCGGCAGATGGGTAACTACATTTTTATGTTGCAACATTATGTTCTGGTTCTAATAAAGCAGAGCTGTCAAGTCCATTTCAACAGATGTTTCATGGAATGGAAGAAAGGAAAAGCCGATTTTTTTTTTTTTTTTTTTGCCTATTTTCCATTGGTGGACCTCTCAGGCCGTTGTCTTTGTGTTTGCTGAGTGATGAAAGGCTGATGGAATGCTGCTCAGCTCGACCTGAGCCTACACTGTGTATGCAGAAGGTCAATGAATCAGCCCTCGTTTACAGAATAACATGGATCATTCACAGGTACACAGCGTGAAATCCTCACACCCCATACTGACATTTTAATGTATGTGATTATTCTCTCTAGCTCAAACATTAAAGAAGTATTTTATCCATTCATCCATCCAGCTATCCTAAATAGCCTTTATACTGTATTTTATATAGTATATCTAGTGGCATTACAATATACTTTATAAAATAACATGTAAGTTAATAGTGGAGCCTTTCCCGTTTCTCTCAACAAATATTTAATTAAGTGTAAAAATTTTTGTTCTCGTCCTAATGCAATAAGAATGAGCCCTGTGTCTTTAAAATTACATTAACAAACGGGACAAATTTCTCTTAGAACAGAACCCAAAATTAAAAGGTGAGACATTTTTGTGTTTAGTAAGAAAGAACAGGTTTCCAGTCATCCTTCAGCAATGCAAAAGTAGAGCATGAGAGAGGGGGGAGGGAGAAGGAGAGAGAAAGAAAGGAGAGTATAAGGGAGGGAAAAGTTCAGGGAAAGAAGGTGGAGAAGGAAAATGGAGAAAGCACCTGTAACCTTACCGTCATGAAAGGTACCCCAAGGAAAGAATGTAACAAAACCGAAGTAAAGTGAGTATATTTGGAGGGAGGGGGCTGAAAAAGAAAGAGAAAAAAGATCTTGAATTTCCAGCCCGCTGCCTGAGAATGCTCCGTCTTCCTCCAGGTCAGTCAGGCCCCATGAAATGAGAAAGCCAAGCAGACCTGCTCTCCCAGACTCTATTTAGTTAATCATCAGCATTATAAACCAGTGCTGCGGGCCCTCTGAGGAAGAAAAGAGAGAGAGGGAGAAAGAAAGAGTGAAAAAAGATTAGCCTAGAAAATTCTAGCTGTTGGAAACGAGCTGTGAAAATAACAGTACCTGTTCAAAGTTGAGCATGTTACCATTCGAGATTTCTAACCAAACCCTACGTCCAACAAACTTCCTCTCAATTTGTCCTCCTTTTGTCCAAATACTTCCTCTTCTGCTCCCAGTCAAGGTTATATACTGTGCAGTGGGAGTCTTAACCACTTACGGCTGCCCATGCTTCTTGCCTGTTCGAAGTGAGGCGTGATCAGGTAACTCTGCCCCCTGTGCTGGAATGTGACTCCGCTGTGAAGTGAACAACCCGATAGGTAAACTGGCCTGGCCCTTAATCAATAGTTGCTGTCTTTGTGAGAAAACAATGACAGGGAAACCCAAAACCTTATTTAACTCCGGACGTTATCTCAGCGCCACCTAACTGGGCCTTCAGACTGTTGAGGAGCAGCCTGGTAGCTGTGATATTTAGGCCATGATACTGCTTATCATCCAAGCACCACTGCAGGTACTTTTTTTTAATGTATCCTGTACCAATAATTTACATGTCATTTTAGATCTAGTTGTTCCTCCTCCCCCTAGCTCAGTGTTACTTCACCTCTCTGTTTTGAATATTTCAATCGAAGGACTAAAATATTCAACAGATTTGATTATCAAAAGGGATTTGGACTTTTCCTTTCCTGCTCAATGTTTTTTTTTTTTCCTTTTTTTTTTCCATATTTTAATTTAAATACCTATCCACCTTTCCTCCTCACTGGCAGATTTATTTTGCCTTTATGTTCTTAATATAACAAATACAGTAGCAAAAAAATAATAAAAATAAAAGTAAAATCTGTAAGAAATTTAAAAATTAGAATTATTCATATTACTATAAATACTTTCATATCACTAAATATGAAAGTAAGCACAAAATGAAACATCTGTTAAAGTTAGTTAAATGTGAAATAATTCCAAAAAGAGGAAATAAGTAATAACTAAATATTTTAAATCATCATTTCCTCATCATCATGGCACCTTAGTGTAGAAAGTAAACAGCATTCTTCAAACATTAGCATAGCACTAACTAAGAAATGGCCCTGGCCCATAACGCAGTGTCATTCACCCTATCAGCTGAATCAAACTGCAGCTTTAACTTAACCTCTCACCCCATAAAGTGATAAGGGCAACAGTTCCCTTTCATTTCAAACCTGTGACTCAATCATGAACAAACAACATTAAATCAGTCGACCATTTTGTCTGGCCTCCCAGCCATTAAATCTGGCTTTCTGTTGAAATTCTACGCTGTACTTCCCGCCCTGTTGCCATACACTGGCAGAGTGACTAGCACTCATGTGACCTGCAGCTATTCAGGTTTATGAAAGAAATGAACAAATGTTTTTCTTTCCACCAATCACAATCTTCCACCTCGCTCTGCAGCCGCTGCTGTACAGTATGTGGTCGACATTTTCCCTCCATTTTCCCTTCTTCTTCCCAGACTGCAACAGTCCTCATCTCCTTCAAAATATCTAGAGCCTAAAAAACCGAGTAATGTTCACCTTCTTCTAGCGTGTGGAAATTCTCTGCCCTGATAAGTCCAACACTGCTGTCTGTCTCAACTTGCAGCATAGCCTCAAAGGCAAGAAAAACAGATGAGCAGACATTTTATGTTCGACACACATCCACTTCATAATAGACTCAAGCGGGTATTGCTCAGACATATCTCTATCTTAAAACACCAAAAGAGTAAAGCAGTAACAGGTTAACCGTGGAAATAAACCCTCTGGAGAATATCTGAAAAGATTACCAAGGCTTTACAGTTCAACAGGTTGTAAAGAAAAGTTGCCAAATGAGTTCTGAACTCATATAATTATCACTTAGCAATAATGTTTGTTAAACTAATCAAGTATCGCTTTCAGGTTATAAGTTTGTAAAGTTGTTTCATACCGTACTTTGGCGGATGTCTCCTTGTAAAGCACATTTAACGCTCTAAAAGGAGTCAGCCTCTGTCTTCATATCCTTTGACAAGTCTGGCAGTTTGCCTTTACCTGCCCCAACTGGTCTATCCAGTTTAGGAATGAGCGTTGGCTTCTATTGTTTCCTCTTCTTTCTCTCTGGTTAAATGGAGCTGGAATTCGATACACATTATTTTCGCTTCCCATCGAAACTACCTATACCCTCCTAGATCGGCACATAATCGCCAAGGGCTTCGTACTATGATCTAATTAGTTCGCCGCACATTTCCTGATCTTAGCCGATGAACAAATGTCCTTAAAGTTTTAACTATGCCATCGCTGAGCAACAGGTTATGACGGCAGCTCAAGTCTTAAAGATGGAGAATGAAGACAAAGAAGGGATCACATTTGTGACTTTACCCCGTCTCTCCCAGGTGTGGTCGCCGAGCCATAAACCCAAGACAAGAGGCATCATTGTATGAGGGCTCTTGACGCCCTGTTGGCTAGTCTTCCTCTTTCCTGCTGCTGCTGAAGGACAGTCGACCTCTGGAGTGGTGATTAGGAGGGGAAAAAAAACCGTCCCTTTCAGGTAGATGCAGCCGTAGACCAACCCCGGAACAAAACCAACCAGTTTCAAGCGCGTCAGCTACCTTCCTGCTGCCCGGGCAGAACTTGTTTTTTTCCAGGAGCTCTCGTTGGCGGTGTTAGGCGGTTAAGCTCCTCAAGCAGACAGAGGCTGAATTTGTAAAGGGCTTGGTTTACATGTAGCCTAACCCCCCCTCCTTCCCTTTTCCCCCACAGGTGTAATTTTCAGGTCGCAGCCAATGTCCTTAGCCTTTGGCGCTCACAGGTGTGTCCCCCGTGCTGGCTTTAGCCAATGGTGGTTGAGACGAAACCCAAACCTCCCACCCCTCCCTCCCTCCGACTCCCACCTCACCGGTTCACTCACCTCCACCCTCCTGAGCAGCCCCCAGGTACCTTGTTGTGTGTTTTTTTATGATGTCAGCTCAAGCTTCTGTGGGAACAACCTCTTCTGTTCCTATTACAACACAGACAACAGCTAAACCACCATCATCCTCAACGTCCGAACACACCCATCCTGTCCGAGCACAGAAAATAAATCATGAGGCCTGCCGCAACTCAGGGGCCTACTATTCAGAAACATGTATCTTTGAGACATTATCACATGCATAAACCTTTACCTACTTCTCAGCTGTATAAACCCGCCATAACCTGAAATACCTGCCCTTTGCTCTCATGCCTTCCCACTGCCTCTCTTTGTGTCCACACACCTTTTTTTGTCCGAACAATAACCTGGCTGAGTTACAGCGAGAGCGACAGGTGAACAAAGTGCAGGTGAGTAAAACTTGGGAAAGACACACCAGCAGTTTGAGGTCAGTCTGAGTAGCGGGAGGTGGGGGAGAGGCAGCAAGGGGGCTGATGGGGCTCTTGGCCCCCGGGGAAAACAGGGGTCTAATACAAAGCCTGGCCAGGGCTTGGCTGGATGCTGGGCAAGCAAGCCACTTTCGGTCTCGAGGTGTAATTGTCAGGATTAGTCTCTCAACAATGAGCACAATGCCAGAGCCGTATCCTGTTTCAGCAGGGGCGTGGCACAGTTTACAGCAGAACTACGTTGGCAAAGATGGAAGAAGGCGATTGTTTGAATTTGTAAGGCATAAAACAAACATTAGTCTGTGAAATACTGAGCCAAACTAAAATAAAATCACTCATTATTCACCAGTCAAGCCATTTTACCTTTAAATTCTTTATTACTATAAAGCTCTGTGTCAAGCCTCAGTTCAAATTGTACTGTGGATAATGAAATGGCTTTGTCGTTGGTTATTTTTCCTCAATAGAAACCCCTTAACCTCACTGCAGTCCACTGTCCCAAAAATCAGAAAATGAAATGAGCAGAGAAACCAGGTTTAGAGGATTGAAACCATGAAAACCACCAATCCTCCTGATATAAGTTAGATACAGAATCTTGCAAAATAGCTAACACAGCTTTACTGAACATAGTTTACTGCTTAACCAGACCACCAGAGTTAGACGAGTATATGACTAAGCATTAAAAGTAACCTATTAGCTTTTTTTCATCTTTCAACACATCAACCCTGAGTGAAGCTCAGTCTCTTCAAAGGGAGAAGTTAGTAAATGTTTCAGCCCTGAAAGGTTTGCCTTGTTTAGGCTTCTCATTTGCATGCCAAATGAGGTTTGGAGTGAAGCTCAGGGGCCTGACCTGAACTTATTTGGGTACTGATGGCTATCTGGTCTGCAGATCACGCAAGGCAGGATGTAAGGATATCCATCATCAGCACTGACCCAACAGATGCATTTCAAACACAAACACACAGAAGCAAATAGATCTGCTTGTGTGTACACGCTCAAACTCCCAAGATGCTGCCCCAAGGCTTTATGAAAAAAAAAACATTATAACAATACCCTAAAATGAGCCCATGAAGGGCTCTTGGAGGAAAAAAGAAAATTAATTTGTGTGTGAGTTTAATAGTTTTTAATAATTTTTGCTTTCACTGTAGCATGACTTAGCCCCTGTAATGACACAAGTCTTCTCTTGTGTGTAGCCTTCCAACTCACATTATGAACCTCTTGGATTTAATGCAGTTGTATTTTTGTATTTAGTTGTTCTGACCAACTGACCAAGCTCTTGTGGCTGACTGAAAAAGTACCCAGATACTTTATTTAAGCAAAAGTAACAATATAATGAGAATACTATATTATATACTACATAATACTATATAATAGAATTAAAAGTAACAGCCCTGCATTCAAAATGGTACTAAAGTCGGAACTAGTTTTATCTTCTTTCTGTAGTTTAGTCCAGTGGTTCTCCACACTGTAAAATGATAAATCTGAAGAGATGCGAGGAATTGCAGTTAAGTCATTTTCAGAAGAAACATGCATTTGTCTTTAGAGTAACCTGACAGCAGATGTGTGCATCACGGTCTGCACCCACACCACAGCCAGTCAATTGAGAAAAGAAAAACAATGACTCATGTTTGTTTTATCTTTCTTCATGTTCTGTTGCAGAACATTTCCGTGTAGCCCCTCACTAATCTGCATTCAGTATCCAAGGTTACTAGTAAAGCAGTACATGTATCTCCCCTCAGGCCTTCAACTGAAGCCATGGTGTAGCTGTTATGTAGTTTAGCCTGCTGAGAATCACAGTATAGTCAAGAGGTGACCTTGGAGGGCAACACAAGAGAATCCACTATATTGTTATATGACCATCAGGATATAAAAGCATGAGTCATCATGTCACTTCATGACCAATGAGCTGTTTTCTGCTGGTTAAGCGCTGTGCTTATTTTATGAACTTCTGTGCTTATTTTATGAATAATGTTTTGTCAGGTAGACATATGTATTTTGATGAAGGTCTGAGGACCAAGACGAGTAACTGTAAGCCTCTGTAAGTTGATTTTCATACAGAACTGAAATAAACTGAAACCAGGTGCAACATGCAAAGAAGGGAAAATATTAATATTAATTATTAATAGTATTTAAAGCAAGTATCATTCTGAAAATTGGTTGGCAGCAGTGTAAAGCAATGAAGCAGTACTTCATTTGTGTTATCCGAGACAAGTCCATGTCTGAGCATTTTTGAGCTTAAAAGATCAAAAAATAAATAAAATAGGGCCCATTCAGTTCTTCAAACTGCTGTCTTAATGTTTATATTGAGAGCTATCTTCTATATTACTTCAGTGATCCAGTACAGGTTGACTGGTAGAAGGTGTACCCCGCTTCTCGCCCGTAGTCAGCTGGGATATGCTCCAGTTCCCCTGTGACCCTGACGGATCAAGCGGTATAGAAAATGAATGGATGCATGATCCAGTACAGTTGTTTGGATTTAGAAATAACAACATAGAGCAAATCTGCCTACATTTACAGGAGACTCAGGACTGAAAGTGAGACCGTGGTGCTTTGAGCTAAATGCTAAAGTCAGTATCTATGGTAAAATGCTTCAGAAGCCATCTTAGTTTAGTGTAATGGTACATTTACTCATGAGCACATAACACTGAGCTGAGGTTAATGGCAGGGTCAAAAACTTGGGAATATCATAAATGACAAACTGAAATTTTGACTTGAAGGTGGCCCCAGATGAAATGTCAGAGGATAAGCACAGTTATTAGGATTCATCCTCTGGAGACCAGGAATGTCTACGTAGAACTTTAAGGCAGTCCAGCCTTAAACAGTTGTTGAGACGCTTGACTGAAGTGACAGACAGACCAACAGTCCCATCATTAGAGCCCCGCTACTAGCATGGCTAAAAACATGAGTACAACTCTGGGCAAGAAAAAAAAAGCCCATTAAGTTGGAATTAAATATATTTTACCTCTTCTCATGAAATGATTGTGACAATGTGATTTATTGATCAATCTCTTCCAATGTGATTACTGATGTGTATAAATAGGAATTTTAAAAAAAATTCTAACTTTATGGGCAACAGTGTATGTATAATTTTGTCAATTACAAAATATTCCTGTACAACATTAAAAGCTGACTATGAAATTATGATATTTGTTTACATATTTCTTCATGTATTACATGAGGATTTTACATTGTGGAACATACCTACACTCACCTGCTCTTGTAAATGACCGCAAGTCGCGGGTATTAGAAAAAACATCTCAAGCCCTGCTGCTGAGTATTTGCTAGCCACATAATTCATTTTCTGCCTGTCTGTTGATGTCATATCAGGAATATTTTGGGTCTTCATATACAAACTAAAGATATTACTAATCACATATTCTGAGGCTGTCCTCTAAAAAAACTTCACCAGCATGACAACTATTAGTCAGACTACTGTATGAGTGCAGATGGACTCTAATGGATTATAATTATTAAACCAGTAAATGTATGATTTATAATGTATAATGGATAAGTAACACCCCTTTGATGAGGTTGTATGCCGATACTTTGCTTTGCATGTCTTACAGTAAACAGACACCTTGTTCGGTAAACCAGACAGCCCATGAAACTGATCCTGAACTATGTGTTATAACATATTCATCAGTGATGAATAATGAATAACAATCTTTCCATGCTCTCTGAAAAGTCACTGACACAATGTTAAGCCATCAATGGCAGCTATTCCCGTAGGTTTCCCCAAATTAGAGGCCTTATCACTCTATATATGTGGCATCTGTCTCTTCAAACCTTTCTGTTGTTTTATCCACCTGTCTCCTTGGCCTGACCTTCTGCTCAGGTGACTATGGGATAATTACAGAGATTTACATTGTCTTAGAGGAAATTGGAGGACTTAGCCCAGGTGTGATGTTTAAAGGCCCCTCATTACACTGATCAGCACTCAACCACTGATTTTTACCAAGTCTCTCGCCAATTAGCTCCCTGTCTGCCTCACTACCGGGGCAGCAGAGCCCCCTCAGCGTGTTAGTAAATAGTAGATAAAGAAAATATGGAATACATCACTTTCAGGTGTTGTTCTACATGACAGTATTTAAAATTGCATATTGAACTTTTGTCTTTGCCTGGTTGTGAGGTGATTCAAGCCTCATTTCATTTCACAAAGCCAGAGACCCACCAAGGGAGCAGCGTGCACACAAGCGGTCTAGCAGCCACAGCCGTGCTCTGACTTGCCGCCTGCCACCAGCAGTGGGTAATTGGCCCCGAAGGATTTAGGGCGGGATGGTGTGTGTGGATGGCGCGGTCGTATCCCATAATCTCCAGTGGGGCATGTTGCCATGGAGAAGCAGAGTGAGGCATACCAATTATTACTGCATCTTATTCCACAACACACCTGTTTGGCTCATCTGCTGGTTTAGAGCCAAACTGTTGCTGTGATGAGTCTAACGTCAGGGACAAGCAACAAAATAATGTTCAGTAATTCAGTTATATTCATTTATCAAAATGAAGAAACTTGCCCATCTTTGTTAATGAAGATATATAAATCTATAGTACAACACTTGGTTATTCCTTCAGTGTTAATGCATTGTAAATTATATTTTGAGTTACGTGCAGGTTCAGAGCTAAAATCACTTTGCCATCAGGGAAAGAAGTTGGTCATAGTTACATATAAAAAGAAAATGTAAGCACTGACAACTAGTCGGAAACAGGATGTGATCTGGGACGTTGGTGTTGAAGGCAAATACTTATCCATCACCCTGACCTCAAACACAGTCTCTACACACAGCACAATGCTGTACTAATGCTACGCTGCTTGCCCCATGGCACTGAGCCTTACTGCTGAAAGACATTCACTGCTGAAATGACAGTCATTTTTAAAGGAAAATGATCCATTGAAGCCACCATTTTCTGAAAGTGAGGTCATTTTTTCCCCACATTAGCTACCTTTCCATGGGCCATTGCATTTTTAATGTAAGAATTAAAAAAACTGACTGAAAAATGCCTGAAACTTGGACAGCTAGACAAAATTTTGCAAACAAAAAAGGTGGGAAAATACCAAGGACAATGTGATGAATCTGCCCTCTTGTTTCATCATGAGCAAACATTGCAGCTCAAACCAAGCTTTCACTGAAAATCAAAAGTGAAAGTGGTAACATGTTTTCATGCCCGTTAACCACAGAGGTTAAACCAGACACCTTAGCCATGTTTCTTACAGTGAAACCATGACTATACCAAGGCTTTTCCACACCAGTTCTGTTTTCTCTTGTTTTGGCATAAAGTCAGTTCACTGAACTGACCCCAGATGATCATCCACTGTACTCACAGCTTCACAGAATGACGTTTCCCTGCCCTGCAGACTCGACAGGCTTGTGTGATGGACACTCACCCTCTGTGAGAAGCACAACTCCAAATACAGCTTGACATTTCAGTATCTGCTTCTGCTTCTTCTACTGTGGACAAAGCAGTTCATTCACAAATAAAGAACAAAAAATCAGAGGTGTCGGCTCAGAGTTGGGGCCCTTGTTCCATGCCCCATCCACTCTACTGACGGACAAAAATATAGACATGGATCAGGGACTAATTCACTATAAAAAAAAAAAAGTAATATATAATAATAATAATAATAAAAATTCTGTTCATAGGGCAGAAGCAGCAGTGAAATGCCAGGATCTATCCCAGACGCTCCATTAATTATGTAAGCTTGTCTCTTTTATATATATTTGCATACAGATGGCACTGACTCATATTCTCCTTTGCCAGAAATTCACAAAAAAGACCATGAGCATTTAAATAGAAGCATAACTATAAATATTTTTATGCCCAATAATAATCATTAACTTGAGGTTAAGTACATTAGGTCAATAGGAAAGGCAATCACCCATGTAAAATTGTTGGTAAATCTGTTTAGTGTTAGACACTATTCAGACCATGTGCTGTGCACGACACCTTTTTCCATTCATTGCGTTTTAATTGGTGTCCAGTGTACAGGTTGTAATGGTTTTCTCCAGAGAACTGAGCAAAACAAAAAGCTGTTCTGTAAAGTTAATGATTTTAAACACAGCCATAAAGTTCAGTGGAGAAATGCATGACGGTATCATAAGGAACAAGGACAAAGACGCATTGTGACTGTCACCTGCAAATCTTCTGAAAGTCTTTGTTGGTTAAGTTCAATGTCCCTGAATGGATTCTTGTTTCTGTTAAACTTACAGTGGGTACGGAAAGTATTCAGACCCCCTTTTTCACTCTTTGCTTTTTTTCCTCATTAATGTACACACTGCACCCCATATTGACAGAGAAACGAAAATTGTTGAAATTTTTGCAGATTTATAAAAAAAGAAAAACTGAAATCTTACACGGCTGTAAGTATTCAGACCCTTTGCTGAGACCCTCATATATTTATCTCGGGTGATCACTGAAAGATCACTGTTGCTGAGCTCCGGAGATGCAGTCGGGAGATGGAAGAAAGTTCTAGAAAGTCAACCATCACTGCAGCCCTCCACCAGTCGGGGCTTTATGGCAGAGTGGCCCGACGGAAGCCCCTCCTCAGTGCAAGACGCATGAAAGCCCTCATGGAGGTTGCTAAAAAAAACACCTGAAGGACTCCAAGATGGTGAGAAATAAGATTCTCTGGTCTGATGAGACCAAGATAGAACTTTTTGGCCTTAATTCTAAGCGGTATGTGTGGAGAAAACCAGGCACTGCTCATCACCTGTCCAATACAGTCCCAACCGTGAAGCATGGTGGTGGCAGCATCATGTTGTGGGGTGTTTTTCAGCTGCACGGCCAAGCCCAGCCAGAGCCCTGACTTAAACCCAATTGAGCATCTCTGGAGAGACCTGAAAATGGCTGTCCACCAAAGTTCACCATCCAGCCTGACAGAACTGGAGAGGATCTGCAAGGAAGAATGGCAGAGGATCCCCAAATCCAGGTGTGAAAAACTTGTTGCATCATTCCCAAAAAGACTCATGGCTGTATTAGCTCAAAAGGGTGCTTCTACTAAACACTGACCAAAGGGTCTGAATACTTATGGCCGTGTGATATTTCAGTTTTTCATTTTTAATAAATCTGCTGTATGTACAATAATGAGGAAAAAAATGAACTTAAATGATTTTAGCAAATGGCTGCAATATAACAAAGAGTGAAACATTTAAGGGGTCTGAATACTTTCCGTATCCACTGTACGTGTGCACACATTCACAAAAACAATCACACACCTGAGGCCAAATAGAAACACACACACACACACACACTGTCAAACACACCTGCAGAGCTGCTGGCTGGGTCAAGTTTCAGTCATTCACGGTTGAGACGTTGCAGTTTGTTTAGGAAATGAGTGTAAATGCTGACCTCAAGGTCATCATTCATTGTGCCCGACCTTAAATAACATGTCAGCTTTGCGTGCCTCGTGGCCAAATTTGGCATTGTCAGGCTGTAAAGGGTTTGTGTGTGTTCATTTTGAGGGCTTTATGAGGTGCTATGATAGCGTACCATCTCCAAACACACCTGCCTGTTTCTTCCATAAGACTTTTCTATTTGGCCTCATGTAATTAGCTCTAATGTGTTTGCTCAGGCATTAGTTTGTGGGGAATGACAATGATTTTCGGAGAAAGAGCTACATGCTCTGGTTTATGTGTATGTTAAATTCATCCAGCCATGAAAAAGTATGAATGTCACTAACAGAGGGTGAGTGTCCATTACATGAGCCTGTTGGGTCCTCAGGGCAACCAGGTCAGTCCAGTGAACTGATTCTATGCAGAAACATTTTGAATAGGAAGCAGAACTGGTGTGGAAAAGCCTGGGTATGATCAAAGTTTCATGGTGAGAAACATGGCTAAGGTGTCTGGTTTAGCCTCTGTGGTTATCAGGCATGAAAACATGTCACTACTTTCAATTTAGATTTTCAGTGAAAGCTTGGTTTGAGTTGCAATTCTTTCTCACAATGAAACAAGAGGGCAGAGTCACCAGGGGTTTTTTTGCAGTTTGCTCATACACAACCGACAGGAAGTCCACAACATGAGTTTTGAATGTCAAACATTACAAGAAATGTCCTCCCTTACTAATACCACTACCAGGCACTACTTACTGGCATCCTTTCTGAATGAACGCTGCAATCACTAACACCCTAATCATCAAAAATTGCCATCTCTGAAGCAGGGGCCTTTTGAGGGCCTGGAACAGGAAGTCCCTAAGTACCTAAAAGGTTCATGGAAAAGTGGTGGAAAAGGACAAAAGGATGCTATATCAAAGAAAGAAAAGGTTAACCCAAAAAAACAGATAAATAAAGCCTCTGAGTATCTTCACATCTAAACACCACACCTGGATCACAGTGTCTTTGGTCATGTGAACACTGACTTCATTATGTTTGTTTTTTAATCCATAGATGCTCTAGGTAAGAACAATTAAAGAGAAACTTAATGTGAATGTTGCAGAGGCAGCATGTTAGTTTTCACAAGTCATAGACAATATTCATAGACAATATGTCTCATGTAATTCAGTGTATTCTGCTTAACACGTACACTCACAGTAATACAGTTTGTATCAAGGTTCAAGACAACCAAGAACAATGAAGAGACGTAATTAAATAAATAAATAAATAATCTGTTTCTGCTGGCTCATTGTGGCTCACTGTCAGCATGACGTCCCATCTCTGTTAATGTCAGTGGACTCATCAGTGGAAATCTAGTCTGTTCACACACTGCAGAGCAGTGGGGGGGTTAGTTGGTTCTTTGCACGCCACTGGTATGAGATCTCCTATACATGTAATGCATTTGAGCGTTGTGATCTTTATATACTGTACATAGGAGGAGGTCATGGCAAATCTTACGACCAAATCCAAATTCCCCAAAAGAAATATCCTTCAAACATCATATAGCTAATCACAGGACTCTATGACTAGGATAGGACTCTGTTCTCTGATAGTGAGATAAGTGTGTAACCCACATCACAGTCGTCTTCTTTAAAAGGCAGGAACTGATGGAATCTTATTTTCAGTGCTTTATAACTTTATAATGTTGCAACCTTCAGTATAAAGCTGAGTTTTTCTGTCTGTTTCTACTGTTTGATGTAAAACCATGACATGTACAGTACATTCACTGTGTGATGGGTAATGACTGATCTCTCCCACAGAGTGTATCATGGGGTCTGGCTGCAGGATAACAGCAGGTCCTGCTAATGATGCAAGACATGTTTATGATGTGGAGACTCTCTGGGGATGTTGGGTTCAGGTGAAGACAGAGTCAGGAAGTGGCCCGCTGGGACCAGTTACCAAGAAACACAGCCCTCTACCACCCAACATCCTCCCCTGCACTGTACCTCTCCACTTCCTGTGTGTGTCAGGGTGAGGGCCGTGACAAAAACAAAATCATAGACTTTATCAGACACTTTAAAGTGGCTAAAGAAAATCTGAAGTTAGTCGCTGAAGTTAAATCTAGCTAAACGTACAAGTTTTTTTAAATCCATAGATCATCGTAAAATAAACAAGCAATAACATAGTATAATTATCATATGACCACATTTCCCAGAACTCTCCCCAGCCCTTCCGGCATCATTTCCTTCACTGAAAACAATCACCATGTCAGGACAGATTTTCCAGTGACCTTTCAAAAACACCTTTTCTCTGTTTTCACTGTAAAGCAGTGCAGAAGATTCACCCTCACATCCAAACACAATATGATGTGATAATTACTTTGCTAACTCTTAATTATTGCATTATTTAACTACTGGTGTTAAAATAATATGCAGCATATACATAAAATAATATGTATATGTTGCATCAGGCTAAATGCTGCCCATTCACACACAGCAGGTGACACTGACTCCATGCACGTCACCGTTAGCTTGTTCTTTCCATATTTACTGTTTAATTTGCTGGATCCACTTGTTTATTGTTGAAGATTGATCGAAATCTACTGTAGGAATCAGTGAGAAACCTGACTGTGTTTGTCTCTACACAAACAGTATGTACATCAAGCTTTACACAAAACTATTAACAAACCACTTTTGTGCTGTTGTGTTTTATGTTTCTGAACGATTTCAGCATATGAAACAATCTTGAAAGCATTGTTTCTCATCACTGTCTGCTGGCAGTGAATTACTGCTGAGCAATGTAAGAAGGCTGCAATTAATTGAGATTTATAGCTGAGAGAAAGTTCTTCGTGATCCTGATATCCTCAGCCAAAATATACATATGACCTAAGCTGCGAGGTGGGCAGGGAGATACCAGGATATTCAACCTGTCCACTCAAAGGACAAAATTATTTAAAGGGAGGAGAATATCAGAGAGAGAGAGATTACAAAGAGAGAGAAGCAAAGATTCTTCATGATTATGTTCATTTTTAAAGCTTATTATGGTCTGTCCGTACCTCATCTGACCTGCAATGAGAAACAGAAAAGGAAAGCGCTGATTTCATCTTATCTATGCAGATAAAGATAATGACTTCGGTTACATCTGTAGCTTTTGTTCCTCATGCAGACAGTGCTCAGGTTCCTCAGCTGTAAATGATGAAAAAGGTTGTTGAGTAGGTATTTTTGAGGAAACTGATTTGCAGTTTTGTCACCATACATCTGATGAACACCAGGCGATCAATTTGTACGCACCTGTTTTATAATACACAGGGCATAAAATGAAGGCAGCTGCTGTGTTACCTCAAATGGTCGCAGTGCTTGTAACGAGTTTATCATGTAAAGTATCTTCAGCAGAAAATCATCAGAGCAGTGTAAAGTATAGTCTAAAGCCATGAGCTACAGACAAAATATCAGGCTTACACGAAGAGGTACATTTCCCCAGCTGGAGGGATCAATAAAGGAATAAACTTAAACTTAATAAACTTAAATGGAAGTGAGGTTGAAGGTGTAAACTCCAGTACAGACATCCCACTCTGGATAAATCACCATGTCATATAGACCCTGAATGATTCTGAATCTGTCCTGGATTCATAGTATCAGTCGGTGCCCAAGTAAATGATCAGCAGATTTCATTCTTTTGTATGAATCAGGAAGAAATGCGTATCAAAGTCCACAGGCCTACCCATTACCTGAGCCTGTTACACAGACCTGTCACTGTAAGTAAGAGCTACACATTAACACACTCAACACACCAGCTTTCTCAAAGCTCAGCCAGGGTTTTACAACCATCCAAACACACCCTTTGGATTTGGGTGCCGCTCTGTCAACACTGCAGTCTCCAGACACTAGTCTCGTAGGTTCATCTGGTCCTCCCAGCCAATCAGAAACGAAGCAGCTGGGTGCAACACGGTCCCGTGAGAGCCTATAGGAGAGCAGGAGCCATGGAGACCAGCTGTTCGTCGAACAGTGATGTGTGAGGAAGTGTTGAGGGTGCAGGTGGAGTGTATACACTGCCCTGGTTGTGATGCTGCTGTTTTATAGCCAGTATACTGTACATAGCAGTGTGTCTAATCCTTGATCATTGAGGAAGACAATGGTGTCAATGGAGTCTCTGACTCAACATAATGGACATTAGAGTGCAGTCAAAACAGCACAAACCATCCTATGCTGCATAAAAACAGCTTGACTTCACAAAAACATGCACATCACCGAGCTTCATCTAGTCTTTACACCTCTTACCACATTTCATATCAGCATCTTAAGAAGAAAATATGAGCAAACTTTGATCCCCACAGTCTGTTTCCCATCAGGTTGCAAGGTATAGACAAGGTATAGATAGGGAGAGGGGAGACCTTCAGCTTTAACCCCAGACAACCTACCTCTTGATGAATGTGACCTCTGCCCTGGCAGACCACCCAATCTCTCTGCATCTTCAAGACAACGCGAGCAGAGAGGAGGATCTTCAAACACATCGCCTTAAGTCCTATCTCCTCTTGAATGGGAAACGTATACTCTCCAGCTCACCCGGGGCTGTGAGACAGACTGCATTTAACCATGAACTGGGAGAAACCAAGGCAAAGATGCTGGTAGCTGTGTTGTGAGTGTGAGAGGAGTGCACCAGTGTTATCACTCACTGAGTTATGCAAGAACAGTTTGGTGGAAACCTTTGCCTGGTACAGTGTTGGGTCTAGGAAGCCTCCTTATGCACAGGCTAAACACACACTCAACGGCATACTGGTACACACACACACACACACACACACACACACACACACACACACACACACACACACACACACACACACACACACACTCACAGAGCCAAGCAGATCCTGCCCTGAGGATCTTCTAATTACCCTCAGTGAATGGGAGGCAGTCAGACATAGAGAGCTGACTGCCTGGGTTATCACACACACCACTAAGACTCCCTAGTTTCATCTATGACTTTTTCTTTCCTCAGAGCGTATGAGGTGCATGGGAGGCACAGAGAGGAGAAGACATGTTTAAGTGTAACTTTGTAGGCTGAGCCAAAATTAAAGCTTTTCTTTATAGCATGTACTACCTATCATCAGTAAGCATCTCAGAAAAACTAGCGCTCGATCTAAGTAAATGTACATTTCAGCTACAAGCTTCCCTTTTTATTTTGTCCATTACACTGTGCAGAAGTTGACTTCCTTGCGGTATTTTAACTTTGTCTTGGTGCATTTTGTGTCTCACCAGCAACACCAGATTAACAGGTTAGGAAGCCTCAGGGTGAAAATTTTGCTGTTGGGTTGCTGTTGAGCCCTGTGGCTCTGTTCTTATGAAGCATGTCCCCCAAGGTTTCTTGGGAATTAGTCTGTGGTGTTTTCAGTAAAACAACTTGATTTAGGAAAATGTTCCATGTGAATGTGAAATGAGAAAAAAAGAAAAGTAAAGCAACAAAATATCGCTGTTTTTTTTAGTTCCCCTCCTTAAGACAGTTCCCAAAAAAAATATATGATCTCACAGGATCTGCCTTATTTGCAATTAATCACTTTACCCAAATCCAGCTCATACACAGTGAGATTGGGACTCTTGGTGCTCCAGATCCACTGCAGTTTTATAGAGACAAAAAAACCTACGGTCCAGGTCCAGGATTTTTGCCCACACACCCTCTCTGTATCTCATTACCACATTATGATGCTGTGTTTCTTCACCTACCACAACATTACTACACAATCTATGTATAAGAAAGAATAACATCGGAAAATCATGATAATCATCATTTTATGATCAGTTATCTCCAGTTTGGTGTTTAAAACCACAACAAGAGAGAGTTACATGTTCCTGCAAGGTAATACATTTGAAAGCCTTCAACCTTAAACTTTACATAATCTTTCTTATTATTTATCTGTGAGAAGTGTGTGAACTGTGAGTCAAAGTTTGTGCTTTAGCATGAAAAGTGAGTCTGATTTCTTTGTGTCTCTTTACACCAGAGGATAAGTTTAAATCTAAACTAACAAGCTAAAAAGTATTCTGACAGCTCTACAACACAGCTCATTTCGAACGCAGCTGCACTTTGTTTTTGTGGAGGCTTTTTTTTGTGTGTGTCTCTCTCCTATAAACATTCAGGGGGAGCAGATGAATCCACGGACTCCAGAGGCTGAACGCTGTGTGTTAACAAGCTGCAGCCTCGGGCCACAGAGCTGAATGGAGTGACAGTAAGGTGAGGAAGAGTGGTATCAGATGAACACATGAAAGAGGGAGGTCGCTGGATTTAAGGCTCTTTGTCTTTGGGCGTTCAAAGGAGACAGCTGTCGACTGCACAGGGCCCGACTCTATTCATGTGGGGGGACCGCAGACAGAGACCACGCCAACATACACACACACACACTTCAAAGGAAGGTGTGTGCAACTCAGTGCTTCTCCCAACAGATTCACTGTATTATTACAATCATAGCACATTACTTCATTCACAAAGTAATCAGAACCGTACATCTACTCACATAACCATAAATATTAGTATTGTTCATAGGGAAGGTGTGTAAAAGTACTTGACACACAGTACTTCTGTATTGACAGGTTTCATAAAGGAACAGTTCACCATTTAGGGAAATACCCTTGTTTATTGTCTTGTCTTATGTAAGATGTTTGAGATCACTTTTATCTCTGTGTGTTGAGTGAACAGAACATGTTAGCTTAGCTAGCCTAGCACAAAGACAGGAAGCAGCTCAGCTACTGCCTTTGACATGGTACATGGTATATCTTGTTCACTTGTGTTAAAATAAAAGCTTAAGGTTTTCGAAGCTGTTACACAGTTGGATCAGTATTTCTTGACAAACAGCCAAGACTCATGCAGCACCTGTTGACAGCTCCTAAAAACTGGGTTTATCCTCAAAACAAACCAGTTTGTACCAAGTGATCTCAAACCTAATATAGAGGCAAAAGTGTTTATTCCTGCTCTGAATGCAACAATTGAAGGCACAGAGTAAAGCCTGTCACCATAGAGAAGCAATGAATAAAAATGAATGTGGATAATGCCCACTTCTGGACAATCTTTCCTCAAAGGCATTCATGATGTTGTCATGAAAAATAATGGAAGAAGTTGTGTGAAGAATTAAAAAAAGAGACTGAGAGAAAATTTCCACCCTGCCTTCTTTCTCACCCAGCCAATTGGGAGCGTGCTTTTTTTTTTTTTTTTTTTTGCTTTTTTTGAAAGTTTCAAAAACTGTAGGATGAAACTCCCCTAATACAGCTGAGAGGTGAGGGGAGCTATCTCCAGTTCCTGAGGTTAAAGTCCCATTCGTTTACAACTCCCAGGGTGCATTTAGGCACGAAACGTCTGATCGCTGAGCTTAAAACTCACAAATCATTGTTGAAGGAATGATTAATTTTGTGATATTAAACTGGATAAACATAGGTTTGGTCTGTTCAAGATAAATATTGTGTTATAAGTTGTGGAGATAAACCTGTGATATTTCATATTATTGGCCATGCTCAGATTGACCTTAGCAATAAAAAAAAACCCAGAGCCCTGTCATTTGTTTCAATGGGATCAACTCGATACCAGTGTTGGTCCCAGAAAACTCTTGGATCAACAAATAACATGTATGTTTTTGTTGGCATGATGTCAGAAAAATAGATAAACTAGGAATTCATCAGTCAGAGGTCTAAAAATAATGTGAAGAGAAACCAAAAATTACAATTTAATGGCCATAACTGAGTTAGTGTACAGATCCCCTAACATGACTGTCACATGTATACTGTGTGACTCTGAGATAACTTAGTTCTTAGTGGTTAAAAGACCAGGCATTCAGTAAAAGCAAAGGTGAACAGAAAATTCCTGACTGATACTGAAAGTCGAATCTCTCTTTTCCTCTCTCTCTCTTGCCTGAAGGACCTTTTTTTCTCAGCTGTCTGAGGTGCATCATCTCTGCAGCACATTGTCAGTTGATATTTGCATCAGAGGCAAATCAGTCAGCCTCTGTGAGAGGGAGAGATTGTGTGTCTACCAGCAGAGCTGCAGCTACAGAGCAGCACATATAAGCCATATGTTCTGTAGTAGTGAGGATACATATATCTTTCCGAACCTGTCTCCCCCAGTAACTCTTTCCCCTTGTCTTTCACATGTAAATGATGGCCTGTTTTTATTAAACTGCTAAACAGCATGAGGATGGTTAAAGTCACAGTAATATGTAATACAATATAAAATACATTACTTTTCCATGGTGCAGTACATAAATAGTATTACTATACATCAGCTTTTCTCTAGCCTGAATCGCCCAGTGATGGGTCACACTCTCAACTCCCCTGAACTCAAAGACTTCGCTCGAATTTTCCTATGCAAATAACTTTGCATTCTCTGAGCGGATGCAGTAACGGCTGCAGGACTCAAGGCTCAGGCCTCCTCCTGACCTCTTATGTTCAAATCAAACCAGGATGCAAAACTGGCTGCAGCAGCAGACATGACTAAGACAACACCTTTTGTCTGCTAGAGTTTGTAAATGGAAACTCACTGAGATGACCAGCAGTGACTCTGAACTGAGCTGATTTGTGTATGTATGTTTTGTTTTGTTTTTTAAGGAACAGCAACAGGATTTCTTGAAATGTGTTTAAAATATTTTAAAATTGAAAATGAATGTGAACCAAATGGTCCTGCAAAGGAAATCCTGATGAGACATAATCTGATATTATTTATGGTTTCCACGCAGTTTAACAGATTGGGCATTAAACCCCCATAGTGTACTTTCATTTAAGTTAAGTAATCACCAAAGAAAGGGGCGACACATGTCATCTGGGTGTTATCAGGCATTAATTACCCTGCTTCCAATCCAATGTACCCATCTGCTTTGGTGAGTCTCTCTACATATGGGCTGTATTCTCCTATAGGAAATGTAATGATCACCTTCTTAACAAATCTGCAGTAGCAGGGGCCTCTGGGCCGAGGCAACAGCAGGTTGATTACAATGAGGGCAGGGTGGGTGGGGCTCGCGAGTTGTGGCATGGGCGGGCTATTGAAGTGTTAACCAGGAACACAAAGGTGGGGTTGGTCTGCAGTGAGTTAAAAGACGGCTATACATCTAAACATGGCTGCTCAAGTGACTCATTGTCACACTGAAGCATTTGAAGTGGAATAAAGTTGTGGTATGTACTTTATAGCAATAAGTCATATAAAAATGATCTGCTGTTGCTGGAAATCTCACAAAGAAACTGGTTCCTGTTACAGAAAGAATCAGTGGTATACTGTAAGCAAAAAACACCTCAGACCAAAATTAGAGCGTGCTCATGTACCCAGAGAGTGGAGCTGAGCTCGGCTGATATTGCATCAGTGGGAATCCCATCATAGCAACCAGGTGCCTGCCATCAGCCTGGGACGCTGCAGAGAAACAGAGACTGAGACAAACAAGCTGCTTACTTTACATCTCACCACCTTAACATGAAGAGACTCATAATTTCAAAGTCAACATGTACACATTATTCATTATAGATTATCTAATGTACTTGTAGTTTCTGCTTTCCTGGTGGTACTCTGAGTGGGATACAGCAACACAGAACAAAGCACAATAAACCCTTTCATCATTAATCATTAACCACCAATGACAAAGAACTGACTGTGACTGCCAATAGTCAGCCCATAAATATTACCCACTTTCAGCAGTATACAGACTTTTTTTCTGGCATATATCTGAATTGTCTTTTCCCTTTTGTCCACATGAGCAAAATACAAGGCAGGGCATCCATGGTCTCAGCTGTATGCTAGTAAGGTTCACATATTACTCATGTGACATCACAGGTAGAATAATGGGATAGTTTCCACTTTAATGTTTGAGGTCTAAAAAGCAGATCAAGTATTGTCTCAATCTGCTGTTAAAGTTACACTACAGCTGTGACTGTACTAATACTTCAGTGTCAGATTCTCAGTATGTGACAGTAACGTAGCATTACAGCAGAGACACAAATTCAAATAAACATGGTTGAAACTGTTGATTGGGGTGGGTGGGTGGGGGTTACTGGGTGGCGGATGAGAAGGGAGTAATCATGTCACATCTTCCTTCCTTTGTTCATCTTCCTCCTCCCTTTGTCTTATTTTACTGAGTGACTGGAATTACCTGATGAGGCAGGTCTGACCATCTAAAATCAGGGAAAGAAAGCGCCTCCATCTCTTACCATCAACAGACATTTTAGATAAGTAAGTAAGATGATCCGTGGGGGAAACACTCAGCCGCTGCATTCACAAAACAATAGCAACAACACCATCTCCCTCCACCCAAACAACCCAGTTTCACGGCACAAACCGCATCAGCAAATCCTCACAACTGTTCAGCTGCTGGTGAATTTTTTTTTTTTTTTTTGTATGTGGAATGACAAGTCACCAATGCAGGGCAACTTGTTGATGGAACAACAGGTGTTTAGTGACACTGTAAACAAAGCCACCTCATCTTGAATTGCTGGTTTCTTCCTTTTGCACTAGAGTCCATTCAGTTACAGAAGACTCCCAGCATCTTACGATATTTTCCACCAAAACATCCAAAGCTGATCACTGTATAAAGTTCAGAGGACAAAGAGGAGCAAAGGCAGTATTTTGCCAGATAAATGACCAAACATTATGTCACTAACTCACTGGCAGATATGGATTCAATACATTTACATGTATTAATGAGAGCGAGGCAACACTCCAGATATAGAAGCTGTTATTTAAAGAAATTAATCTTTATCTAACTGCATCAAGATCATAAACCCTGTTAGAACAACCCAACCAGGACACAGAGACTTTTGCATGTGATTGATGTCGGGTTGGGATGTAAATATATATTGAACTGATGGGTCTCTTAAATTAGTTTTTTACTCATGTGCCAGCAAATCCTCACAAACTGAATTCATCAACAAAAAAACTAGAATATTATCAATGTTACTGTACAAGATGTAAAGTCAGATTATTTGTTACTTCAACATGCTGTAAACAACACAAACATACCACCTGTGAGAAAATATTCTAAACTCAAGGCTCACTTAACGGTGCTTTTGAACATATAAAACAACATTCTTTGAGTAAGTGATCTTGTTTGTGTTGCTGAGATTGAATCCTCACACTCAATTTTACTTTTTTATGCCTTCAGACAGAAATGATGGAGAGATGACAGAAAATGAGGAATACCGAGGCAGCAAAGGTCTCCAGCCAGACTCAAAGTGGGGACACTGCATTTTATAACCCCTAAGCCACAGTTTCACCCACTCAGACTTACCTTAACTGTTTAAAAATAACATATTATATAAAATATTATTTCAACAGTTGAAAGAGGAGAAGAGAAATTGTTATTTCTTCTAGTGTGTTGAGCTTACAATATAAAGACTGGACATATGTACAGCAGCAGATCTCAGGAACAACATCTGAGATCAGAAGAGTGCACCTTCAAACTCCCAGGCGTGGTAGAGGAGTTTTTTTTTTTTTTTTGTGTGTGTGTGTGTGTGTGTGTGTGTGTGTGTGTGTGTGTGTGTGTGTGTGTGTGTGTGACA
>JBBMJY010000012.1:5961653-6029685 GCA_037833715.1 Toxotes lorentzi | reverse complement strand
GTGTGTGTGTGTGTGTGTGTGTGTGTGTGTGTGTGTGTGTGTGTGTGTGTGTGTGTGTGTGTGTGTGTGTGTGCAGTGGAGGTATTGATAGAAGGAAATATTGTTCCTGCTTTTGAATCATCTCCAGGACACCTTTGTTACCTTAAAGTGTTCGCCCTCGCAGTTCTGAAGTAGTTTTTCAGATTACATAACGCCGTGTCATTCGTGTCACCTTTCTACCCACAATGCCTCACTTCTCTGTATTATTTCCATAATCATTGCTCCAGTGAATATTCAATATTCAAGAATGTTCAGACTTGGGCTGATGTTTTGAGGCAGTTCTGTACAAACATGTCTTCCCAAACAACAGCCAGAGGCATCTTGGGGATGTTAGTAATGACTTTTCTGGAGACTGAAGTCATCATTTGGTTATTTTTAGGAGTTTACATCATGCTTGTTTGGAACTTGCTAACTGATTAAAGCGCGACAGAAGCAGTTGAAATGTACAAAGGAAATGAAAATAAAGGATTCTGATTTCATGTATAATTAGCGATGAACGTGAATGTGCTGTGAAATTCATCTGCTGTGCGTCAGACAGTTTACATAGAACAGGAAAAGAAGGTTGGACGAACAGGAAGAACAGAAGAAACTGTTGGGGAACAAAAGGGATCTGGTGAAAGTGAAGAGAAAAGAAAGAAGCTACGAGGAGGTGAGATTACAGGAAAGAGGGAGAAATCCAGCCAAGTGTACTTTTTTCTCGCGTAAATACAGTAAACAGATGAACCATTCTGTACATCCATTTGATTCTGCTGTCAAGCTGAAAACCAAACCTAAACTCAAGCCAAAAAATCTGGCCCCTTGCCTTGTTTCATTTCTTTCCCAGGACTGTTTGTGAACTTGGCCTCTAGCCCTCTTTTTCCATTTCCTCACAATAAATAAATACTCTAATAAACAAAACATTCTCGTCTTTCTGTCACACAAAAAAAACATACAAGAAAAAAAACAAGGGTCACAGCTGCTCACATGAACTCAAAACAGTCGCAAACAAAAAATATACTGTTCATGGATTGTCTTTTCTTTTGCAGCTGAGGACAGTGAATCAACCTTCAATTTACCAATCAGAGGAAAAGCCCCAGGCACTTTCGTACAAAGAAAACCCTTAAAATACTATTAGTCTTTAATTCACGCCACAAAGTTTAAAGTCACCCTCAACCTAATGCCTGAGTATATTCAAACTGTGGATTACAATTTGGATTTAAGCCAAAACAAAACATACAGAAAGCCACTACACCTGGACTGTATCAATGTAGTGCGGACCTTCTTGATGATATATTAATGAACTGGTGAACCGAACTGATCCTGAACACTGTAAATCCTGCGTCTCTACTTTTGGCGCAGCGGCTGATGTCGGGGTAAATGAATGCTGGGGAGAGCAGCTTAAACTCCCAGCACTGCACATACGACACTCGCCAGAACAGACTGGACATTTATTAAAGGACTGTCTACTGCGGCCTCCACTCCTGCTCCTATTCCTCTCTCACTTGCAGTCATTGCTTGCCAACAGGCTTCTTTCCCCTGCTCAGCTGACATTTGTCCACAGATTACACTCATGTTTGGGGCTGTCCTGAGTTATATTTTTTTGTAGGAGAATTTCTGGAGGGGGGTGGGTGGGTAGTTGTTGTCGGAGTGATGAGGACATGTGGGCCACGGGAAGGAGGTCAGCTGTTAGCACTTCAAACTTTTCTTTGATGAGAAAAATGGACAGACTTATGCTCATTTCTGAGTAGTTTCAGTACTTGACAGATGGCATAAAAAGACTGTGGAGAGTCTGCAAGCATATATCAAGCTATGGTAATCTACTTACAGACAGAAAATCTTTACTGATGACAATAACAGTGATCCCACTCTTTGGAATATAAATTTCCAGGATATTATCCATCAAATTACATACAAGAAAAACCTTTAAAAGTCTCTGATTGAAACCTTGAGTGAAGTGGCATCACTTCAGGAAGGAAATTTATGGTGAAGTTTTTCATTCTTGCTTCCTTTCCTTCGTGGCACCTCTTTAAAAAAGAGCCACAGACAATTTTCCATTACATGGTTTTGTTATAATTTGGGATGGAAAGTTCATATGAGGTCGTAAAAGCCCTGGAGCAAAGAACCAGGAATCTCACCATGGTCAGGGAGACTTGGTCCGCTGTAAAAAAAAAATATCAACACTAAGAAATCCCTCGGAGCCTTAAGAAGACTTACTATTTTATTCATTTTTCCAAACAGGTGGAAAAGAAAGATATTTTCTTGATCTAAGCACATTAATCTACTTCACTGTGACTTGTTTTAAATCCTTACCTGCACTGAAAACAACTCTCTTCAGATTTGCACTTAAAGAATAAAAATTTATGTATAAATAATGTGAATAAAACACCTGTCACTGTGGTTTTTGAGTCACTGTTCAATAATTAATCAACTGTACTGCTGCTCTACTGCATCTAAGACAAACTGCACAGGAGAGGCTGGTTTAAAGTTGTGGGTCACTGAGTCACGGGTTAAAGAAAAAAGTGTAAATTATATAATGTGTATGGCTTTAATACATGACGTTTAGAGTTATAATGTATCAATAACATTTGAAATTAAATATTCAGACTCCTCCTGAGAACTGTGATAAATTCAAAAATAAATAAAGAAATAAAAGGGGAACCACTGACCTTCCATTTTTGGTGCGTTCTCTACACATTTCCAAGCTATTCAGGGTGTGTGGGGGCTGATGTGATGTAAAATGCACGGAGGTCACTGGCACACCAAAAAGGAGCCAGACATAACAGTTGTGTTTGGGGAATCAAACCTTATCACTGTGAGAACATTCAGTTATCTACTGCGCTTCTGCCAGGCCTGCTTAGCGCCTTGTCTCGGATCAGCTTGTGATGAAGCACCCTGAGTGTCAACCAGCGTAAAACTAACACAGTCAGAAGACAATGGAGCCTTTGTGACAGGTGTCAGGTGAGGCAGCCTTGATGTTTGGCCTCAGGCATCTTAGATCTAGATTAAAATGCGCTGAGCTGATCTTTCCCGGCTCCGTTTTGGTGTTACTGCAAGGACTTAGTTGCAGTGAGAAATATAATACACGCAGCAGCCATTTTGGCAGTAAATAAGAAAAAAATGTTCTTTCCTTCTGATTCTCAAAATGCACCATGACACAGCAGTGACACAACCTATAGCCAAGTCATGAAAGCATTTATGGTGGCTGTGTTAGGTACTGTGGGTTTTTCCTGTGTGGAAAATGTAACTGGCACACGGTTTATAGTTTGTTTGGATTTCTGGAATTTTTGTCCACTCATGAATCCCAAATCTTCATCACTGAAAAATAACGTGCTTTGGGGGAAATTTTGGAGAACGAGTGACTGTGCAGGGAAACGGGATGCAAAAGTAAACGTTGCTGCATTTTTGCCTGATATTGACGGCCAGCCTGCTGACAGCAGCAGAAGCTGTGTGGGAGATGAGCTCTCTATTTGTAACGGATAGTGTTGAGAATTGACCTTTGAGTCCTCATTTGAACACACAGGAGAGATTCCCACACACATAAGCCCATAGCCATCATTTCCAACGCTCAGATCAGACCCATGAACATGAGAGCAACTGAGATGACTAAAAGGAACTGACATGACTGGAGTTTTTTTTTACTTTGCATCTTAGAGTTGCACAGTGTTGACCAGCAGCTGGATTCATTTGGTGAACACATGCCTGATAATACTTGATACTTGATGCTTGATTTGGGCAATACACGGCTGGAAACTGTGGCTATCACCTTTGTTTGTCCACAGTGAGAATCCAAAAATTTAATTAATCATTAACAGCCCTCCAAACTAATGCTGATTTGTTCTTACTATGACCCTTTTTAACCACATCTGCCATTACGGAGTTTAGTTACCATTACTAATTATGGCAGGTCACATGTGAGATGTGTCTTAATGTCATTCTCTACCAAGTGACGACCACAAAGGCTGAATGTTTGAGCCTTTGCAAAAATACCATAAGATCCAGTTCAATGATTCCACTAAATGTTAGCTCCAAGAAAACTCCGACTGTATTTAAGAGCTATAAAAAAAAACAAAAAAAAAACCCCACACCGTTTGTTATTTCTACTCACAGTTTGTTTCCTTTGAGGGCAGCATGGTGCAGCAGGTTGAAGCCTCTGTGGTTCTGCTGAGTGAAGTCAATGTTGGGCACCACGACCAGGATCTCAATGATATTGCGGAAATCTTTAGCAATGGCGTCGTGGAGAGGTGTGTCCCCATACGAATCCTGGATGGTGGAGAAAAAAAACAGACATGCAGCACAGTGAGTGACGCCGTTCCACATGTTACAAAATTGGTGCTGCAGGATTTCAGGCTTTTTCTTAAGACATGTTGTGACATGACACAGCAAAATGCAAAAAACAGTTAGAAAGATGTTATTGTTATTGTTATTATATTGAACCACAGAGACTTAGTCGAGGGGAGCGGGGCGAAACTTTGTTTTCAAAACAGCATCATTAACCCTTGAAAATCAACAGTAAAATATCCTCTATAATACAAAGGTGTTAGTCTGTAAACGTAACCTGTTTTTATTCACTAGAATTTGTTATAATCCTGTTTTTGTAAACACACACAAACAGACCACATGCACATTTCCTGCACACAAACACAAATGAACTCTGTGCCGGCGTGTTTTTGGCTGAGCAGCCAAACTACTCAAGCAGAAAAAAATGAGTTAGTTAGCGAATTCCCAGCCTGGTTGCAGGCATGTTAGACAATCTGAAAAACGCCCTGAAAGAGAAACTAAACTGCCTTAATGAGGCCGAGGGTTGGAGTGAAGCAGGGCCACAGTCAAACACCATAAATGTTTTAATTCGTGTGCGTTCACAACTATTTGAAAGGGCAAATCTATGAGTTGCTTATGACATGTGTAAAACAAATGACCAACACTGCCTCAGATGCTTGCTTATTGCTAGCCAGATGCTCTCAGTCCCTTCGATATGAGCTCACTCTGTAATCAGTCCTGACTGGCCAGAGAGGGGTATGATGAGGGTTTTGCAGAGGCAATTTACTTAGAAGTATAAAAAAAGAAAAAGACGACTTTGGGACAAACAGGAATAAAAGTGGAGCATAAAGGTACAGTATGTGTGTTACTGTACACAATATCTACTGAGACTACTCAATTTAGTAAAACATACTCCTCCATGACTTAAAAACATACAGGCAAGAGCATGAATTGACTGCGTCACTCCTCAAAATAACCTCTCTTTTCACACATGATACAAATGTTAGCAACCAGCTAATCATTTCATGTTCACAAAACCAATACTATGTTGTATGTTACTAAAACTACACCAGCACAGGGGTGGTTTTCACTTGTTTTTTTATGCCACAGTGCAGAATCAGCTGGGAATATGATCAAGAATAAAACAAAATCATACCAAAACCTTAAGATGGGGTTTGTACAGCATCAAATTTTAATCAATGGCCAGTGTGCAGTATCAGGCAGGCTCGGCCCTCTCACCTGGAGATTGACGTCAGCCGAATGTTCAGTCAGCACTCGCACCACGTCAGTGAAGCCCTTGTTGACAGCGATGTGGAGCGCCGTGCACATGGAGTTGTTCAGGAGGTTGACATTTGCCCCCTTGCTCAACATCAGCCGTGCAATCTCTGCCTGATTTCTAAAACCAAAAGACACCACAATCAGAAAAAGACACACACACATTTGTCCTCACTGTCCTTCATTCATGATGAGTGATTCAACCTGTCTCAGCTGTGTGTTGAATTAAGTTAATTCAAACCAGTATATAAAATGTGACATGCTTTATTCTGAAAACCTACTGGGAGCTGCACAAAGCTCCAGGATTGCGTGCTAACTGACACAAATATCCTTTTCAACTCTGCCATTTGGTTGGCATGGTGTACCACTGCTGCAAGCCATCAGCAACACAAAGTTATTTTCAACAAGAATAAATTCCCAAAGAGGTTTTGTCAAACGCTGACTTTCTGAGCATGTGTTAATGTGGTTAGAGGAGGAGACATGGCTGGCTGATTAGGCAACACTTTAATGCTGTCACTTCTGTCAATGGATAATCACATTACATGGAAAGGGACAGGAGAGAGCTCTGCCGTACATCTGTCAGACAAGGTTTCCAAAAGCCACAAGGAGCAGAGCTGCATCTTGTTGTGAACTCTTGTTGTTACCTTCGCATCTCTGTATTCCAAAATGTGTGTATGTGTGCAAGAAAACTGGGTTTGTGTCCTCACCCGAAGGCAGTGTAGTGTAATGCTGTGTCCCCATCTTCATCCTTGACCTCGATGGAGCTGTTGGCCTGCAGCAGGGCCTTCACCACCTCCATGTGGCCTTGGTGAGCAGCGACCTGCAGTGCAGTCTTGCCCTGGTTCTTTATATCCACCTGCCAGGAACACAAACATGGTTGAAGATTCATTACAAACGATAGAGGCCTGCACACTAACACAGCTGAACATAGACTGGCTGGAAATAATCTGAGCATGAACACCAACTAGCGTCACACACCTGATAAATAATCCTAGTAAGTTGTGTAATCGTCAGCATGGAGAAGAGGACATGCAGTCCAGAACACATGTCAAAGGAAAATTTACTTTGATTTAATTGTTCTTAATTGTGTTCTTACTCTTATCTCAGATAATATTAGACTTTATATAATGTATATGTAAATCCACCTTAGGTCATAGCATTTTGTTAAGCAAATAACTAAAATTCAGTGTAGGTTGATTTACATCAAAAGAAAAATAATCATACTTCATTTAGGTTTTATAGAAGGTCAGCATGATTCATATTAGCTTAATTAGCATCAGCTTCAAACTACAACTGCACACCACAAATACTCTTAACAGACTCTGGTTTTATTACCTCGATTATAAGAAACTTTGGTGGTTTTCATTCAAGTCTTTTGGTTTTTTAAAATTATATTTGTGTTTTTATGACTGATAAAATACCATAAATAATGACAACAGATTATTTTTTTTATCTGGTATGTTTATGTATGTTTTATATTATATTATTTTCACCTCCTCAGGCAGTAGTATCCCTAAACCATCCCAGTTACCTCAGTTCTCTTCAGAATATCTTAAGTTGGTTCAGTCATTGTCACTCTTGTCATATCCATATTAGTACACTCATTTACATATTTTATGTGTAAATATTATATATTGACAACTAAATATATAAGGGAAGTTGAGTACCTGAAATTCCAAAGGACTAAGAGGGTGACAACATATACAGTACAATATTAACTATAAGAAAGTGTCTAAAGGAAACTGCTGTACCCAGCGTTTTGGTGCTGTGTTGTGAGATAATAGCACCAAGATAAGATTTTTGGGAATCTTATCTTGCCTCATCTGGCTCACTAAGTTCCTCTGGCCCTTCAATTCCCCACCCCCAGTCTTGGTGTCCTGGTGGAAGGAGCTCTTGGAACAGGCGGTGGACTGCAGCAAAGAGAAGAAGTGCTGCACTAACCTTGTCAGGATATTTCTGCACCAATTCCCGCACTTTGCTGGCACTGCCATGTGCTGCCTCAATGACCAACCGGCTGGGATTGTCCTGCTCCGTGGACTGAGACAGCAGCTTCTCCAACACTGAGATGACAGTACCTGGACATAGTCATAGTCAGATGGAGAAGGGGAGGGGGGAGAAAAGGTTGTGAAAGAAGGGACAGACAAGAGAGACAAAGGCATTCATTTAGATTAATCAATCTCATGTGAACCACATAATCAGAAATGTTGTCGCAAAGACTTAAGACTTTCAGATGGTCAAAACAGCACCCCATTATCACACTGGTTAACAATTGTCAAGGCTGAGCTCAATGCAAAAACCACAGGAATGAGTCAAAATGTCCCTCCATGCAGTGCAATCTAACCACACACACAGACACACACATTACTCTGCCGTCAGCCTCCCATCCGCTGAGGTGAACACACATGCACAGAATAGATTTAGTCATGATTAAGAGACTGCTGAGAACTTCTGACATGATGACAAATGTCTGCTGTGCTGCCAAAGCCTCTTGCTGTCAACATGCAGGATCATGACATGCTACAGAGAAGAACATTTCAACAAATGGACATCTTGACCATACGCTGCTGAAAAAGACAGACAGGGAACGGACTTGACTGTGGCCCTTAATGCCACAGCCACAGCCTTTATATGAAAGCATGCATGGCAGAGACAGAGCTGAAATGAGGGCAGGGGAGGATGAGTGATTGCATGCAGAGGGTAAAGCTGGAGCTGGAGTGTTAGAGATGAGCCCCCTCGTCCTGGCAGAGGCCTTACTTCCAGATTCGCTGGGGTTCTCGGCTGTCATGAGGTTGGCGTCCACCTCCAAGGGTTGGGCCGAGAGGCACGCTGGATTAAACGTCCACGTCTGACCTCCAAACGCCACCCGCAGGTCACCATCCGCATATACTTTCAACACCTTCCCGACCTGGCCAAGCACCTAGGACAAAAAACAGTAAGTAAGGTGGATGTGGCATTGGTGGGTGAGAAAGTGTTCACAGAGACAAATAAAGAACAAAAAAAAAGAAAACGGCAACTATTCTTGGTTTTTACAGGACCAGTTTCTGTGCCTCTTTAATTTTAGGTAAATGACCAGAATGCATTTGAGAAAATGGCTCTAAACTTGATTACTTCCTGACGTACAGCCAATCTTTGTGAAGTAGGTCACTCTTAATGTAGAAGGATGTCTAAAGGCCTTACTTTAGCAAGTGACACAGTTAATATCATCCACACAGACAACAAGTAACCTGAGGATACCACAATACAGAGGTAGGAAAAAGTGCAAGTCAAGAGTTAGTCTGGTTATGAAAGTTTGGTTATGAAATCCAGAATCAAGAGCCACGTCACGACCTACACGTCCAAAGCAAAGCGCTAATTTTTTTTTTTGCTGAGTTAGTACAGTAAATTTTTATAATTCATTTTTATTCTTTTTTTTGTTTATTACATAAATATGCCTTTTATAGTATTAAAAACAAAATGATTAGGTGTACATTGGTGTTATTCCTGCAACACTACTGCAATCATTTGCAATTACAGAGGCAAATGTTTTGCATGTTGCTCATCATTTTTTTGTTGACCACAGCATGGTCTTTCCATCTGGATGTGATAATCCAAAGTATCGTTTTTCTACATTTTCTAGGGCACACTGCCACTAGCAAACAATCCCTTCTGTTCATGCAATGTGACTGACTACTATCGAATCAATTTAAAGCAGTTAAATCAGTTGTTGGGAAGATGAAGTGTTGAAGCTAGTCCAAGTGAAGTCACACACTACTGGTGTAACAGTCAAAGTCAAATCTTTTTTGAGGTCAAAGTCATGAGATTCATAACTTGAGTCTGACTCAGGTCCAAGTTGTGACTCGAGTCCACCCTTCACAGCTACAGCTAAAATACAGTGCAGAGTTAGTATCATCAGGCTACCATTTATTATCAGGCTAAATGAGCATACAGGAGCCATGCTGTCTGTCCACTCTCCATGGCCAGCCTGCAGTCTCTTCACACTCTCCATGTCCTCCAGTACTCTTACTAGTTCACCGACTCCAAAAGTGTTCACCTAGGGGAAAGACAGACAAATTATTAACAAAGTTAACAAGCTGTTAAAATCAACTGAGGACATACTGATAAACCAACCACACTCTTGTTAAACTGAAGTTGTGAACTGTGTCAAAACACACCGTAAGATCCTCTAGTAGAACCTTATCTGTAACTCAGTACCTTGGTGAGGGCCCCAGGATGGAAAGTCCAGCGGATGTTGTTGCTATACTGGACTCTGACATCTCCTCGGTCAGTGATTCTATGAACAGTCCCGATCCGGCAAATGTACTGCAAACACAAATAGGCTGTTTCACCCTGGGTCCTCTCTGCATGGCTGTGACCTTAATGTTCCCTTTAGCAGCTGTGATTTGAGAGTTGGATGCTCTGTTTCTTTTCACTCTGCTGCACGCCAATGTCCATCTGAGCCACTTGTATAAATATTCTGTATACCAGGTTCAAGTGGCATGTGAGGCCATGTTTGTCTAAAGCATAAAAAAGTACATATGATGCACACAGTACAAAGATTTCATAATTTGTTGAAAACAAATTGAAACATGTGAAATACAGTTGCTTTAGAACGAATTCAGACCCCTTCACCTTTTGCACAGTGCTATAGATTTATCCCATCAATCTGTACTCAATCATCCAAAACAAAAAAAAAGATAAAACATGTTTTTAAAAATGTTTGCTAATATGTATTTGTCTAAATTGTACTCGTGTGCATCCTGCTTCAGTTATCCTGAAGGTGTGTCTAGAACCTGAATGGAGTCCACCAGTGATAAAGTGAACTGACTGGACATAGTTCAGAAAAACAGACAGCTCTGTATATAAGGTCCCGCAGTTCACACTGTCTGTCAGGACAAAAACCAAACCATAAAGTCCAAAGAACTCTCTGCAGACTTCCATGATGAAATTGTGGCGAGGCATAAATCAGGGCAAGAGTATAAAACCATTTCTAAAGCTCTGAGTGTTCCCAGGAGCACAGTGACCTCAATAATTGTGAAACTGAAGAAGTTTGGAACCACACAGACTCCAGAGTTTGTGCAGCCAAACTGAGTAACCAGGCAAGAAGGACCTTGGCCAGGGAGGTGACCAAAAACCCAGGGGTAACTCTTCAGAAGTCCTCTGCTGAGATGGGAGAATCTCCCGGAAGGACGACCATCTCAGCAGCTCTCCATCAATCAGGCCTTAATGGCAGAGCAGACAGACGGAAACCTCAGACAGACAGCCCACTTGGAGTTTCCCAAACAACATATAAGTGACTCTGAGAGCATAAGGAAAAAGATTCAATGGTCTGAATCTTGAGGTGAGCGATATCTCATATGCATATATCAATGTATTGAGGCTTGTTCTACATGGGATGTAGCAAATGAATATATTGCAAACATTGAGTAGAAATTGTCAGGAAATTTTTTTAAGCTGCCAGTATGAGACTCGGAAACAGTAATAGAAGATGCAGGCTCAAAGAAAAAGCACTGGATCCATCGTCTGGCAGTAGTCTGTGTATTGGAAGGAAAATGCTGAACAAACAACGATTATCTGCAAAATATGCATAAAACCATTTCCACAAAAAGTAGCAGTACCACGAATTTGTTTCACCATTTGAAATGCCGCCCACTGCTAAATGAAGAATGTCTGAAACCCTGCATGTCCGTGTCCTCCTCTGATGATACAATCACAGTATCACATTCCACTGATTTCACATTTTAATGTTCACATCACTTAAAACATGAACACAGTTCACACTGCTGTGGCTGTTGACAGTGTTTGTTGTGAAATGTCTTTCTCAGGGTTTCTTGTTTCTTTTTGTTGCTCTGAGCTCTGTTTTTGTTTTTTGTTAGTCTGTGTTGAGCTTGAGCTCCATAGAACTAGGTTACAGCATGCAGGCCTACATCGCGCCATTATTTATTTTCATTTATCAGCTGTTTAAAAGCCTGTGTGTGCAATTGCCTGGTTAGAATAAAGGCTGTTTTGTTTAATTTAACTTGGTGTGATTTACCCCCTTTTTGCATGGAAGTTTAAAACTGTTCTAGTGGAAACCACTGATGAATATAAAGAAGAATGTTTTAATCCACGCAACCTGAAATTGGGGAAACCTTTCACCTTTCAGGATGACAGTGACCCAAAGCAGACGTCTCTGACTGTCCTTGAGTGACCGAGCCAAAGCCCAGTCTTAAACCCTACAGAACATCTGTGGAGAGACCTGAAGATGGCAGCTCACAGACGCATCACATCTAATCTTATGAAGCATGAGAGGATCTGCCCAGAAGAATGAGATAAACCACCCAAATCCAGGTGTGCAAAGCTTGTGGCGACTTATCCATGAAGAATCCATGAAGACTCAAAGTTGTATTTGCTGCCAAAGGGGCTTCTACAAAGTACTGAATTAAGGGTCTGAATACTTTTCGGTTTTTGATTTTTAATAAATTTGGAAACATTTCTAAAAGCATGCAAGTGTAGATTAGATTAGAAAGGCAAAAACTGCCACTTTATCCATTTAAAATAAAATCTACAACACAATAAAGTGTACAAAAAGTGAAGGGGTCTGAACACTTCCTGAAACCACTGTACACTTTGTACTTCTGCATTATAGAAGAACACATGAGGGAGTCACAGCTGTCTATTGTTGGTTGGAGTTGTGTTATTTGTCTTTCTGGCACAAGGGAAGACATTAGTACCTCTGCCATTTTGGGGTTCCACCCTCCATGGCCTTCCTGCATCTGTCGCAGGATGTCCACCTCCAGGAGACATTTGACCTTGTCGCCCTGCTGGAAGGAGTGGCCATCAGCACTCTCCTGGCGCTGCAACTCCGCGTGCTCTCCTGGAAGGACAGGTGTCAGCATCAACAAGTAGGCCCTGTCTTATGTGGATTTTTTCAAAACCAACACCAAGAATAGAGTTTGGGCTTGAAATGGATACGTGTCTATTTTCTAATGACATTCATATTTACATCATTGTCATGCAAAAATATCTCCAAACATGCAATGAGATCTACTGAACAACTGAGAAATAAATGACTTAGTGTCTAAGCAATGCAAACTTTGAAAACAGGACTAACTGTCTTACCAAGCTTTGGTAGGTGGTCTTTGTAATAGAAGCCTCCTTGGCCGTCAGACACATATTTGAGGTCTACCTTGCCCTTGTGGCCCATTCGGTAGACATTGGTGGTGCCGTTGGACCAGGTGACACTGGCCACGCTGCGACCAGACTCTGTGTCCCATCCGCGAATATCCACTACCTTCCCAACCTTACCCTCCCCGCCTACACACACATAAACGCACACAAATATGCAAGAAACAATGACATATCAGGTCATAAAAGAAAAAAAGCTGGTTAGATTGAGAGAGTGGATTTTTTTGGATTCTGAAAGCAAATTTGTGAACAGAGTGAACATGTATTCATCCACTGTAAAAAATTTGACAAGCAAAATATTTAAACATTTAGTAAGAACGGAAGACAGAGACTGTAACATGTGAGACAAATGAGATGAGAGACACAGAGAAACATTTTTCCTGTGTGGACATAAACTGCCAAGTGCCAAAGTCATTCAATTCTATTTTCTAGAGGTAGATCAGTTCTCATTCTTTTTCCACAAATCAAACACCTGACAAAACAAAGTTTCCCTGCTTGATTCAAACACAAAAACACCAAAGTAAAAAACAACATTAAACAATTAACTATTTCCAAGCCACATTGTTAGTGTCCATGCTGTACCACAAGATGGTTTTAGATCCATACATCAGGTTTTACAAGAAGAAAGAAAACCCTTGTTAAGTCATTAAAGTCCTCAATCTGCCTCAGTGGAATAACCACACCAACTAAACCAGTGACCCGTAAGACTAAATGGTGGGCTAGGGGTTTGTGAGCATGCTCAGAGCATCCTGTATGCACTTACCGCATACACCATTTAAGCCTGATGAGTGACTTAACCAAACCCCAAGGCGTTGATTTCAAAGACACCAAAAGGACATTTTGACTCATTCGCTCTAGCCCAGAAAAGGGCTGCTATTCTCACGATGACCCCAGACCAGGAAACATAAAGACATATTAACATTCCCTCTTTCCCTAAAGGGAACATTCAAGGGTTTTAATTTAGTCCACTGATGTGGAAGACAGTTTTCAATTACTATTTAAACTATTTCAAGCATCACCCAGTGCAGACTGTTTGTATCCGACAGACAGCACATTTTCAAAACAGCAACAGTGTAGACTTGTTGTTTATCACATAATGTAAAAGTGGAGACATTCATGGGAGCCAACAACACACAATTCAAAGCAAGAAATAATCTCCACTCTCTGCTCTCTTAACACTTGCACCACAGACTATATTTTATGTGAAGGGGCTTCTCAGCTTTTGCCGCTACACAGGGCTGGAAAAAGAAAAACAAAAGAGCATAAATATCACTGAACAAAGACTCTGTGAGGACACAGACAGGCACATCTGTGGAACAGACTCAGATGACTCACTGGCAATATAAGTGCACGCAGACACATACTAATTGGACATTTCACAGGTTAATGAGACGTGATATTAGAATGTAGTCATGGGTTGTGGACAGTGGAACGCTTTGAAGAGGTACAGCTCCGTGCTCTGGGAGGTAGGGGGCCTGTTGAGTTGGTAGTGCCAGGTTAGTGGTATGAACAGTCCCCCCAACACACCACTCACCGTCTTGGTTTCCCCAGTCCCAGTCAGGTCCACGAACGACTTTAACCCCCTGGAAGATTCCTTTGAGGATGATCCGTGGGAGGTTCTGCCTCGGCGCCAAGCTCACTCTGTGATAAGAGCATGGAGATACAGTTGAACAAATCCAGTCTACGGACCATCAAAGACAAATTTCAGACGTGCAATGAAATCTTTAATCCAACACTTAACTTCGCTTGTTATAACCCCAACTTTACATTTCCTGTCTTGATTATAAAGCCAGTAAGAAATGCCAAATGAAACAGCTTTGAATCTGTGACAAGCCAAGCCAAAGAAAACACAGACAAATGCATTGAATATTTTTATGTAAATATATTTACTACAGTAGACAATGGTCATGATTAGGGATGCCAAATTTTAAGGTTTAAACACATTACAGACTGATAGTCAGTTAATCATTATAATCTTATGAAATGCAAATAAACAAGGAAAAGCATTGTTGACCATTGGAGTGGACACTGGCTATATTTGCTGCATAACCCACGTAAATTTGGCACATGAATCATGAATCAAATCAACAAAATTCTGTTCCCAAACAAAATCTGATAAACAGAGAAAAAGATAGACAGAGCAAAATTCCACAGATCAATACTGTGGAACGTTCAGGTTTCCTTCAGAAAACACACGATGAGACTTAGCATTCAGAACACTTAAAGCCTAACCCATTCATGTACCAAAGAAAATTACTACTGTACACAGCGTAGAAAATACAGCAGGCTGCTGTGATCTCTTCACAACTAAAAAGATATCTTGTGGAGTTTAGTTGCAGGTATTTTCTACCTGCAAAAAAAACCCCTGCAAAACCTGTTTTTAAATGTTTTGACAACTGAATTGTTAACATCAGGTTTCTTCTCTCACTTATTAGTGACATATATACATATAGGGACCTGCTGACATTGATCCCTGTTGTTCATGATACGCCAGTCCACAACACAACAACCACACGCTGAACTTAATGATAACCAAATCCTCGATGACTTCCACTCTCATATCAAACTATTAATATTGATATTGATATGTCTCTAGCCTCCGCTGCCTGGCAGACGACATCAGTGTTCCGAATGCTGTCTGTTCTGTGGTAGCTCTTCCATAAGTAGTTAAGAGATGAGAAGGATATCCAACTTGAGACAACATCTTTTTTCCTGATAGTATTTCAGGACTGTGAACAGATAAGCTCAAAAAACACACTCAGGAAACCTTCACATCACTGCCAACACCAGAGTCAACACCCTAATATCTAACACACTGACCAACAGCCTCAAGTGCAATCACAGATTCAGACATTCAGGTGAGACATTCATATCCTCAAAATCCCACATACCTTATGGTAAATATTTGATCGGATCTTGGTGCAAAGGAGCTGCCTATTCCCATACTTTCTTGATGAGATCAAACCCCAGCTTCCATTTCAGCTTTTTTGGATGAAGTCAAAATCATATGAAATCCAGTATGATCAAAAGAAAAAGAGCCTTGCAAGAGCTGTAGTCCTCAGGGAGCCTCATAGAGGCTTGGCTGCCTCCACATGTCTCTCTAACACTGGGGTTTTGCGTAAAGTTAGCCTTGGCTAACTTCATCCTCTGTCACCGGCCAGATTTTTCAGGTTCCTGGGTGCTACAGCAGGAAACAGTCATACATTTGGCTCTCTGAGCCAACTAACAGTAAATCTTAGTGCGGGACTGAGCTTGGACAGGTCTGTTCTGAGAATGGAGCACAGAGCTTTGAGCCTAATCCCCAGACAGCAGAGCAATCAGAAAGCAGGCCACCTCAGGGCAAAGCATATGTGTTGACATGTATGTGTGCATGTATGGGTGTATTTGTGTCTCTATCTATATAGAATGGAGATAAAAGAAGAAATATTGTAGATACAGGACACAGAGTCTGTACAAACATTTTTCTGTTTTTAGAGCTTTTCAAGGAATTCAGGATGTATATGGTAAAACTGTGATAAGGTCAACTACAACAAAGTTGGTTATAGCGACAGACTTCCTGAATTCATAGTCTTAAGGGCCATGGAGAGAATGTAGCCAGCTGTGCCAATTTCCTGATGGCACAACTAAGAAAACTGTTTATAACAGGAGAGCTAGTTCAGCAAGACAAGAGACTATTCCTAAAACATGACCCAAAATTATTTCAGAAGAGGAAGTAAACTGTCAGATGTCCCCGTTTCATGTCAAACAAACATGACCTCAGTATTTTACTTGTTGTTTCTTAGTGAAGCTACTCTTAGAAACACAACAGCTCTTTCAAGGGATCAAGCTTTCTAATCCTGCTCGGCCAAATGTCACCCCTGCTACCAGACAGGATCAGGATGGGAGACCTACACCTACTGACACAACAGCAAGGTCAACAGTCAGCCAAGGGTTAGGTTTATGTTTTGTAATTAAGGCAGTAGGATACACAGATTCACAGGTTTCTTCACAGGAATCAAAAGCACCAACAAAATATGAAGAAAATGTGAATTCATGAAAAAAAGTGACTACTATCAGAAAAAAGTGAAGCCAGGTATTAATATATTTGAGTAATGATAACAGGTGTGGGTGGCATAATGGCTCAGAGATTTCACCTCCAAGTAAGATGGCTATGTTTTAAAATATCATATCTGTCTGCCCTGTACTTAAAGGGAGAGACCAAACTATGTCTAAATGGACACAGCTCTTATATATAATATATCAGTACATTGACTTCTCATCTGTACCATCTTTGCTTTAGTTCACACCTACATCTCAAAGCTATGAAACCCTTTTCACATACATTTATGAAGGCAGCATTTCTGTGGTGGGAGTGGTAATTAGGAAGAAGTGTAAAAATCTACATACACACACTTCAGATAAGAAATGAGGACAGGAAAACCGTGCATGAATGTAGTGGTGATAGGTTGGATGTATCTTAAACGAGACTACACTGTGAGGAATTGAGGAGGTCAGCCGGAGCAGTGCGGCCTGACGTGCAAGGGAAGGATTAGGAATTTAGTTGACCCGATATGTTCCCTAGAAAGTGCATGTGTGTTGTTTGTGTGTTGAAGAGCCGATTAGCCAACTGCATACCAACCATCTCCTCGTAAACATATGGCACACACATATGCTGCCCTGAGCACTGTCAACATGAACACACGTCTCGCTGTACTATTTAACATACGAGACATAACCAAATGCAAGACACAGCGAGCCATTAGGAACGAACACTGAACACAGTAAACAGCCATCTACAGTACCTCTCAGCATTCAGTTCTGAATAATTACACTGCAACAATAGTTTAATCAAAAAAAGAAAAAAAAAATATCCTATCCTATGCCCTCAGTCCATGTTGAGGAAACACAACAGAGTAAAGTAGTGTAACACAGCTTAATGCTTTGTGAGCAGCACATATAAACTCCACATTGATTTGCTCTGTGTCCAACACCTGTTATCTAATACATTTGTTCTAGGAAGTTGAAAATGTTAATATGCTAATCTGCACATCCGAGAATGTTAGCATGCTAATCCAGTTAAATCTGTTGTAATTACGATGGAACACTCGTGCACAGTACATCCAGCTCAGGTCTCTCGCACCATGTTCGTGATGGTACAGCTCGAGTGTCAGCTTCCTGCAGCACTTTACAGTGTCAACAGCTTCCCATTGCTTCCTCAGGACACTAATAAAGTTTCTGCCTACAGATCTACCCTGCTTAAGTTTCCACTAAACCCTCACACGTTTGGTCCACATGAAAGGAGTCCCTTTTAACTATGCCAAGCCCAAACCTGGTCTCCTCACATAAATCACTGCTGGCACAACAAAAAGTCCTACTCATTATGAAACCAAGCTAAATTTCGCTTTCCAGGCAAAGATCAGTGTGTCTCATGACTGCCGGATTATAAATCAGTCTTTTGAAATGCTGTCAGTGAAATATGGGTCAGTGTGGTCTGGAAATAAAGAAGTGCTGTGTGTTTGGTACCACACACTGTACAGAGTTCCTCTTTTTCATTCATCTGATGAGGAAAGAAATGACTTTCATGTGATGCTCTCCCAGATGTACTCTCTGTCCCAGTGCCGGGCAACAATCACAACTGCATTTTCACTGAAATTATGCATTTTATGCAAGATGTCTTTGATAAAAGGATGAAGAGAGAAAGCAGGGACGTGGTACTATGAATGGATAGCTTCATGTTAATATGATGAGTAGCAAATTGTGAATTATATTGATAAAAATCTCTCATTTGATTTATTTATCTTTGTTGTGCTGCAAAATCTGCAGATCCCTCATCACTGCTATGCGAGTTCAACATTACCGGTGTTGAATACAAATGCACGACTGAAATTCCTCTGTAAAAACTAACATTGCACCCTAAGCGCAGACACACACATCACAGGTACATGGGTATTTTATACAGGACAGCAAAACAGCAAGAAATCTTTTTCTAATTAAAAACACGTGTACTTCTGCAAAAAGCTAAACAAGCCATAAGGTCAAAAAATCATTATGGACTATTCTTTAAAATTTGCTCTTGGATTTTCATTTCATCCAAAATCTGCAGTTTCAAGAAAGATCCAATTCAACACCACAGTGCAAAACACAATTTATTCACGAACATATTATAGTTGATGGAAATATGCTTTCAAAAAGCTGAAACTTCATTTTCATTTCACCTCTAGGGGGTGTATAATTGCAAAAGGACTGGAGAAATGAAAGGAATGAGAATACTGAGTGAAGCAGAACAAGCAATGCTGTAGCCAAGTGGCTGAAAATATGACAAATCATGATGAAGTCTATGTAAATGAGTTCACAACAGTGCTCTCACTTACCTAATAATGGAACTCGTACACTTACAGTGGTCAGTGATGAACACCAAGCTAACATCCTACACACAGTCTAAAAGGTCATAGATGTTTGAGCATTTCATTCATATCATTCACATCATGGCTGACTGGCTTTCAGCTGAGTCACAGTCTTTTATGCCACTTATGGACATCAATATACCATTCATGTTTCAGACTCCATAAAAATAATCTCCCTGAGAGCCACTGAGGAGAGAGGCACAGTGTGTTATCAGTGACGTCAATTCATTCAGAAGTTCTGCAGACAAACTTCTTGAATGGAGCTCAATTTTCTCAATATCATTCAGATTAGTGAAACTAATTAAAGGGATGCCAGTGTTTCGAAAGTCAATATTCATCCTTGCACCAATGAATCTCCTACAATAGTCTTACAAATCTCAACCTTGAGAGTTCTCTAAATGTTTATTGTGTGTGTTTACCACAAACACATAAAATGTGCTATGTAACTGTAGTTCGATCCACATTTTACTTGTGATCTCTACCAATGTTAGTTTAAGCATTATTAATTACACTGAGCAGGAGGACAATTATGACCAAAGGTTAACAGCACTAGAAAAGCTTCCTATAGTGTAGGACTAGCAAACAACAGCAGGGCTGAGTCTTTACAACACTTCTGGCTGTGGTATTAACACATAATAAGAGAGGTAATTTGTGGTGCCACACAGAACATCAGATTCATTAAAGGTATCAAATAAATAGAAACAACAATAATCCAAATCATCTCTAGCAGCCATCATGAATACCATCACAGCCCAGGCAGACAATTAAAGTGAAAATCACGCTTTGTCTCACTCAGATGTTTTGTACCACAGCTGCGTGGGATTACAAACAGCCTCTAAATAACTCAGATTAAAGATACAGATGGCACAGTGCTGGCACTGTTTGACACATTTATCAAATGAGGCAGGTTGCTATATTCATGTGTCTGCTTCTAAGTGTCAACAGTGATCAAACAAATCAATTTCAATGTTTTAACCTCTTAAATTAAAGGTATCCTAAAACTGAAATAGTTAAAAAATCATGTTAATTATTAACAATATCAAAAAAGACATTTTCCCAATTCAATAAAATGAAAATTGACTTGTCAGTGAAAACGAGCCAGTGTTTGTGCAGCGTCCACAGACAGGAAGCAGTGACCTGGTTGGAGGGTCACGTAAAGGTATTTGCTACACCAATAAAACATCACCTTAATGAAGGACGCTGCTGAGCCAAACAACATTTGGGCCTCAATGACAAATCAATATTTCTGAAGAGAAACTGAGAAGGGAGACCAAATGAGATTCCAACTACTGTCAGAATGCTAAATGTTCGCTGCGCTATTTTGTCTCCCTGGAAGAGGTCCAGGTTTCCCTAAAAAACGTCCAAGTCTGCTGCTCCATTTCCATCTCGAGTCGACATGGTACACAATCAAACATGGACCTGACCTGAATCCAAAACAAGACTTTTCTATTCCCTGAGAACGTGATCACATGAAATTATAGCAGGAAGTGAAAATAAATACAGCAGAGAGATGGCTAAGATACTAGGTTCAAGTCACGACCAGAGCAAGATTTGGAGCTGGGGTGTAAAAATTAATTTGACGCACTGCTGCATAAATTAAACTATTACTCTTACTAACTATTACTATTACTACTAAATAACACATGAACATTGTGAATTTGTTGTTCTGTCTGTGACAGTGCTGTTTTTCTCAGATCCTTCACGTAGGGGCTTTAATGAATATACAATTCAAATAGTGTGTTTTCAAACTCTTGAGAAGAAAAATAACCTCTCTTGAACCCTGTGGCTGACGTGCAGATTTAATCGCAATGAAGCTGAAGAGTAACAAGTGATGATTCACACACCTATTTGCAGCCTTCATTGGAGGAGGCACAGGAAAAAAATGGAACGTTGTTGGACCTGTACCAGGCTAAACTATAGAAGAAATCTGGGTCATACATATCACCTCGTTAAAATGAGAACAGGCCATCCAGCTGACATTCAGACAGTGCCTGAAGCAGTTTGGAGCTTTACTGTGAACTGATGCAGAAGAGTGGATTCTGAAGGGAGAACTCACTCCAGTAAATCTGGATGCATAGGACACTTGGAATCAGCTCAGTAAACATTTACCCACAGCAGGGCCAGGCCTGGTTTTAACTACGCTAACTTAACACACAGAGACAACGGCACCTTTTGGTTAATATCACAGCTGATGGAAACCCCTTACTCTCATCTGTCTGTTAGCTACTTTGAATCCCAATGTAACCACAGATACAATATTGTCTATTGGTCAAAGTTGTACGCTGGATGCAGAAAATGCAGATAAAAAAAAAACAAAAAAAACAGAAAGCTAAACCAAGACACCTCCGCCACTCGACTCTAACCCCTCCAAAATAAAGCAGTGACTCATGAAATACCTGTGTTTGTTGTGTCAAAGGGTCAGCGCTGATTATATGACCCGAGTCTGTGACTCTGGTCATTAGCAAGGCTTTAGGCTGAAATGAAGCTGCTCTGCTTTTGTATAAACAGAAATGTTATCCCATCCCATTGATGTTTATACTGCAGGCTAATGTTGGAGTGTATGTCGCTGCAGGCACGCCATTAATTTAAAAAACAGTCTATTGAAAATATAACCAGAAACACTGCATCTGGCCAGTTAACCGAGAACAGATCCTGACAACAGCCAAGCAAGATATTAGTTTACCAGCAGAGACTCCAGTAAACAAAAGTGGAGATCTCTCTGTGAAAGCCCAGCCTAGAACTAATAACAGTTTAATGGAGGAAACAACACCAATAAGGGTTTACTTCCTATGAGTCGAACTGGATCTGAACAGAGAGAGCTATTCGAACAGAGAGGTTGTAATGGATGGCGCTGTAATTAGAATATAAACAAGGATCTTGCTGTGCTGGGGAAGAGGAAGTGCAGTACTCACGGCTGGGAGTGTGCTGTCTCGTAGCGCTCGAAAGCGTGGCCCAGGTCGTGCTTGTTGTTCATGTAACACTGGGTGCACAGGTCGTAGTCGAAGCACACTTTGCACTTCCATCGCATTCCCATGATGCCATGCTTCTTGCAGCTGTCACAGATGATGTTGGAGTGACGCACGCCTGGAGGGGAAGGAGAGGTGGTTGAAAAAAAGTGTAGGGGGGTCATAAATTTAACATGTCTGAGGTTCATATTTCTATTTCTCTCTATTGTATTGCAGGTACTACGTATCTCCGATATCCAAGTCACTGACGCAAACAAGACATATGTCATTTCTTTACTAAAGTAACTTATCACAATGGCTAATATCATGAGATGTGGAAGAACTGAGGCACAAACAGCATGACAAAAATACCCCCACCCCCCTTCTCTTCCTCTTCTTTCGCTCCATTAATTGAAGGATCAGCTTCTGAGGCAGAAAAATGTCACTTTAAATGGAGCAAGATGCTAATGAGTCCTACATTAATGTGTGTGTCATTCAAGTCCAAAATAGAGCTGGACGGCTGATGATGAGAAATGGTCTTTACAGTACCATTGCTTACGCAAAATGGGCATTGTGAAGGCTGCATGAGCCACCACAATGACAAACGGGCACAAATAAGCTAGATAAAGAGGTGGAAATGGCTTTTCAACAGAAACGTGTGACCATCGCAGCTGAATGAATTAGGAGAGCCTTTAGGTTCAGGAGGTGGGCATCTCATGGCTTAACAGTGAACTATACCTGTCTCCATCAGAGGTCTATGCAGAGTTTTCCCAAACCTGAGGATGCAGTGTGGCTAGAAAAATGACAATTTTTAGTGATTTCCTGAAGTCCAGCTTTATATTGAGCAATTCACAAAGGGAAATAAACAAAAATATTTTGATGTTTTTTGCTAGAAGTCTCCATAGAGGCATACGTTCTGAACTCAAATCCTAAACTTTACAAGGCTTTTCAAGAAACAAAATGTAACGTATTGTATGTAAAACAAAAATGGCAAAGGGAGGTAAACCTAAATATACTTAGAGGAGGGCTGGGAGAATTTATGTGAGACACAATGGAAAACATGTTCAGCTTTATGGAGAGAGTTTTGTTGGGAAAAACCTCACCTCACATTCAAAAGACTCATCATACTAAACTGTTCAGTTGTTGGAGACATCGTGGGTCCTCTGAGGCAAATCCTTATCATTTATTCTGGTCTGGCAGGAGGTTTCATAGAGAAAAAAGTCCTTCAGGTTCAAATTCCCTTTAAACTGGAAACGCTCTATTTGCATTCAGAAAATGTTGCCTCTGAGGTCAGATACCTGTTAAAGATTCTAAGTGCTGCTGGCAGAAAAGCCATTAGAGTAAAACCAGAAATACCTACAGCTGATGATTGGATTGACATCATTTATGTCTTTAAACTTTTTTCATTAGACAGCAGGAGGACATATTTTTGAAAATATGGGAAAGATGGACCTTGTACTTATTTGCTTAATGTAAATGTCTTTGTTGTTTTTTTCTCTTCTTCTTTTTTTTTTTAAGTGAACTGATTATCGTGAAGGTACACCACAACAGTCTGCACTGGGGAATATGGGCTTTTAAAGCTGAAACCAACATTTTTGTAAATGTGTTAAAAGCTGACATTTCGTGCTAGTGAATCTGACCACAGGGCTGTACAACTCTGCAGAGGCCTGGGATGATGACGTCTTCTCATGTTAAGGTGAGGTTCAAGGTTCTCACTAAAAATCTAAAACTATTCAATACCAAAAGAATAAGAATCACTGAATGCTTGGTCAAATTCTGAGCCTTGTTTATTTATTCCTGTTTTGAAACATAATTTTGCTTGTTTTGGACTTCATTTCATTTCAAAATAAATTTTGAACAACAATACATTTGGCTTATTTTGTAAAGATGAAAAGAGATTTTTATAGTTGTTGTTGCTGTAACATATAGGAAGAAAAAAAGTATTGTTTTGGTATCACACCAAATCTGGATATTATATTGGTATTGGTAAAATTTCAAATGAGACCTAATCGACCCAATGTTTCAGTATGATCCTTGTCTTGAGTGCTTACCAATTTGAGCGTTATCATAAAGCAGCAGGTCGTAGGCACCCTGGTAGCCAGTGCGGTAGTTGGTCCGTGTGCCGCTGTCCCACTGCACCACCACTGTCTTGTCTGGCGTGGTAGTGCTGCCCTGCCGTCCGATCTCCACCACGGTGCCCACATGGCCCTCGCCGTCATCCTGGTTTCCCCATTTCCAGTCCAGGCCGCGCACCACGCGCATGCCCACCTCCATGCTGCCTCTGTTGGGGCCTGGCCTGGGGGCTGAGCACAACGGGCGGGGCCTGGCAGCGCTGTCACTTCTGCTGCTGCGCCTCTGGGGTTTTTGAGGGGCAGGGCCGGCTCGCAGCGACGGCACCAGGGGTGTTTCCGGGAACAGATCAGGGGTGACTGGAGGTAAGAGAAGACAAAAGTTATATAAAATAATAAAAACTGGGGAAAACAGCAAAGCCACAGTAGAATACTAGAACTAACTAAAGCTTCACTTCTCCTCTTTTACCTGATTAGTAATACACATAAACAGCTGATCCTAGCTAACCTGTATGGGGCTCATGTCACAGGTGTTGTAGTATCTTCAGCAAACTTTGGGTCCATTCCATTGCTTTGTGTTGTGTTATCTGACTACGTGTCTGTCAGTGGCAGCTCAGGGACTCATAAAGCAACATGCCATATGTCTCATTAATTTCAGAGCAGTGTTCTTCTCTTTGCTGGTGGATCATTCACTGGAGGCCTTGCTGTGTGTCATGGCACACTTCTGGAGAGAGCAGCTGGACTCAACTGCTTCGCCCTGCTGAGCTAATCAAGCCTTGACCTGACACACACAAACACACAAACACACACGCACACTTGTACTGACATCCATAGCAGGACAGTCTGTTGGCTTCATTCACGGCCTAAACCTCAATCATAACACACAGCTGCTTAAAACAAACCTTAAACTTGCAAATCATGAACCGCAAGCTGTAAACGAGCCAGGTGAGTGTCCCAAAGGAAACAAAACAAACCGTTTTTTTGTTGTTTTTTTTTTTTACATTTTTTTACAAGTGGAATTCTGCACAAAATCGGATCTTCCTGAATCTCATTCTAAAATAAACATTAACCCAAAAAACCTGGAATTTTAATCCTAAAGCGTTCCTCAATCTCATCACAAGGACAAATGTACAAGAAGTCACAGATTCACAACCTTGACCTTGGCTGATGACTGCAGTGTTTGAATGAATGCTGCCGGGTGCTAGAAACAAGAACTAATACAGGAAGGAGGCAGCGTTTATGTGGAAGCTTGAGTCAGCAACATAGGAATGAACTTTTGCTGAGAAGCATGACCAGCAGCAATCATCCAATCACGTGCACTAATCACTTGTGACATATCAGAAATATTTCATACACTGGTACACTTTCATACACTACACCTCCACCCTTACAATTGTTATGAAGATTTAAAACTAATTTGAAGCGCCCCTTGCTGCTACTGCAGTGCTATTTGTGCCTAATCACACAACAAAAAAAATATTTGTGAGGTTGCAGAAAGGAAAAACTGCAGGACTTGTAAAACTCAAGGACAGTAGGCAACATTTGTCCATATACTGCTACCAACAATCTAACTATAGCTATGAATAACAACCCACAGAATGCACATTGTGTTCATCCTTTTTTCTTAGAACAGAGATAAATAAAGTGGGATGTTTGCTGATGATATCTGACATACGCAACACGGGGAAGGCAAACAATGGCAAATAATCTCTCAGGTAAGTGCTGTTAAACTAGGCTAATACACAGTCCCTGAAGAAAATGGAGCACACATCCTAAATGCTGTGACTTTTCACTGTAAGGACGGGCTCACACTCACAAGTCCTGCTTTGTATTAACACCCCGTACAAACAACACTACCGTCCTAAGAGGCCTCATGTGTTGTGGTGGAGAGGAAGAAAATTAACTTTTTGAGAATGCTGATGTATGAATGTAATTTGAAAGAGATTTCACAAATGACAGCAAAATCCCAGTGACAGCACCTGTACTGTGTGACTGGCTATACTGCAACACAAGTCATTACAGAAATAATCTGAAGTCACATAACAGCACATGCCCTGAAATCAAGTGCCATGTTTGTCAAAAGGGTCATACATCCGACCACATTCCCTAACAGATGGTGGAGGTAATCCATCATTTCCCTGTTTACAAGAACCACAAAACTAAATTAGAAGGACAATGAAGCCTTTTCTGTGGAGAGAGAGGCTTGGTAAATGATCTATAAATGCTGGTGTAGACAGGAAACTTTCAACGTGTTTCAATGCTGTTTAAAAGTTCATCCACATTTGCATGAAAATATCCTTAAGCTCCCTCCATTTATCTGGTAATTTTCACCCTTTATGCTCTTTAGTTTTGACAGTTCAGCCACAGGGTTTACTTAAAAAATCTTTCAATAATAGGGCAGACAGATGTGTCTGTAATGTGACTGAGATTACACTTGCATGCTTATCAAGATTACAATGTCATTTAGGTATTAAAAGCATCTGCTTAAGCATGTAAACATATGGGATGTAGGGGATCAAAGGAGGGAAAGCAGGCTGCTTATACTCCATTTTCTGTCCAAAATGACAGCTTAGCTTCTTTTATGCACTGGAATAATATCCCAGCCTGTCATTTAACATTTGAGCATGCAAGCAGAAAAGCTGTCACAGACAGTGGACGCCTTTCACACAGATTCCAGCACACTGGGTGTGGATGGATGCAGGAAATGCCAAGTTGATCTAGATCTACCAATAACTGAGAGCACAAGGACAATGAATCTCCCACTGACCTGAAACACCCCACACTGAAACATATTTTGTTCAATAAATCCAAGACTCTGAAAAGCCTTACTTTAAAAAAAAAATCTGCAGTACCACAGGCCCACAATCTTGTATTCTGGGTTGTGGAACTGTTTTACAGACACAGACAAAATAAAAAAAAATAAAAAAAAATCAACCTACCACTTACATTTAAAACTGTTCTGCTACCCACACATACCCACCGCCTCCCAACTCACCCACTCTGCTGCTCCCACACTTTGTGCTCCAGAGAGAATTCAGGCTAAACGCACTGATATCATTATTAAACAGACCAGGACTAGTACTGACAAGCAGACGCAACACGGGGGGATTCAGAGGATAACCCTACCCACACAACAAGCTCCTATCCCACATCTGTAGAAACATCATTTCTTCTTGTGAGCTTTATCTTTGCCTGTATAATTACAAATGTACAGAAAAATGTTCAAGCTGCATTTGTCAAACCAAAAAAAAGGGGGGTGATCTTCTTAAATCCGACAGATGGTCACTTCCAGAAAATCTTCTATGCACAGAAAGTATCTTTAACAGCAGTGAGCGATCAGTACTTCACAACAAAACTGTTACCTCTTGTTGAAGTTTGGGACCATCAGTGTACATAATAAAACAGCCTCACTAGCTTTGAAAATCACAACTCAGTAAAGATAATTTACATTTTTCCATAAAAACCTTTCTGAAAGTTTGTAAGATGACTGGTGCTTAGCTAAAAAAGGAGCAAAGCTAAAAAAATGTGTAAATGCAGACGTAAAAACAACTCAGGGTTCAACAGAGTTCTCTAGAACACACTTCTGGTCTGAACAACGTGCAGTCTGACTTCACTTTTGGTATTTACACTTCCATGTTTACTTGGGCACTTCCATATCTTGTGTGCAATGTTATCTGCAGCAACCATCAGGCCAAATTCCAGGACTGTGCCCATAGACGTGATGACAAAATTCTTTGTGAATGTTTTCTAGTTCATCAGCTATCAGGAGAACATCACATGCTGAACTGAAAATCACGGAAATCTGCAATAAGCAAGATGGCGCCCAGGGCAATTAGCAATACTGTCACTTATATAAATACAAAGACAGTTTTCAAAGAGCACCCATTCGGAATAAACATAAACAAATATTATGTATAAGGCCAGATGATTTATCTGATATATCTGATACTACTTATATCCAGATAATAGTCTAAACTATGTTTTAATAGATTATAAGTAACCATTTAAAATCTAATACAATCTCCTAATTAATACATCTGTCACAGGCTCAGCTGTCACAGGCTACAAAAACTAAACAAATTCAACTTAAATTTCCTAAAAAAAAACAAAAAACATTTAAATATATTTTGTTAAATGTCACCATATTCATTTTCCATTTTGTTCTGGTACAAAATCAGATCCTGTTCGTAACATTAAACTACATGTTTATTTAGTGTAGCTTGTGCAAGTAGCACAGGAAAATCAATTGAGATATTTATGACCGAAACAGTTCGTCTTCTATATATTAAAGAGCCATTATTTTGCTTTTAATGTACAGGTCATGGTTGGCAAAGACTGGCAGCTTTATAAGGATGAGTCTTTAAAATTTTGCTGTATGAAAAAAGTTTGGCAGGGAACTGTCATTAATAAATCCACAAAAGCCAAACGTTAGCGCCAGCTTTGCAAATTATGGATTAGAGCTTCCAGGTGTTTCACCTCATTCCTTGTTCCATCAATGCAGGCTAACAGCTAACATCTATTTAGATACAACAGGTGCAACTGCAGCATGAGCACTGTTCTTCCAGAGGTTTGCTGCCCAGCATACATTCCTCCTACTTTCGTCTGTGTGTGTGTGTGTGTGTGTGTGTGTGTGTGTGTGTGTGTGTGTGTGTGTGTGTGTGCGCGCGCGTGTGTGCGTGTGTCAAAGGCGGCCATGACCAGACCACCTGTGTTGCTGAAATGTCGCTGCCAATCTGCGACTGAGGGCTAAGACAGGCAGGATTACAGCTCTCTGCCTGCAATAACAGATGGGCTGGCTTCCGTCACACACACTGCTGAGGGCCAAACTGGGAGGGCAGCGTCAACCTCCTTCACATAAACAACTAGGCGTTTGGCCACAACACCAATACACACACCATCAGAACAAACACATGCACACACTCAAAAACTGCTCAGGAATATTACATAATTTCCATAAAGTAGGTTTATTATGCGACTAAAGGTTCAACTTGAAAGCCTTTTTTAAAACTGTGACACACTTAAGACATCAGCATACAATTGACAATATAACTGGGGTATAATTTTAATTTTTTGTAAATAAATAAGGTGAAATGATCACCTTATTTATTTCAGAATTAAATTATCAGCAGACTAAAATTCCAATAAATCCTTGTGCTTTTTGTGAAGAAGATAATGCAAAGCTCTATTGCTGGAAATCCTCTGTGTTAGTTTATTGTACCGTATTGTACTAACCGGATATGAACAAGGTTGGGTCAACAAATGTTAAACAAACTGCAAAATTGGAGGGTTACCAATATGAAACTCTGAGTAAGCAGTAACTAAGTATAATTTTGTAATTTTTACAACATGAATATTTTGCATACCCAAAACAGAGAGTCTGATGACAGACACACACTGCGAAATCTTAAGGCCCATTAGTATCTGTTGAACTGCACCATCTTTCTCATTCATGCTCTCCAGCAACCTGCCTTTGTGCTGTAAAGCAGATCAGCACATTTCCTCTCTGTGTTACAAAGAGGAACAAAGTTTAAAATGTAATGCAGTGCTGGTAGATTAGACACAGTCAAATGACGGGTTGCAGTGGGACTGGGATCCCACGTGTCCCACGTGATCAGAATCTCCACTGAACGAGCGGAAGTGAGACGGTGGATCTGTGTGAGTAGGCGGTAATGATTGCAGATCCCGCAGGTGCAGGACTGAAAAACAGTCCACCACCAAACTCTGCTTTTAGTCTTTTCCGTCTGGTTGGTTTGAAATGATCACACAAAATGTTCTACGATCAATATAGTAATGGCACACGTGTCCCTGCCGGCCGGTCTTATGTAAGACTCAGGAACACAGGCCGGTGACATGACAGAGCACCTTCAGACATTGATGGTTTCACTAAAAGCAGGGACACACATAACGACAGCTGAGGGGATAAGCATACTTGGAGTTCTTTGTCCAGCATACCAGCAGGCCCAGTTCTGGACTATGATAATTATCACAGAGCAGCTTCAAAATGGAAAATGAGTCAAGAGTATTATTATTGGAAAAACCAGTGCCATTAGATATGTGCTGCTGTGTGAAGCAGCAAAGGCCTAGTTAGGCTGTACGTCCTGTGGCGCGTGGTCTGAATGGCTTATATCCTTTCCCTAATGTCTAATAAGAATAGGCTGTTTGCCTGAGCTGGTTTTTGTGCTGTAGCCAGTGGGCCTGAAAGTGTAATCTAATCGCAAGCTCTGTGACGTTAGCCACATCAGTCTTAATATCAGCCTGCTGCAACTGGTTCATGTCAGAAACATCTGGTGGCCACGGGACACGCTTTCAGGGAAATCAATAAGGACCCAGAGTAAATAACACGTTCACAAAGATTTCTTCAATGTGGGCGACAGGCCTAAAATAACACTCTCCATTTCAGGCTTCTGTTTGGCCTACCCACCTTTTCACAAATCTCACTCAAAAAAGTGCTGTGGACTTAGTTCATATAATTCTATTAGATATCTCCATTAGAGAAGCAACCTTTGAGACTCATAAATAATGATCATATATAGGTAAACTCTTGCAACAAATCCATAGTGTACACACACACTGCCATTTTTAAATATTTCTTGTCTTGTCAGCTTTGCCCAAAACCATCCTTACAAAGCTTGATAGCTGCAACAAAATATTTAAAAAGCAACTTGATACCAGCAGAATTGTTCCTATCAGCAAACTTTATCCCTGGAGCCTCCTACAAAAACTCTACCGCAGCAAAGCATGCTCCCTAAGAACAATTACTGTACGTTTGAAGACAATGTGCTGAGATTATCATATCAACTTATTGTGAATTATCATACTCACTCCCCATGATCTTTAGCCCACTTTTGAACATGCTGGCTGCTGTATGATCCACTTTGTCAGGGCGCCACGAGCCTTACACTGCTGTTATCCCAGGTAAACCCGCAGGACCATCTGAAATCCTGAGTGCTACGAAGCAGTCATCCTACTAACAGGGGAGTGAACCCTTTTTTGGCACATTCTTAGTATTTGGTTTGATATGAACTTTGCTCTTTGTTTTCGAACACGCAATGTGTTTTTTTCCCCTCTGCTTGCTTGATTTTTTTTGTTGTGTGTCTGGTAGATGTTGTTCAAGGACTAGTCAAGCCTATTGCATTATGTGAAAAAAACAAGCTGACTGAGTAAAGACAAAGAAATTACTCACAAAAGAGCAGTTCTGATCCTACAAGAAGATTGCATGACAGGTAAAGAAATTGCTTTGTATAATAATGGGGCATTGTCGTGTCATGTAATCAGTAGTGTGAGGAAGCTTTGATCATTTCCTGTGTTGTTTTTTTTAGTATGAGCTAGGAGTCCAAACTCCAAGACTCTATCAGTCCAGGCTTAGATCTCAATTCAAACGTCATGTCAAAAGTCAATATTGAACCACATGTTGCTGCTTGCGCATTAAGCTCCCGATACGTACCAACTTCACCTGAAGCAAACATTGAAAGCATTTAGTCTTATCCAGATGTTGTAATAGCTACTTTGTAATAGCTACAACTTTGACATCATGATTCCTGTCAAATCACTGCCATGCAGCGTCTGCAGGTCAGTACAAGAAATTTTTTTGCTTGTTTGATCGTCACCAGTCTGTCACACAAATAGCAGCAGCCAGACCAGCCAGGTGTCTTCCTGCCTGCTTAGCACGTCTACTAGCTGTACTACAGATTGCAGTGACATGTGGTACAACTGTAATGACGTGGCCATGAACACATACCGGCTGCATGCATGTTGTCTTTGCACATGATCATTTTACCTTTTCAGGAAGTAAACAATGAGATCAGCAAAAAAAAAAACACTATGACAGACTAATGACAACAGAAGCAGCCATATTTTGTCTAAAGAAGAAGGACATAGTATGGCTAACCTAATTTCTTAAATGCCAATGTCACTGATTTTCAAAAACTTCAAGCTGTCAAGAAGAATATATTCGGCTCTACTTTAAAATATAAACAGCAACAACATGGTCTTCACGGTCTTAAAGAAAGACGAGCCAAACAGACAAGACTGACATGCATCACTTAAATAAAGCACGTCCTGTTTAGCTGATTTACCTGTTGGTATAGTGAGGTGCGGCAGGGTGAATAAACAGACCAACAAAATAGGGAAGGAGAGGAAGCAGCTCCTACCTCCTGCTACATGAACACATTAGATGATGAAAAAGAAATAAGCTAACCAGTGGTACCACCAGCTTCCAGCAAAAAAACAAAAGAAAACAAAAAAGCCTCCTCAGGGCTGGAGCCGTGCTCTGATGCACTCCCTGAATGAACCGGCCGAGGAGGAGGACGGGATGCAGGGGGCAGAGGAGGAGGGCAGCCAGGCCGGTATTCCAGAGATGTGATATACACTTGGAAGTAGTCTTACAGAAACAGCGTCCTGCTATTCAAGGCAAACAGCCTGGCTGTAGAGGATCAGAGCTGGAGGAGGAAGAGGAGAGAGCCCTGCTGCTGGAGGATGTAGCCAGCATTTAGTCCTTTGTGCGTTGTGTCAGCAAGGATTACCACCATGGAGGAGGAGGAGAGGAGAGGGAGGAGGATGGCCAGGGAGAGAGGCTGCCTGACGAGCGCTGCATTCAGGTCGACGTTCTCTTGCTCTCGCATAAAAACAGGCCAATGGGCTTTGCCCCGCATAGGACTTCTCTAAAGCTATATTCCATCACCGGGGGAGACGTGAGCTTCAGTAACACGCGTGTGAAGCCGACACACTGTGTTTACAGATCAATATGTATGAAAACATGCGCATCGAGCTCTCCATAAGGATGTACAGCCTTCTCTTTCATAGCCCGCGGGGACACCATTCGCTCTACTGCCAATAAGCAGAAAGCAGAGGACCGAGTGGAGGGGGGAGGGGCATACATTTCAGGGGGATGGTCTGGATGTTGTTTTTTTTTTTTTTTTTTTGAGGGGGTGGGGGAGTGAGGTGAGGTGGGGGCTCAGGGGAAAGAAAAGGGGTGGGGTTGGAGGAGATTTTGATGAATGGGCACCTGCCATGATGCTCATTTTCAGTCGCAAACTGGTTTGTGTAAGTGATGCTGGTGAGCTGGCAATACAAAGCCTGAGTCTCCTCCAGGCTCACACAGAGAAGTAGAAAGAGAGAGGCATATATATTTTGGGTGTGTGTGTGTGTGTGTGTGTGTGTGTGTGTGTGTGTGTGTGTGTGTGTGTCTGTGTGTGTGTGAGAGAGCCTCGAACAATAGTCTTTAATGTGGCCACAGCTGTGAGAGACATCAGCAATATGGTTCCAAAAAACAGCCAAAACAGCACTCTGTTGATGATGGCACACACATGAACGTACAGCTGCCACTGCCAGGACATGAATAGACAACAAATGAATGGGGGCTTAGGAAGTGGTTGAGACACAGGCTCATAATGAAGTTTATCACACCACTCTCCCATCTTGTAAACAAAGCTGCTGCTGTCCATGTAATAGACTTGTTGGTGTAGATTATAAAAAAAGAAAGCATTCATTCCCACAGCTCCTCTTCCAACCAGACACTGGCACATACACACATGACCATGGCAGTCACTAGACTAGGAGGAGAGCTGAAATATGGGCATTCTGCAGCCACACAAAGCGCAGACACTGGGATATGGTTGCAAGGTGTGTCTGATCAGCCAATCACTCTGGCAGGTAACCGAGCATTGTTTCAAACCTCTACTACATTATAAAAAGCAAGGGGGAACAGGAAACATGTTTAAGGCTGCAAAATCCAAATAGCGAGTCAAATACTACCCTACATCTGTCCTTATCTACTTTAGGAAGCCATCCTTACTGCACAGACTGAAGCCCATACCATCTGTCACCCCTCACATCACTTATGTTTAATATTAATCTTTCCAACACTGTACAGAGTTTAAGGAAAAAGAATAATAAGCCTTTAAGGCAGAAAGGCGTAAGTGTTTCCTAATCTGGACCTGCTGCTTCTGCTGTCTGTATTAGTGGATCCTACAAACTGCTGCCATGAGCACCAGACATTCTCACAGAGATCAATGGCATTTATTCAGTCTATATCAAAATGGATGACTCTGAAGTGCTGACCTTGTAAGGACAGCAGGATTGCAACTCAAACTGTCATCTGTCTAACTATTACAGGCCTTTTGGGCAGATTGCTCTTGATCCCAGTTTGGCTGGGAAGATCCTGGTAGAGAAGTTGTAAACTTACAGTCTCCCCTCTGGCCTTTAGGCAAAGCTCAGTGTGAGTGATATAGATAAAACCCCTGTAACCCTATCATGATATGGTACATTTTATGGAAATTCAATCAGATTGTTTTGATTGATTCACAGGATATCTGCTTTCAACAGAATTTGATGCAGGACTGATCAAAGTGCTTCATCACACTGATCTAAAAATACTGTAAGTCTGGTACTGTCAAACAGCAATCCAGCTCATCCGTTTCAAATATATTGTCCGCAATGGTCTACAACCAAAGATATTAATGGGACAGATATATATAAAAACAGTCGGCACATTTTTATTGGTATATTCATCGTCGTCCTGCTTAACCTTAAACAAAGCACAGCCCAGCATCTCACTGGTGAACAGCATAAATCTAACTACACTGGAAATATACAAGCTTAAGCTGATATTTTGAACTGACAAAAAATGCTTTCCGTCCACAGCTGGATACTGGTCGGAGAGTGTCATCCAGTAGAGATATAATGGGTATGAGGGAGTTTTATAGATTACATATTGCATAACTGAATCAATATGACTGGTTGTCTTTACTGATCCTAAGGCAATGTTTCATTGCACACAAATGCTTCAGGTTAATGATATTCTAGTTCGCATTTCGAGAGGAATTACATTCTACTACAAAACTGAGGAGTACAAAAATTTTACATTTAAAACCAGCAATTATTTGGCACAAACGCCGCTTTCTGCAACCTCAGTCACACAATACTGGTCACTATGAAAACTGTTACTGCAATGTGGTGACAGCTACAACTGTTGAGCTCCACATTTCAATATCACGCCAGTCTGTCAGCCAGGAATGCCATTTTTGTTTACATTTCAGTCTAATCATTTTCTTATGTAATGCGGAAACACTGTCAGCATTCCTCAATGAAATAAAAGGTGGCTATAATCCACAAGGTGGATATTTTAAATTACACCTATTTAGAGACCAAGCATTCAAAATAAAAAAAAAAACAAAACAAAAAAAAACAAAAACAGGCCCCATTAAACCATCACGACTTAAAAGGTTTTGCATGGGTTGCCTTCAAATCACCAACAGAGAGATGAACACAGGGGTAAACCCTTTCCAGAAGTTATTTTAAGTAGTTGAGTCTTACCTTGAGAATTTCCCCATTTCTTCTCAGTTGATATCAACTGATCACGTCTGTCTCTAGTGATTTCTGTGATGTAAGTCAGAGAGCATTTCAAGCTTGATTACTCTGATTTAGATTTATGGAACCAAGGAGGGGAACAAGACAGCGAAAGAGCAGATGACTGAAACTTTTCGCCCAAGTAGGTGTGGCCAATAGCAATCCTAACTATGTACAGTTGCAGCTGGGCTTGGCTTCATCTTTACCAGACAACCAGAGGGATGACAGGTGTAAAGGGTTATGTCTCGTTTAACAGCTACAGCCCATTATGTCACAGTCCTAACATATGAGTTCAGCAACCCATGTTAACAAATGCAGGATATAATATCTCCTACAGTGCTCCTACCATGTTCTCAATTCTGTCTTTTTGTGCTCAGGTCAGGTGACAGCGACTGTTCCTACCATCCAGCACAATGTAATCTAACAGTCTGACAACCTGTCCAATGCAGGTAAAACAGTAAAACAGCCGACACCTCCCACTGGTCAGCTAGACTAAGTTAGCTTTCCAGTTAGTCAAGGGAAAAAAAAAGAACCGATACTTTCAGTTCTCTCGTGTGGTGACAACGTTAAACCAAACATCGTTTGAAGGGTTTCCATTTAGTTACCTGGGATACTGGAAAAGGCACCTACATGATATAAAAAGGACAGACCTATGACAAATCCTTATGGAAAACTCAATCGGCAAACACCTACAGTGACCATCCAGAAGCATTTCTTATAATAGCCTGCATGACAGTAACTAAAATTAACAGCTGACGTTAACAAAGTTCATATCAATAGCCTCCTATCGCCCACCATAACACATCGCTACTCTGACTGGAGTATCTCTAACGGACAAATTCACTGAACGCGTTTAATCCTTACAGAAGTGAAGCGCCGCAGGGTGGCTCACATGCAAACCTCTCTGTAGTCTGTCATGTTGTGTAGCATGCAACGAAAATCGCTGTAACATTCATTTGGCAAGATTGTGAACTGAATCCTGCCCGGCTTTACAATACGAGATGATGGTGGGGTTGTGCGTACCAGTAGCTTGTCTAACATTAACGCTAGCTAGCTAACTCATGTTTGGCCATCATCTGCTGGTATAAAACACAACTCCTTTGTCGGTGCAGCTACTTACCGGGCCTTTGTCAAGAACGTTTACTTTGTGACAAAATATAATTCCGGGTCGCTGTCCTCCACCAACACCGACATGACTTGTTTTAGGATAAATAAGTGTTTACTACACTGAGCGTTTCTGCAGCACACAACCATGACAACACGCCCATGCATTGCGTCACTACTAATGGTGCCTTCACGTGCTCCTCGTAATGTACATAACGAGTCCTTATTTCAGGTTAATTTTCAAATTTCCAGCCCCGGGGGGAGTTATCTCAGGTAGATGTGCTTATACGCTATACTTTTTCAATAAATTGTATAAACATTCATATGCATTTTCAGTGCAACACAAACACAGAAATACATTCTTAATGAAAATGCTTACCAAAAAAAAAAGCGTAACATTATCACTATCATTGCTCTTTTGCCCTTCCTTCCACTCCTCCATGCTGATTGCTGTGTGAAACTATAGTGAGTTAATAAAATTCAACCTAAGATTTGGCAATGTAAGAAATAAATAGCACGGGCAACTGCAGTTTACTTAAATGTGTAAAACCTGTGACCTGTTCAGTAGAATTTTCCTTTTATGGACAGTTCCAATAAGAGAACAGCGCCAAAAAAATATATCACAGTTCCCCAAAATCTTCACTTGTACTTAGGTCTTTGTCAGACCGCGGGTGGCCACAGGGCCTTCAACAATCAGTCACTGAGTTGCATCATGTCTCAACCCTGATATGTGTGCTTCTCTTTCTCATTTCTCATCATGTAAAATAAACTCCAAGTGTTTCATTCATGTCTGCTAGGAGTCACACAGCTAAACAACCAAATGACTTCACTGTATATGTGTCAAAGGCTTGTTTATAAGAATTTTAATTAGCTATTTACAACATTTACAAGATGGGAGTGGCACTTTCCAGTTTCCAAGTTGTCCGCTCCACATCTCTTAGAGACATGGAAACCAAAACACCCACAGACAACCCACAGAGATGCAGAGGGAGGCCAGGTAATTATTTAAATGAAGCCTGGGTCAAACCTCTCAGTAAAACCCCATTAAAGAATTTGAGTCTCAGTGCATTGAAACTCTGTAACCAGTGTGAAAAGACAAAAGGGATGAAACTGTTTTCCAAACATGCACCTAAACAGAGAACAAATAACAGGACATACCACAAAGACTGTTATTATTGTCCTTATTATTAAAATACATACTCTGTTGTCTGTTAATGATATGAGAGACACAATAAAATAACAAAAACAATACTATGGTCTTGTGAATGCTGTCAAATCAAAATAAGTGGTACCAACAGAGAGTTTGACTGTTAAAGACACAGAATGTACAAATAATTAAACACTGCACCCACCAGGTGAACTGGTCTACCTGACCCTGTTGATAAAGAAATTAGTAGCAATTACACAATGCATGTAACAGCCATGTGTCTGTTTAACAGTTGTCCAATACCGCCTCCTGCTGGCAGACACACCACCACACAAATTAAGTCATGTTTTTTTTTTCTTGAAAATTTGTTCTTTTTAAACTGCAACTTTGACTGAAAAAAAATAAATCAACCATCCAAAAACTACTGTTCACGCCAAATGAAAGTACAAGAGCTTAATTAAAAAAAAAAAAAAAAAATCAGGGAAGGGGCAATTGTGTGTCAAGTCACAGGCAGTACGAAACTAAACAATGAAACCGTTTTCCTGTGGTGTTCGTAACCACAAAGTGTCATTCTCAGTGTCACTCGAAGCAAAGAGACAAAGGTCAGAAGCAATAAAAACACTCGAAACTGTGGAGCTTTTCATGTTGCAACGTGACACAAGCATGTATCCTGCTGATTGTCATTGCTAACTTGATGTCTCTCACTACCAACACAAAGGGACATTTTTATTTCACAGAATATATTATGCTGTAACTGTGTGTCCACACCTGCCCGGGACAAGGGCCTTTGTTTTCAGTACAGAAGGATACAGTTCTTTTCTCATTCATAGTGTCCACTCTGCAGTCCATGTTCCATCTACAATGCCTGATGTTTAACTCAACTGCAGAAAAAGCTTCTTTATCACTTTAAACTACATATTGTGTTCATCTCAAATGGAGCCTCAGTGTCAATATTTTTTTTACTGTTTACATAAAAAATTTTAATAAACTTTTCATCAACTTGTCATTAAAACAGTAAAATGTATCTCCTGCATGTTATATTTAATTTTCAGATTAGTCTCATCCTGAGGAAAGATCAGTCTCATTGAAACAAAATGAAAACATGCAGCATCAGAATCAGTGAGTTTTATTACAATTCAATCAAATACTATTTGGCTCTCCAGAAAGAAAATCACAATGAACAAATTAACAGTATGTACCATACAGAGAGCATAATGTTGAGCATAATGTTTTAATGATGTTTTCAGGTATCAGTGTTACATGTGTCCTGAAGAACTACAAATATGGCAACTGTAGGTTTATCATCTGGCCTTACTTGATGAAAATGTTGCCCATCTCTACAAAATAACACCAACACTTCTTACTTTTACCAACACATTACAGCGGGCTTAATACTGAAAAAAAATACATCTGATTATGCTGTCAGTGTCACAGAGGTGGATCTAAACTAAATCTCTGTTAGACATATAAATTAAACAATAAATTAAAGCCAGTGACAGTCCTCAGATAACTTTGTACAAATAAAAAGAGGTACATAAACTAGTCTGTGTTAAAACATCAAAATTTGAATTGCGAAAGCTAATAAATCACAGTAACGGCAAGTTGCCAGGAGGTGCCAAAATGATCCCAAACACGTAGAAAAGTCCCATGAGGAGGTTGAGCTTCGCGGTCTTTTGGGGTATCTTGGCATAGCACTGGCTGCGGAACTGCCTCTCTAAGGGGAAGGCCATGGGCAGAGTGAGCAGAGGCAGCGCCATGCTGATGGTGTAACGGGTGGCGAGGATGCAGAAAAGTACGTAGGGGACAAAGAGCAGGAGGTTGTAGAGGACATAGGAGAGCGTGGGGCCTATGAGGATGGCCAGGGTGACGATGCCTGCTTGCTTGTCAGAGTCCATGTCTCTGGTGTTGTTGCTGTGGAGGATGGCTTCTGTGTTGAGGGCCAGTGGGACGGCGTACACCAGCGGCAGCACTGATAGGTAGCCAACCTGCACCGCATGAGCAAACATGACTGCCAGAGGGCCGAACGTAATGAGGATCACCACATCTCCCAGGGCCACATACTTGAGGCCGATGCCTGGGGAAAAAAGTAAGAAGAAGCCACATTTAACCTTTTGATTAGTGGCTGTAAACACTTGTCATTAAATCCCAAGTATAGCATCTGTTTTCAATGTTTAGTCCCATGCATGCAAATCAGGGAGGTCAACTGTAGTGTTTGGTAAGAATTAAAGCCTCATAGCCAAACCAGTAAAGCAAATAAACAATAGTTAAAGCTATACTGATTAATGTGAACATGTTCTTTAGGGTTCTGGTTGAGAGTGTGCCAATAATCAAAAGGAATATTCCATAAATTTCACCCTGTATTTTCATAAAGCTCAGGGACTCAAAGGACACTAGACATTTATACAAAGAATGGCCAGAATGCTGCAGAATCTGTGATATAATGACTTAAATGGCTGGGAAAAAAACTGGATCCCACACTTCTCATAAAGCAACAAATATCAACAGTTTATCAAAGCTTCCCTGCCTGGTAAACAGTCTTTCAACCTCCACATCCCCAGGTTGTAACACAGGGTTTTTGGTTTATATTTGTTATCTCAAAGCCCAATCTGAAACAACCCTGATGACATTATCAGGATCTTGACAAAGCTCCTCCACAGAAGACAACTGTACAATGGTTTTCACAGGGTGAGCAGTACCAACCCTGACAACTAAACTGAAATTCAAGTGTTCTCCCTTTAATGAAAATCTATATCAGAAAAATATTTTTAGATCAAACCCCCAGTATTAGAATGAATCACAAAGCGAGGCTGCAACATTAAAGAGCACCCACCCATTAAAACAAGCTGCACGGCTCTCCCTGTTTTGCTAAAAGAAATTCTGATGGAAGGTGTGCACTCTCCACTCATAGGGAGTGATGAAGTGACATTTTAACACCTTTCAGACATGTACTTTTCTTCATGAAGTAAAGTAACACATCGCTGTCATGTTTGACAAGGACACCAACTGCCTTAAAGGTCCAGTTCACCCAAATTGTTAAAAAAAAAAAAAAAAAACAGGCAGCTGTACCTCGATTGGTAGAGATGGTTGTCTGGTTGATGGTTGATGCCGACAACAGCATCTGACAAATGTCAAGTAATAACATTTTCTCGTTTTCTATCTAGTTGTGCAAATAGTTTCAGTTCTGTGTGTGCAGGTTTTCAGGCACCAAAGACACGCTGCTGCTCCTGTGCATTTCAAATATAACTTTCACTGCTTTGAGAAGCAAAAATGAAAGTCACCTCCTCGTCTTGCGGATGGAGGAAAACAAGTGGCATGAATGTGCTGTGTGCACTTTCCTGGCCTCACACACAACTTCCTGTTTTTCAAACATCAACCATTTGGTTGTTTGGAGTCACTAACATGTAATGTTGCCAAGCATAGCTTAAACATGCGTTAATATCAAGTTAATATTCCACTTACCTCCGGTGTATAAAAAAGAGCTGGAGAGTCCCCCAAAGTAAATAAGGGCTAGGTGCTCCAGTCTAAGTGTAGACAGGAAGTAAAGCAGAGTGGCGCACAAGCACCCCAAAGAATATAACAATGCTCCAAACATAACAACATCCTGCGGCGCCAATATTTCATCCACAAGAGTCCTATCATCACTCTTCTTGTGGTCAATCCCTTTGGAGAAGTCATAGTAGGTGTTTACAAGGTTGCCTGCCCCGTGGACTACGAGGACAGCCACCGCACACACCATCAGGATGACCAAGTCCACAGAGCCCTCCAGTTTATACGCCAAGGCGCTGCCGAGGGCCACCGGCGTGAGCGAGGCACTGAAACTCCACGGTCTCAGTGCTAGCACGTATGCCGCACACTTATGCCTGACATCTGAGGCAACGCGGGCCATCCTCGACATGTGGTTAGTGACCGGACTGTGACTAACCAAGTTATTCATACCCGTCTGCCATTGCTGGCCATTGTGACCATTTGATCCTGCCAGAACAAATGTTTCTGCCCTGCTTTGATTCTGATCTTTGGCCATTCCTCTGAGAGGTGTCTACGGTACCAGCAATATTCCCAAATGTCAGAGTCTGGTGTTCCTGCAGCAATAAAAACAAATCAAAAAAATTACAAGACAGGTAGCAGGTAACAACACACCACAGCCCTGTTAAATAAACACCTATTTAAAACAGGGCTGTACAGAAAATGTAAACACTTTGAGGTCCATCTAAAATGTGCATGTAGTATTTTATATGGAAAAGTGCCATAGGTTGGAATCAATTTGGTGAACAAACACCAAAACACCAAAATTAGTTTTTAAAAAGGTAATTAAATAATTTACAAAATCAGGACACCATGGACTATATTTTATATTTGATAGCATCAGACTTTAATGAACACAGATGCATTCAGAAGCTCTGCATATTTTGTTAAAAAGAAAGGTTACATCGTGTTTATATTTCACACACTGATTTAACACAGAAACCATCATAGTAGCACTGATGTTAAAATTGCAAAGATGCACTAATATAAAAAAGTTACCTCTAACTCCTAACACACATAATCAGACTTGTTAAGACTTTTCCAGAACTTGAATACGCCCCCACCTACATGTCCAAATTAGTTTATAAAGTACACTTACTACCGAGTATGAGTAATCACAACTATTGTTTCTGTAGCACGTCCGTTAATTCAGAGATTCAAAGCAGGCCCAAGCGTTAGAGAGGGCAGACAGAAAAAGAAGCTGACCGGTAACGTTACTCCCAGACACTTCATATTCAAAGTAAAGTGGGTGGCTTCGGTCCTGAACAAACAGTGGCTAATTGTTTAACTTGCCAACACACGTGGCATTTCGGTAAATACCACCCACTCTCAAACGATGGAAGAAACTACTCTCGGGAGAAACCAGATAAGGACACCGATCCCGAGAGGAGCGAACAACCTCACGCTAACTGCTGAGATTATGGGATTAGAGCTAACAGGCTAGCTACCGAGCTAATGATCTCTGTTCGGGGACAGCAGCTCTTACCAGCTATGTCTTCGGTTTCCGACACAAACCGAGCTCCTCTCCGCTTAAAAACATATTTCTGTGCTCGCCGAGTCCGCTAGGTTGAGAGGCAGTTTGATAGCTTACGTGTCAGCTTCGAGGGTATTTGACTGGTTGGCCACTGTGCTCACTGCTGCACCTGACGGGCGCCATTTCCTCCCCCTGATGTGCAACCGCGCACAAAGTCGAAGAAACAGCATCTCTTACAGATGGTTCCGACCATTGTATTTTTATTTTTAAAAAATAATTAATTAATTTAATTAAATAAAAATAAAAAGGTACTATACGAAAAACAATGACACTATAAAACATGAAATGAGACGATTAAAAAGAAAGAAAAAGAAAATGACCATGTATATAATCCACCACCATCCCAGTCACATACATTATATGTTCTCAGTCATGTCTGTTTGTATAGTGGGGTCATGGTCAGATAATCTCACTCTGAAATTTAAGGGCCCACAGCAATGATTCCCAGTCCATACACGGTCCATTAAGACACCACTGAAAAACTTTAGTAGTTGACACAAATACAAAATACAATAATGGGACAACTGGATAATGGTGACACAAATCATAATGTAGTAAATCCAAAATAAGAAGTCAAATTAAATAACCACCCAAAAGGGTCAAGTGGATTCAGTCCAGTGAACTGGAGGAACTGTACTGGAAGAACTCCATGATTAAATCCAGTGTTCTGCATTGTCCCAAGTCCAGTGGACGGATGATGTGGACAATGGTGGAATATAACTATGTAACCTAAAAGATGGAGAAGACCCCGATATTCCAAGCAACGCCAGAAGAGAGGAGCTGCATAGTTTCTTTCTGCAACAAACTGAATGTGGCAGAAGATGCTGATGAGCAGGTGGAGGTGTTGACTGTCACAATCACTTGCCTGCACTCTCATTCTGAAGACAGGGGTGAAAGTTGCCAACATACAGATGTTTAATGAAAAACATGGCATTTTGGACCCAGCAGTGTACTGCACATCTCATTATCATTATCAAGCAAAAAAGAAACCATTAATACCAGCAGGACTAATATAACACTTCTCAGGCTTGGTAGCATACCTGCACATTCACAGGTATATTTCTTTGCTGCGAAAGGATTTTTGAACAAAGGGTGCACCAGTGCTTCTTGGTTGCTGTAAATTAACTTGAAAGCACCACCTGTTAAATTTAAGGTTAATGGTTCCTTTTTAAGTCAGACATTTCAACACATCAGATGTAGGACACTAACAGGTGTTACTGTTAACATTAAAGATGGCTCTTTACAGAGGTGTCCCCTGTAAGTCATGAAAGTGTGACAGCTATCCAGCTTGCACCTGAGACTGTATTTTTCATGCTGTTACAGGTCAATGTGACTTCTGATGACCACTACTTTACTAGATGCATCGACTGGCTTAGAGCCTAGAGTCCATGAAATTTTTTGGTTCAAATAAATTAAAATTAAAGTCATGGACCATCACTGGGAATCCCTCAACTGAACCTTACTTGGACGACCATTGACACTGTTTGTACACCCCATCGCCCACGCATGGGCCCCAGTGTCACTCCTGCAAATCTCAGTACTGTGGCTCATTCAATGTTCATACTGTCCTCACTGGACAAAAAATGCTTGCAAATCGCAGTGGGAGGAGACAAGAAGAAAGTTGCTGCATTTCCATTTAGCTGAAAACTGTTTTATGTGATAATTTGCTAAACTGTATTTTTTGTGTAGAGTCCTGGGTGGTTTGGAGATAGTTCACAGAATATTGGGGATTCTCCCTCAGTCCATTTTTTTACCCTGTGTTACCCTTTGTTTAGTATATAAGTATAAGACTAAACTACTTTTTTTCCCAGCAACATAAACACCAACAAAATAAAATCATGTTCAATGTAATCCATCTGATTCTGCCTTAACTGAACTCTAGTGGTAGCAGCAAGTGGTTTGATGGACAGAGCGCGTTTGGTTTTCATTAGATTGTCTCGACACTGACCCCCTGCCCCATCTACAGTAATGCGAAACCAACCCTCTGGCAGGCGCACTGTGCGGAAAAGAGCCGAGCAGAGCTGATGCAGTCTGCACAGCTTCCACTACCCGGTCCGCAGGCTGGACTGAGCGGCCGCACACAGCGCCACAAACCATCCAAGTAGTAACACACTGCCGAAACGTGCAATGGCCAAGAAGTAGGGTTCACGGGCATAGATGGTAAACCTAGTCTTAGTCTTCGCTGAGGGGATTATTTGTTTTTTCTTCCTGGAGGTGTGATATCGCAGCCATGGTGTGCTGTCAGACTCCCACAAGTTTACGAAGGGTCGACTGGGGCTTCGCTCCTCTGCTGGCTGCTGCGGTGCTCAGTCTTCTGTTCGCAGGGATGCAACAAACCACAGCGTTTCCCTCCTGGAGGTTAGAGGTATGCTGTGACCACTTACTGACATGTTAAAAATTGTCACTCCAACTGTGAAGTCCAGTATATTGTCTGATTTGCAGTTATTAAGTTATGTAAGTGAGTAGCTGTTTCCTTTATCATTTCAGAAAACACATGGCCAAACTCCATTCAAAATTCTGCTACTTAAAATTTGCCCTACGCTTCTGTGAAGCTACATGACGGGAATGCTTTGATTTAAATTTATTTGTATTACTAAAGACCGCTTTTCAATTCGGCATATACAGTATTACCTGATGCAACACTTATTTGCAAGTAAATGTTTAGACTCCTATCCTCTACCATCCTCTAAGACAGTAGTAGTTCTAAATCCAAATGTGAAACTTTGAATTATATTGAAATAGAGTGATAGTTAGTGGATCCTTTATGCCACAAATTCACCACAATTACATAAAGATTAGTAGCCTGCCTTATCATATGTTGTACAAGCTGTGTACATTTGATAATAAATAATAAAAATGAAATGAAATTATAACATTTTTCAGTGAAGTATGGTCTTTAGGAGAGGACGCCAGGCATCAGGACAATCATGGGTCAAAATCAGAATGGACTGACTGATTGATTTTTCAAAATAGCCTGAGCATCATTCACATCATTAAAGACTTTTAATAGGGATCCACTGTCCATCCAATTACAGTCATATCTCTGGTTTCCTTAAACGTATCATTAGTTGGACATCATCAGATGAACTGTTATAACTTACCCATGGGAATAGGCATCACTTTCAATCAATGTTAGGTTAAGGTTTAGAAGTGAGATGAATACTATAATTAGGTTAGGCTGTGGAAATGGGCCCTGGTACAATACTATCTTCAGTGAATTGGATAAATGTGTTAACTCCACACGACTTCAGTCACTGCTCCCCCACCCACTGGGATGCAGAGCCTGAGGGACAGCTTTATGTCATTTCCTGCCACACACTCTAATCATATGTCAATCAAGAAGACGGCTGGTGAGGATTACATAACTGCCTTAGATAAGCCTCTTGTAGGCCACCAGCATAAAATACAGCATAAGTACAAGACTCATTAGACAATACATTTATCATTTGGTGAATAAATGTAGGTCAAAATGCAGTCGAAGAGTGTTTTTAATGAGTTTCCTTTTATGTATACAGAATATAATGCACTTGCGTGATTCAGTATTTAGAGGTGTATGAGCATCCTCTGAGTCAGCACTCACCGCCAGCTTCAAGGTTTAGTCTAACGCACTTGTTTCGACCCTCGTGGTTTATGGTTCATCTTTATTTGTGCCAAAGAGTGAGATTGGATTTGCAGTGAATACAACAAGTCACGACACAAAAAGAACCGAGCTGGCCTGGCTACATTAAACACCTCATAAATCACCGAACACAAGACTCCAGTGTGTCAGCTCAGGTCAGGAAAGCAAGTGTTGCATAAGGCAATGACCTGCACACATAATGCACTACAGAAACATTATCTTTAACATCAGAGCAAGAGGCGTCATCCAGTTCTACAGCAGTGCTGGATAGTCTGCCAGACTGCCTGTCCCTGTTTTACTATTTTGTTTAGGAAATGAAGGAAGTACTGCTTCTACTTTTCTTGACTGTGCGAATCAGGATCAGGAACCAGAGGATAGGGTGTAGAATACAAAGTGAAGGGAATAGCTATGATATTTGCTCTCCATCTACAGGCTTTTCCCCAGTAAGAAAACACTGGAGCATAGGTTTGAAAGGTATTTCTTCCTCTCTTGTTCATCATCAGATTTATCTTGTGATCTCCAGGTTGTGCTCCACTGCCTTAAAGGGCCACTACAAAGATTTTTATCCCAGAGTATTCGTCTTAGTAAAATAAGAAAAAGCTTGGGGGAACAGTTTAAACCCTGTCTAGTTTCATACCTCAACAGAACTGAGCAAAAGTTCTGCAAACCTGGCGAATTTTTATTTCGTTACGAATATTGTCGGACGCAGCTCCCACAATTCTGCTGTTCAAAAAAGGTGTGGGGGAGGAACTTTCAGATGCTGTTGCGTGGTCTGACACACTTTTCTGAAGCATGCTAAACCCCATAGCCTCCGTTTGGCTGCATCCTAAATTCTAAAGAAAACCATCTCCAACACTGTTCGAAAATACGACAAATACTTTCATCTCACACCTGGTGTACTGGATATATGCTTATCAGGTACATGAGGTTGAGGTTAAAACAGAAAAAAATGGTCATTTCAAAGAAATCAAGACTCAAGACTTTAATATATTCCACCTTAAATCTGCCCTAAATACAGGAGGTCTTCCTGCACTCAAGCACAGAATGGGCTCCTTGGGTCAGAATCACGGCCCCGACTTCAAATGTTGGAAAGTGAATTTATTACTTAAACCCATCTCCATAAAAAGTTATAGGTTTTATCAACTGGTGCGAGCACTATTATGGAATATAGCAGCCAAGGCAAACCACAACTTAGCTTCAGTCGCGGACTATTTATGAAAGCACTAAAGTGCAAAGCACCCACAGACAGCCTTTCAAAGCTATAAAAACTGTGCAGAGTCCAGGTGTGATTATTTGGAGTCAATGCTGCCCACCCCCAAAGAGACATCAGACACAACCTATCTGTGAAAAGGATCATACTTAAAGTTTGGAAAGCACTTTTACTACTGATTACTTCCCTTTTCCAAAAGATGGAGTGGCCTTGCATACAAATCTAGCTCGTAACTTTCACATGCATAACACTGACATAATAGCAGTTTAGCACAGCTGTAAGTGTCAAGGTGAGAAATATAGTTTAATGTCCGCTGCTACAAAATTCAAACTCTCTACAAGACCAAGATCAAAGAATCTAATTGAATTGCTTCAAAAGTCTAATCAAAGAGTTTCAATAAGATCACAGCAGCAGCTTCAGATGCTTCGAGGTTCAGTTCCTGGCTTGGCTCGACAGTGTGAGGTGATTAATTAAAGGTTTTTCTTTGTCCAAGGAAGAAGCTTACACCACTGTGTTGCTCATGGGGATCCGTAAAGAGGCCCGGTCGCAGGTCCTTCACCTCTCCAGGAACAAGCGCTACACCCTCACTCCTGAGCAGCTCAAATGGGACAAGTTTAAGCTAACATACAAGTATTCATTTGAAATTCTTCCTCTAGTCAACACAACAGAAAGAAAAGCTGTAGAAAAGGGAAAGGAAAAGGTAGACAAATCCTCCTGGGGAAGGTAGATAAGAAACAAAAAGTCAGCGGAAGATGTCCATTCAAGGTTGTATGATCACCAGAAGTTATCTTAATGCATTTGTCAGACAGGAAAATAAGAGTGAACAATAGGCTTTCACACCCACACTGCAACTGCTTGACTACAAAACATTTGGGTCGTGCTGCACTAACTGTTTGGAAAGGTTCCAGTAATTTTTTTAAATTCTCTCTAGAGTTGCAAAAAGATGATTCCATAAAGCTTAAGTCCTTTATAAGGTAATTAGACTGAACTAAAGAGGCTTGATCACTGAAGATTCAACTAATAGGACAGTTGCCAAAAAGTAGATAATGAGTAAAATTAGTTCCTGAAAATTACTAATTCCTGAATTAGTAAAGTTATATCTTCATCTCTTTCATATTGGTAGTAGATGATACCAATAAATCAATAGCTTATCTTTATTTAAAGTGTCCATTTTAGTGTGACCTGAGCCGACATGTATATAAGAGAATATCTAGTCTCAGTAATGGAGCTGTACTTGCTTTGCTTGTGGGAATTCTTACTGCTCTGTCTGAACAGTAGCCTTTGTGTTTTGGCAGATCCCTCTGCTGTAGAGGAATATGTCTAGAGACCTGTATTAAGTACACAATGCCGTTGTTTCCGAGCAGGTTGCTCTCCTTCCCAACAAACTTGATAAATGCCAGCGACACGCGTCGAGGCATTGCCAAGGCTTTTGGCATGTGGAGCGACGTCTCGCCGTTCAGCTTCAGAGAGGTGCCAGCTGACCAAGAAGCAGACATTAAGATCGGTGGGTACTCGGCATGTGGCTGTATCAGTCCCTCAACAGATGTTCGTTGGCTCTGAGCTCCAGACTTCTGCTTTGTCTTTAATGTTTTTCTCTCCGTGCTGTCGTCGCTGAAATGTCTTTGCCTCCAAAGTCATTAAATCACACTACCGCAACTATATTACCAAGCTTATATTCAACATGATTCATTATTCCAAATGAAAAAAAAATGCTTAACAACTTTCATACATGTCACACCATGGTGGAACAGTCTAAATTATGCTTTATCTGTCCCTTTGGGTGCAAACTCCAGGGTCCTGCATAAATTCTCAGTGACAGTGAGAGGAATAGTTGTCATTCTGCAGGGTGAAGGCTGAAGAAAAAGCTCTGTCTTTTGTAATTCATCATCCCCCTGCTGTAGTCGACACAGAGCAGAAATAATGGAGTGAGGGTTTCCCTCCTCGGCTCTGAGGTATGCATCTCTCTCTGTTTTGGCAGGCTTCTACCCCGTCAACCACACAGACTGTTTGCAGTCCCACTTGCACCATTGTTTCGACGGCATCACAGGAGAACTGGCTCATGCATTCTTCCCGCCAACAGGCGAGATCCACTTTGACAACGACGAATACTGGATTCTTGGAAACATGCGCTTCAGCTGGAAGAAAGGCATGTGTCTTTATTGTGTTTGTCGAAGCTGCTAATATTTAACCCACAAGGTGATGGAAGCAGCAGACAGCTCGTGGGGGGTCATGGCGACGCAAAGAGAAAATAATCAACAGCATCTTTGTTGCAGGGGTTTGGCTGACAGATCTTGTCCATGTGGCAACTCATGAAATTGGCCACGTCCTGGGACTCATGCACTCCATGAACCCGAAAGCTATAATGCACCTGAATGCAACTCTGACAGGCCGCAAGCTAATCACACAGGATGAGGTGTGGGGTTTACACCGTCTCTATGGTATGTTCACAGCCCTTATGTTTCTGTCAGAACACACATGAGCAACTTCTTCTTTTGGGTTTTGACAATTGTAGACACGTCTTATGAAACTGTCAATGATCCAAGACATATATCCAGAAGTAGTAAGTCAAAGGTGAATTTATTTGATCTTGAAAATATTACGCACTTCATCCAAAAGGTAGACCACTGAAAGCTCTTGAATGAATGGAAAAGGTCTTTAAGACTTTGACAGCAAATTCAGTTCTCATGCTGTGATCAGACTTCATGGTAGGCCTCACGGGCCCGATTCAACAGCGTAGGATGTCAGGAACAAGAACGAGCATTGAATGCTTTGCTTGTTTTATCCTGAGTAGTCTGTCACAGTGGAAGACAACTGACGCAGCATTTGGGAAGCCTCACGACCTTCTGACAGAAAGACCAGCAGTTTGGCGACTTCTACAACAGGGTCACTGACCTCAGCATTCAACAAAACCGAAGCATTAGATAAACAATGTTGGTGCGGTCATGTGGAACAGTGAAGTCAGTCCTTGACACCTCCTCCCTGATCACATGTGTGTCATATAAGCTATGAAAGACAGCAAGCTGTGATTGGTCAGAGTTCAGTCTGCCATGTCTCTCGACCAAGTCAGGGCAATCTGACACAGTGACCATCTCATAAGTTGATGAGTTGAAAAGTTATGTAGTCTGATCCCAGCATTAGAAGAATTAATCCAGAGACACTTGAAGGACCAGTGGGTACAAAACCTGTGATCCAGTTTTGGTCAGAACCAACCAGAATGTAGACCACAGTGTTGGTCTTTGACGACTGACACTGAAAGCCAACGTGGCATTAATGAATACTGTATAAACTACTCATGAGTCATGATTAGCGTGTATTATGGTGAGTCATTTTCATTGGATCCGAAAAGCAGATCAGGGATCCAAATTCTTTTGCTGCTGACTGAAAGCTGCTGTCTGATCCTCCTCCTCCCCCTCCTTCTCACTCCATCTCCTCTTCTCTTCCAGGATGTTTGGACCGGTTATTTATCTGTCCAGCCTGGGCTCGGAAAGGCTATTGCGACAGCAAGCGCAAGCTGATGCAGAAGCACTGCCCCTCCAGCTGTGATTTCTGTTACGGTAAGACACAGCAGCAGCAGCAGCAGCAGCAGAAAACAGCAGCAGTCCAGGGGAAAAAAAGAAAGTTTTCTCTCAATTGAGCAGCGCGAGGAGCTGCAGTGAACCGTTTGCCAATGGAGCAACGGGAGCCAACAGGTCCAGCCATGCAGAGCTGCGATGGGGGTTTTCAAGAATCTCATTTGAAGGGAACTTGCACTTGCTACTGGAGGAGTTTGTGTTTAGTTCTGGAGAAATGCAGCGCCCCCCAGAACACAAACAGAGCAGAGGAAGTACCCTTTGATGGCTGCGTCTGCACCAAGTATTGATAACACCTCAGCAATGTTAACAGCCTAAGCCTCTTTAGGCTTATCGTGGGGCGTACTAGTGCTAAGTCCTTCTGTTGCACAACAGGAAATGGCTCGTCTTAACCATCACAGCCCATAGATTGTTGTGGCTGTCTGAGATTTTTGTCAGCAACAAGGGACAGTGTGGAGAGAGGCAAGAGGATACGATTCCTGGCTCACAGTAATCTGTTCCTCATTGTTGATTAGGAGATGTTGTACGGCTGTGGAAAATTCCTGACTGAGTCCAAACCGCTGGAATTTCAGACTGTGGCTTGAGGGTTAGAGACACACAAGGTCAATTTGGATTTTTGTGGCATTAACGAGAGCGACTGTTTTTGAGCAGAATTTGAGTTGATCGCAAGGCAAACTGTTGTGTTTGTCAGAAACCAGATGGGAGAGATTATATTGATAAGACAGTCACGGCACCAGCAGGTCAGGGTTTGGGGAAAGCGGACTGAAGTGTCTGACGTGATCAGGTTTGCATCAGAAATTCTGACCTTTAATCGGTTTCAGCAAAGTGTTTTCTGAGGGAATCTCCAGATTGTGATATACGCTGAGATAAATGGTAAATTTATATCTCTCCTAGCTCCTTTATTCCAGTACATTGCTCTTAGATGATCATTGTATGGACAGGTCGTGATTTGCGTATCTTATTGTGGAGTATCTCCTTTCAATCTTCTTCAGAATTCCCTTTCCCCACTGTGGCTCCCACACCAACTCCCCCGAGGACCAAGCACAAGCTGGTCGTTGAAGGCAAGAAGCTCACTTTTCGTTGTGGGAAGAAAATAGCGTCAAAGAAAGGCAAAGTATAGTGAGTATCTGTCCGTGATCTCTTATTAGTCCACCTAACCGTGATTTCCCTCAGCACGTCTAACCTCTGACTCCCTGTTCAAGCTGGTACAAGGACGGGGAGCTGCTGGAGTTCTCTCAGCCCAACTACATCTCCTTGAAAGATGACCACATCACTATAGTGGCCAACGCCATCAACGAAGGCACATACACCTGCATCGTGAAGAAAAAAGAGAAAGTTCTCACTAACTACTCTTGGAGGGTACGTGTGCGCTTCTGAAGGCCGCGCCCTCTCCTCTGCACACTGAACAGGACACATTCACACACACGGTCATCAGGAGACCTCAATTCACCAGGGCACATTTTTTTTCTTAATGTCTTTCCTGTATCTTCCACACACAAATGTCTATCGTCGATTGTCATTGTGTAAATGCGTTTTCATATGTGCAAATAATAAATGTTCCATGACAAGTAGTATTTTTGTGAAAATACTACCTGACTGTGAAAAGCTGTTCATGACAGACGTTGCGGTTTGTATTTTATTTGGTGATGAAAAATCCTTGCAGCCCTCGTCAGCTGTTTGGGACGATGTCCACTCTGGATTCATAGAGCCTGGACTTCTTCAAAGCTCTTGCTGCTACTGCAGTAATGGGGTCCAAGGCCACCCAGGGCTTCTTGGGGTGTCCCCAGAAAAATGGAGACCAATTAGCTGGATCGTGCTAGACTTAAATTAAAAAGATATTAACACAGTTGGAGAATTCTCTATTGGATGGTGCAAACTCTTATAGGCCCCATGGAAAAAAACTTCATCCAAAAAAATATCCATGTCCCTAATGTGTTTCTTTTCAGGGGCCTGAAAAAAAAGTTACAGAAGCCCTTGCTTAGATGCATGCCATTTGAATAATTTACACACTGACCAAACTAAGCTAATAAAGCCAGAATAAGCAATGTTGTCTACAGCCTTTGGAACTATTTGGACCTTAAACCGCATATGGAACACCTCAGACGTCTAGCTTACTTTACTAGCCTCGCAGTGAAGCCAGCAGTCTGTCTCCAGAGACTGAGCAGTCAGTTCCACTAGCAGCTCTCCGTCCAAGCTTATTCAACACATCAGGTGTAATAATCTGCAAAAGGGCTCCGGTGGGGGCAGGGGATAGATAAAACTGATTAATGAACATTTCCATTCAGTGCTGGCTCTAGAAGTCCAACGACGAGGGGATTTTTCTGCGCGTGTTCCAGTGAAAGCAGCAAGTGTTCTTGCAGGCAACAAAACTGTACTGTTTATTTTTCTTCGGCTCAAAATCAAAGAATTTATTGGTTTAATACTGAAGTCGCAGAGCCATTTAAAAACAAAGGCAGAGCAAAGTCTGGGCCTCTTTCCCCCCTGAAAGAACAAAGTACTGAGACAAAGTGTGCAGTGCAAAGAATGACATCACTTTTGGACACCGACTACCAAGTTGGGTTCAAGGCTGGATTTTTTTTTAAGGCTCGACTTCCCTTCATTTCTCTCTCCCATGGCAGTGTGCGGTTGTGTTTGCATAGCTTGGACAGAGTTTATAAATAAGGGGAAAACGGCAGACAAAACAAAGTTTCAAACTTTATTTCTAGCAAAAACACTGTCCCCCTGTCATCTAGTGAGCTGACAGTCCCGAGTAAATTTCTAACATTATGGTGGATGGAAAACACAGCCAATGCTGCATCATTATACAGTAGCTCAGTCAGCCAGGAAATACCAACCATTTATAAAATCTGGTCTTCTCTCATGAAGTATAAAAGGGAAAATAAAACAAAAGTCAAACATGAGAGCTAAACTTCTAACAGATTTATGGTTGTGTCTCCTCTTTAAGAGCTAAAATGGACACATTTTAAATGGTGAAATGGCTTGAAAACAGAGAAGGAGCTGAAAAACTGGGGGGGGGGGGGGGAACACTCTGAAGATTCACTATGTTTGAGCTACCAGTCTTGCTGTGAGACAGTCCTGACTATTTGGTAACAGTTGTAATTGATCAGATATAAATCTGGTTTACAGTTCCAAAACAATAACAAGTCCCAGATCTCTTTTGCTTCCTCTTTCTCTGTTAAGACAGCCAGGTGTCCTTCAGTTTCAGGTTCAGAATTTAAGGCTGAATCCTGGACCCACTGCAGACGCTCCCTGGTTGCTGGTTGTCAGGTGAAACCCTGTGTCTTTGAGGTCATCATCACCCTGAAGAAATAACGGAAACATAATTAAGACATTCTGTTTCATCACACCTCTGATTTCATTCAGTTTCATTGTTTTTTTTTTATATATATTTATTATAGAACTGATCAATACTACACTGGTTACCTTTGGAAAACCTTTAAACCAAATGGATCCTAAGGAGACATTTTGATTGTATTCCACAAGTATGCATGAACATGTTTATTATTAATATTATTACTGTTGTTATTATTCCTTAGTTTCAGTGGAGAGTGTTAATGTCCCATGGTCTGTTTCACAAGCTTTTCCACCCTGACAAGAATAAAACTGAGATAAAGAATGAAAACCTTTGGCATGAAATGGTCTAATTTATTGGTGAGACAGAAAATATCAACTGCAACTTCCACTGCAATTAAAATATCACCATCAGCCTTTAAAAAACAACGTCTGGGTGGGTAGGACCACTGCTGAAAACATTAAGATCTAAAGGGTGCTCATCATGGAAAACACAAGGAGGAAACACGCAGACACAAAGCAGAAGCCTGTAGGTCTGTAATCTATTTAACACAGACAGCATTCAGAAAGCCTGGTAGCTGTATGTAATGGAGAAAGTGGAGCCTAATGTCCTTACCAGGTGACTGTAGCCCAGGCCTCCCTCGGGTGGACGGGGACTGGTGCCTCTCTTCACCCTCTGTTGCTCGCTCTTGGCCGGCCAGGTGGGGAACATGGACGGGTCAATGGGCAGCGGCGTCTCTCTGAAATACTCGTGCTTGAGCGCCTCGTCCGACACAATCCTCTTACTGGGGCAGTAAGTTAGGAATCTGGAAAACAGTCGGTGATGGAGTTCATATGGAGATGTTAATACACTTCAGAGATATTTCAACAAAGAAACACAGGAAACTCAGATTGTTGTGTGGACTTTATGTGGAAACCTTTGTGTTTAGGGCAGTGGTTTAAAATTGTTAAAACGTCACTTAGACTTTAGTTTGGTAAAGAGGTAAACTGGTGCCAGACCCCCGAGTAACTGCTTTCATCTCTCATTTTTTTTTCAGCAATTGAAACGGGTCTGGTGTTTTGCTCATTGTACGAGGGATTAACGATGGAGGCGTCATTTTTCTGTGCCAGAGCCAGTAAAACAGTAACAAGAAAAAGGCCAAAAAATGATGCAAGTAGGGATGAGATTAACACAGACATGCAGGTTGCTGTAGCAGCCAATATAAACTGCGTTTGTGTCGATGGAACAGATCAGTGAGTCACTGCTGATTGGTTAAGGCAAAATATCCTTCTCAAAAAATACAAAACAGCTAAAATAAATGGCTGAATAATGAAGTGAACATAAACAGGGAATTGAATCTGATCATCAGGCTATTAAGGAGGTACCTGAAAACTTAACTATGCCTAAAAAGCCAGTGGCTTTGTGCAAGGACTCCTAATTGTACATGACAGGATCAACATAGCATAATGGAGAGTTGCTCAATTGTGATAATTGCCTTTCTGACAGTGTGTGATTGGACTCTCCTGTGTGTGACCGAGGGCAGTGTGGTAAATCATTAACCAGCCTGAAAAGATTTTACTAAAAAAAAAAAACTGTCAGTTGTTTTTAGGTGGAGGGAACCTCTGAGGAGGATTACTGACTGATGCCAGCTTTAAGACAATCCTCCACTTGTGTGTAAATTATTGGTTTTGTTTTGGAATTCCGAGAATGTGCATTTCTTCATGCACCCATGAGCTTCCTCCTCTTCAGGACATAAGAGCCCTGCTGATTTTTATCTGAGCCATGCAGACCTGTTTATACCTGGATCACAAGGTGATGGAAACCAATTACTCTGTAGGATAGAAAAACAGTATTATTCTGCAACTTGAGGCCCATGACTGAAATCAAAATCTCGTATCTACCAAATCTTATTGTTGCACCTCCTTCAGTCTGTTGTAATAAACAAAGCAACTTTAGAAACAGTTGTGTGTTGAAGCCCCTGCTGAGGCTGGATACTAGACGCCTGTATCTTCAAACTCTCCCACACAGAGGGGTGTGATATTCCAAACAGCTCTGTGATGTGCACCTGCCAACCTACACCTCTAAACGTCTACTACACTGGTCTGTCTGTCTTTCAAACAGTGCTTCTACAGGTTGACCTCCTGCGGTCTAAATCTGTCCCTTAATAAACAGCTGGAAGGTTTCAGCAGCGCTGGCCAGGCGCCAAGCTCCCACTGAACTGTGATCCCTCCTGCAGCACAGTGGACATGTTGTTACCATCCTCTGCAGCTGTGAAGAAACCCAGTGGTATGGTTTTGTCGTTTACAGGTGTAGGCAAAAGGCTCTGTGGGTGGGTGAAGATCTGAGAGCAGAGCGCACAAGTGTGTTTCTGCTCTTCGCAGCCTCAAATCAATGCTAATCTTTGAAATGAGCAACAAAGAATTATAAACATTTTATTCTCTGTGTGAAAATTATTTTCCTTATTCAATGTGTGTATTCTTAAACATTTTCCTGTCGGCAGGAGCATCGCCATGGTGAGTGTGTGTGTGTGTGTGTGTGTGTGTGTGTGTGTGTGTGTGTGTGAAACGGAACAAGGGGACTGCTGCTGAGGCACGCTGATGAATTACCAGTCCGCTACTGTTGTCATGTTTTAAGCCAGCTTGCCAGAAATGCACTGACTGAATAAAAAGCTCTGGAAAGAGTAATAGAATCTGACAGAGTAGTACTGTGTTCATTCAAGTAAGCCAATTTCCACTGTAGGAGTCATGCTGATTGTTACTGATATTAGTGGTTGACATTTGCCTTTCGCTGATGTATGATATTGGTACATGTTCTATCAATAATGGTTAGGAAATACTGCCATCAAATATTTTTTTTAATATACTACATGTGTGGATTTTTTTTCATCTACAATGAAAGTGTTGAGTTTGTGTGTTTAAAACTGGTATAAACATGAATTTAAAAAAAACAGCTGGAGTATCATGATCAGACTCACTGTGGTGCAGTAAAGATGCAGTGCAGTGTGCGTTGTGTGTGGAATAAAATATCCTACTTGTTCATGAGGTCAAAGCCTTGGTCCGAGAGCAGCGCTCCAAAGCGCTTTCGCAGGTTGTTGTAGGGATACTCTGTGAAAGTCATCTTCTTCACAGCGGGCAGCTCGCTGTAGCCGGGCCAGATCTTCTCGCTGGGTGACCCCAGATCCTACAGGCAACACAGACGAGTCAGCAGACATACTGTTAGCGCAAGGACAGATGCATATGAGATATTCCCACTTCGGCAGAGTTGTTCATCAACCACAGACATGTGGCAACAGACCAGTCCTAAGTGCATTTCAATACTTTGATTCATCACTGGTAAGTACTGTGGGATGACTCGTGAGGCCTGAGTGACATCAGTTCACACACACACACATAGCTGTCATGCTTTATGCAGATTATCTACTAAAACTTATTCAGCCAACTATGGTGAGCTTCTCAGTCTCATAATAATAACTTCTCATTATAACTTTGTCATCTACCAACAGCTCCACCCTGCGGTGCACTGCAGAACTGCAGGAAGACATACTGACAGATGACACACTTGAGATTTACAGGCTGTAAACAGAAGAGCTTTAACGTTAATGGTGAGGATTTACTGCATTTACCTTGAAAATTTTGTTAATTTGGTCAATTTCAGATTTTCCAGGGAAGAGAGGTTTCTGGGTCAGGAGCTCGCCAAATATGCAGCCCACTGACCACATGTCCACAGCTGTGGAGTACTCCTGTGGAGAGAAGAACAAACACAGTGGCAGTCCGCAGAAACATAAAGTAGACAGTCCTTCTGGCATGTTTCTACATTTCAGTTTGTCTCCTGTGTGAAAGTGGATGTGTTCTGACGGGCTGCTGGACTTCTGCCGTCTGGCTGTGTAAATCACACACTGTAAAACTCTAATAGTGTTTCGAGGTATTCGGTATCTTTGAGCCAAATCCTTCACAGATGTTGTCCTTTCTTGGCAATATATCTTTGGGTAAAACAGTCAATCAAGAAAATGAAACCACCGCCGCGAAAGCACATCACCTCAATGTCTGCAGTCCAAGCTGTTGCGTAGGTATTTCATCTGCACCTGTGATTTGGAGAAGTAGTGTGAAATTGAATTCTCACCTTGGCTCCAAGCAGCAGTTCTGGTGAACGGTACCACAGGGTCACCACTACAGGGGTGTATGGCTTCAGGGGGGAACCGTACTCCCGGGCCAAACCAAAGTCGCCAATCTACGGTACAAGACAGATGAGTGAAAAATAACTTTAAGACCACTATATTTTCTTTTGGGGAAAAGAACAATACCTCAGCATTAATAAGGTTTCCTCTAAGGTGTATGTTTCATGAAGCCCTCACCTTTCACAGGAAATCAACTGGCTGTATATTCTGGTGTAGCACAGTACAGGACAGTCATACTGGATGTGAAAAATGAAACGATGGAGTGTGACTTGTATTTGCTATTGTCAGCTTGTAAAACATTCCCACTGACAAATGTTTGTAAAAACCTGGTTTATTTACATATGGACCCAGTCTGCCGGACATTTGACCAGAAATTCATGCTCTAATTGACTTTAAGTAATCATGTGTTGTTTGTGCAACTGTGCTGTACTGCTGCTAGCTTGGGGGAAAATTGTGCATCATCGAAAGACAGATTAAAGAAAATCTTAAATTATTTATTTAAGGGTCAAAGCAAAGAGAAATCTTGTGTTTGCCATTTGTGTGAGACGCTCAGCTTTGCTTTATGATCATGGCTCTATACTCTATGCTTTGAGTTTAACATGAATCGGACTGCTGGACTCCAATATGAACACAAGTTAAGAGACTACAAGAGCAAATAAGGGAAACAACAAAACTTTTCAAAACTAAGATCCCTGAAAGTGAATGAATATTTTCATAGTAGTATTTGAATTGCATTAACTTTTCGTAAGACAACTGAATGAAAAAAGGAAATTTAATCAGCAGTCCCACATTGTTCTGACCATTCGCTGTATTCTTAAAGGACCAGTGTGTAAGATTTAGCGACACCTAGTGCTGAGGTTGCAGATTGCAACCAGCTGAACACCCCTCCCCTTTCCAAGCACGCAGAAGAACCTACGGTGGCCTTCAGGTAACATAAAAACACAAAAGTCCCTCTCTAGAGGCAGTGTTTGTCCTGTCCATTCTGGGCTACTGTATAAACATGGCAGGCTTCGAGTAAGAGGACCCACTCACTGTGTAGATAAGGCTCATTCTAAGCTAATAAAAACACAACCCTTCTTAGTTTCAGGTGATTATACACTAATGAAAACAGAATTCTGAATTTTATAAAGCCATACAGTATTCCCACAAGGGTGGAAATTTCAAACCTGTCAATCAAACCTGGACATGTGGGTATATTATTATATGTAGACAGCCAACTACACTTTAACCAATGATATAGAAGTGAACTGAGAAAAAGAAGGAGTGACTGCTAAACCTAGTTCAATCTATATATAGATATTTAATTAGGAAATGGTGGAAATCAATTTTGCTGTGTTGCCCTCTAAGACATCAGGAAGAGTACCTGTTGCCCTGGTAGCAACTAATGAAGATCTAAATAAACAACAGGCCCTTTAGGTCCCTGATGAAAACTACAGTCCTAGCATACCTTGAGGATACCCTTGTGGCTCAGCAGCAGATTGGACGTCTTCAGATCACGGTGCAGGATCCAGTTATCGTGGAGATGTCGGACTCCTCGAAGCAGTTGAATCATCAGAGTCTTTACCTCACCTGAAAGAGAGGCGCCATGCTTTAACAGAGCTTTTGTGAGGTGGAGGAGAGATATTCGCTGCTACCATCTACCAGTGGCCATATTTGAACAAAGACAAAACATTTATCCCATTCATATTATTGTCACACACTGACAGAAATGGACCAAATCTCAATAATGTCTCACATCACCTGGCAGGAAGGGCTGCTTCATGGTTTCCATCAGACTTTTCAGGTCATGTTCTACATAGTTCATCACGATGTAGATCTTGTCCATATTGCTTCCAACGACTATTTCCTGATATATTGGGGGGAAAGGAAGGATTAGATTCACCTAGAACACCATTTACATCAGTAAATGAGTTAATATCTAAGTAAGCATTTTTCAAGTTCCCTCACCCTGACTGTGACGATGTTCGGGTGTTGAGCTTTCAGAATTGTATTGATTTCTCTTAAAGAGGTGATGGGGAAGCCCTCCTTCTCCTTCTCCATCTTCAGCCTCTTCAGGGCCACAATCTCATCTGCAAACATTAGATTGCATTTATTTTTCCATCAACCAATAACTCCAGAGAACCATAAAAACAAATGTACCTGCATGTTTATTTTCATACCAGTCTTTTTGTCCTTGGCTCTGTAGACCACACCATAGGTTCCCTCCTCTATTCGGTTCAGACACTGGAATTCCTCAACACTGCGACAGCCCTGAAAACCAAAACAGAAACAATGAAGATCTCAACACACAGCTAACTTGCATAATGATGATGTAATCATTATGATGATTACGTGTACATGCATAAATTGTACATGTCTGTAATTTACATTAATGTAGTTTTGTGCTGTGTTGGCACTGACCTGTAAAGCAGGCAGATACTTGGGCAGCTCCTTCTTCAGCTCCACAGGTGAAATTGGGGGTGAGTCAGGGATGTAGTTCTCTTCGGGAGTTGGGGAGCGCGAATGAGTCTGAGAGTGAGGAGTGGGGTCACCTTCTCCTGCTTCATCCTCCTCCTCTTCCTCATCCTCCATGTCCTCGCCGCTCTCCTCGGAGTCGTGGTCAAAACGGGACTCTGGCACTGTGGGGCAAAAGGTGCCGTTAGTTTGGGACCTGGTAAGTGCATTTGATGGGAGCTGCAATGATTTAGATGAGGACAGGTCACTGTTATTTATACTGTAACTGACTCAGTTTATAGGATACCAAATTTACTGACTTACAATTCAATTTAGAGTTGCAACTAACAACTATCATTATCAAAGAGTTTGCAGATAATTTTCTGTCCATAAAATATCAGAAAACACAGAAAATTGCATGTTGCAATTTCCTGGACTGCAAGTTCATGTATTAACCTGTTCTGTGTGACCTACATCATTGAAAACAAAGAAAAGCTGTAACTCTTTACACCTGAGAAGCTTGTGACTTCTATGATTAAACAATAATCTGATTTTTTTCTGAGTAATATTTACCTAATTGAGTAATCGACCATTTCAGCTCCAATTCAACACAATAAGATATTGGCCATTTGCAGCGTCATTACAACAATGATGATCTGAAAAATGTGCATTTTGTGTGTTGTGTGCACTGTGAACCTCAAACAACAACAATTCTCACAATTTAAAAGCACAGATAAATAACCTATTTTAATAAATAAATAACCTATTTTGGGAAGTGCCACTTCATAGGTTTTTACTGAACTATTGTGTGCTTTTCGTGGTCTCCATCAACAACTGCAGTCTGCAAAGTTGTTACCATGAAAAGTCAAGGGGTGACCTTCCCACCACCGATGAAGACCATGGAATACAACTGAAAGCTGCACAAAAACCCAGTAATGACCTTCACTTAAGATTCTTTTTGGTCAAAAGAATGAATGAACCTTCACACATTATCTTTAGTTATTGACTGGTGTAAATCCCTGTTTTACAAGACCCATCAACAGGCCTTTTCCACAGAAGACATTTGGACATCACTTAGTAGGAACATTACAGATATAAATAATAATAAAAATTAACAATGGCTTAATTCCATTTAGCTGCTTCAGGTTCAGGTTCCTGATGTGCACGCTGGCTCACTGTCACACTGTCACACTGTCATGACTTAATGGGATATTTTAGTGGAACGGAGCCTTTGTTAATGTTATTAGTTAAAACTGTGCTCTTCTATTAACCATGCAATTTTTCCACCTAAACTGATTTCCAGAGAATGGTTACATAAAAGCATTTAACAACACTAAACACATATCTGTTGTTCACCCACCTGCAGGTATGTGATTTCCATTTTCCCGCTCCTCTTCAAAGTCTTCCTCTGACTGCTCGTCCTCACTCACATCCTCTGAAAGGGAGGAAGTCGCTGTGTTAAACCTGTGATGCCGTAAAACAGCAACATTAGTTATATTACTGGAGCAGACTGAAACAGTTTTACCTGCACTCTGCTCAGACCTTCCTGAGCCTGAGACAGACTCCTCCTCCTCCTCTTCTTCTTCTTCTTCTTCACCCTCACTCTGGCTGCTGGACTCCTCTTCATCCTCGTCATCCTCCTCGTCTTCGTCAGAGCCTGACCCTGATGCTAGAAAAGAATGAAGAGATTAGAGCACGAAAATCTTTAAAATAATCTGAAGAGATGTAACAGCAACAGTGAATCTGGTGGTTGTGTCAGCACCAGTAAATTCCTGTGTTGCTTCTACCGTTTATCCATTTGAAGCACTACAGTACTTTGACAGCAAGTACTAGTATGTATTAGTTGTAGTATGCAAATTGGCGTTTGCATGTGCTGTCAGCTTGTTGTTGATAGCGTAGGTTGGATCATCCATTACCCATGGAGGATTCTGCTGTGCTGGTCTTCCTTTCGCTGTCACTGATGTCCTGAAGGTCTGCGAGCAGGTCTTTGCCTTCCGGCTTCTCCTCCTTCAATGCTGCAGGAAAAAAGTAACGTGAGTTCTGCTGTAAGGTGAGTGATCTGTTTGAGAGTCATTGTACCAGCAAACAGTGACAGAATACAGTAAAAGTTAATGAATATAATATATAATAAAAATTAAAATAAAATGCAGCTTTCTTTTTTTAGAGACTGTGATATAATTGTGAACTCACTTGCACCTTTCCGTGGTTCGCTGAGTTCAGATCTGTCTCGGGGAATGCGGACAGGACTGCGGCTGCGGTGACTCTGTTTTGGCTTCTCATCATACTCATCAGGTAGCATCCGGTGGTGAGACTGCACTGTGGGCAGGAAAGTCTCTTATTATTCACTGCTGTAGATTTCACCTCACAGTTCATCATGGAACAATTAAAGTGATTCTTGTATCTGTGTGTTAACTACAGAACTGTAGTCAGGATGTGTTTAGCTGAGCATGTGAACTGATGGCACAGGGAGACAGCGAGCTTGGCTCTGTCCAAAGTGAAAAAACACAGCTGTTGTCGAGCAGGTGTCTGGGTTCACTCACTGACCTTCTCGTCGAACCCCTCTTTCTTTGCGTCGCTCTTCGGCCCTCCTCTCACGATCCTTGAGCTCCCTTTGCTCTTTTTGCTGCTCGCGCAGCTTTCGGTCCCGTTCGCGCTGGCGCTCCAGCTGCTCCAGCCGGTCCCTGTGGTCCAAAAAAAACCCAGGAGATTCCACTCGAGGTCTGTTCAGACAACCAAAAGCCCAGTTTTGTCACTGTTTGCTATATCTTTCAGTTCATGTTGACAAAAATTGACTTACTCAAACATACAGGTGGTTTATGGCTGTGGGACTGCTCTGTTACCTCACAACTGTATTCAAAGATTAACATATTGCTGTAACACGCTAAACCCACAAGAACTTGTGGAACAGTGTAAACTTGTTGTTTGCCAATCCAACAAAACAGGAGCTGGCATTCAAAACTATATATCTAAACATTAGTTCTAATCCATTGTCTCAAGAGATTAAACACATCTGTGTGTAAACTCTGATGAGATCGTCTTTTTGTGTGCAGCCTCTCTAGGGTCAATGCTCACCTCTCTCTGCGTGAATGAGCTCTGGCCTGTTCCCTTCGTTTCTGCCTCTCCCAGTCTCGCCGGGCTTTGTCTTCTTCCCACTGGCGTTTCCTGCGATCGCTCTCTCGTTCTTTTTCTTTGTCTTTGGGCCGTGAATGTTTCCCTGCTGTAAGAAGCAAAAACCATGAGTGGAACCAGACCTGCAAAAATAGTTCCAAACATGATGTATTCAGCTGTAAAACACATGTTTGTGTTTATGTAATTAAACCGCACTCCCATACCTCCTTCATCTGAGTGACTGCGATGACGTCTTTTATCTTTTCTCTTCTCCTCCTTTCTGTGGTGAGATTTGTCTTTCCTCGCTATCTGCTGTGGAGGCTTGATTGCTAGTGATTCATCTTCCTCTCCTCTGCATGAATGTAAAGAAAATACAGTGAGACTCTAAAGAGCCAGCTGCAAGGAGTTGTATAATATGTTTAAACTACAACAAAACTTAACTTTAAAGTTAAAATATTATATGCATACTTGCTTACACCTAATGTATAGGAATATATAAAGAAATATGCTTTCTTTACTTAGTCAACATCAACATCAACTTATTTACTCATGTTTGTTTCCTACAAATTCCAAGTACCTGTCCTCTGTTGAATCTTCCCGTGTGTACGGGGAATTACGAATTGTTATTTCCATTCTTTGATCCCGTAGTTCTCCTTCCTCCGGAGTGTCTCGTTTGGATTCCCGATCATCCGCCTGTGGAACAAGGCCCTGTGTGAACTGTGCAACCCAAAAAGAGCAAAGTTTTAGGTTAAACCCAGAGAGAAAGCATTAACAAGTGCTCAGATTAAGATTAAGGAAGTTAATACAAATACCAGAACATTTGAAATGTAGCAACAGATATCTGCAGTCTTAATTTTTGAACAAATTTCTTGGTTAAAAAAAAAACCAACACAACACTAAAAACATACACAACCACCAAAACTGTGTTTGTGTATTATGTTAAAGCACAAAATAAATAAATAAAAGCAACATGCATATGTGTAGATACCGCAATAATTTGTAGATTCAACACAACACAGGCTGAATTTTTAATCAATATGCTATACTGTAATCGTTTATTTTCAAAACTTACCACAGTGAGTTATAATATAAAATGTCTACAACAAATCTATCAGATAAGATAATAGATGCAGGTGTGATAAGAGTCTTATATTAACTTTGAAATACTTTACATTTTTCTGGCGCTTTGGATCTGTTCTCTCTTCTAATTCTCGTCTGCGTTTTTTCTCAAGTAGGATTTCGTCAAGGGTTTTTACTTTCCAGGTCTCCTTTTCGTCCCCCATCAGCGTCCACTCTGCACCGCCTGTTCCACATCACAGAAACACACAACACACGTGTTCATCATATATAATTTAAACACATTCACGGGCGAGAATAACCAACCACTTGGTCTTACTTATTTAATTTGTTTTTCTTTCCACCTGCTTTACCCAGATTTCTTTTGCAAAAAATATCTTCATCAGTGAATTTACCTGATTCAATAAAATAAAAAAGTTTCTTATATTTATCATACATTTTATATAAATTGTAAAGATAAAGACCAATTGTAATTTTTATTATTAGAAGACTACAGATTGTCCTGTTGTCACTGTATATTTAAGAAAAAGTAAATACGAAAAAGTCTTTACAGAATTTCAATTCATAATGTGATATTTCGAGGCCTTGCTGTAAATCATTACTTATTTAATTTTTTTCCACAGGGCGACATAAGATCCTTAAATTTCACTCGCCGTTCAGCACACACCAACTGCAGCAGACAGCAATGATTTATGTAAAACGTCAACATTAATAACTATATTATACGCGTCTTCTTTCAAGTCCAGTTTCAACAATGCATAACACTTTCACCAACAACGCAGTACTCCCTATAGTCATGTCTACAACATTTTGTCCAGTAAATTAGAAACGGACTCAAGTTCACATATTTTGAGTAATTTGGCATAAGGCTGTCCTCAAAGTTTGGCTTCAGTTTACTGTCCGACGCAATCACAACGTTACAGTGTGTAGCTTAGCTGACAGGCCAGACAGGGAGAGATATAAATCCCGCTGGCGTTATACATGTTTCTTAATAAGCCAGTGGGTGAATTATAAAGTTTTAACATACACAAGCACATTAACTGAAATGGTAGCAAATCACTCTTTCACCCGCCGGAGGTTGTGAGTCAAGCGTGATGCTAACACATTAGCTAGCTAAAGCTACAACTGTTGCTAAACAACTCCTGCAGCTAACTACATGATTTTAAAAGAAAAAGTTAGTACGGCTAATAGAGGTATAAACTAAACAACCTGTAGCAGTGTCCGTAACTCTCTTTAAAAGCCTAGGTACGGTAAACGATAGGTTATTCACCAAGCAGTGGAAATGATTGAACAAACCTGAAATATGCGCAGCGGTATTATGGCACACCGGAAGTGTGAAAGCGTTGGTAGCGTTTGTAAAACTTCCGGTGTGAAACAATGACATCCTCCCTTTCAAAATAATATATAACAATAACGTTCAGTGATTAAAGAAAAGTCATGAGGGCAGTAATACTCATCTGTCAGATCTGTCAGTGCCTACCTGTCCATGAAGGGGCAGCAGTGTCCAACAATGATGTTAAGCCACCAACTCCTCTGAGCCTTCCAGGGTACGCGCGGTGCTGCACAGACCAGACAAGGACAGACCAGAGCCTTCTTTTAGGGCCCCATGAGTACCTCACAGGTCCCCTGTAGCCCTAAGACCTGGAGCAAGCTTTAATCTCTCTCACTAGCACTAGTGGGACCGATAACATGTAGACTGCAATAATAATATTTGATGCTTATCACAGAAATTATTGACTCCTGAATATTAAAATCAAATGAAACCAAAATATAAGTATATTTAACTCTTTGTTCTCAGTGTACAAATGTAATCTTTTTTAACATACTTAAACCACAAGGACTCTGACTATTTCCCTGCCTAAAAGGTCTAAATTTTACATTAGTATATTTACAGTAATAAAATAAGTGAGTAGCTGAGATTGCTGGATTTCCTTAATTCCAAAAACACAAGATGGCACTATTACTCCAGTTACAACATGTTTATCTTCTTCAGTACAGCCACAGAAAAATCTTTGAAATGACAAAATGATATTATATTTGACAAAATCAGTTTTTTATGTAGATGAGGGAGTCTCAGGAAATCTGCAACTGTAAGTGTTTTTTTGCTTTGCAGTCTATTATTTGCACAGGATGTGATGAAACCGGAGACTAACTGCAGCACTTAGGGTTTGAATTGCCCTTTATCACAGAGTAGGAGTCATATAAGGAGGAGAAAGACAACAGTTGGATTACAACCATGAATTTATGACAGACTGACTGACCTCAGTGAACACATGAACTATGACCAAGGTCGCACTCTAAGGAGGAATGGCTCTGCCAGTCTCAGTCGTGGCTTTAAAAGTGCTGGAAACCAGAGCTGTATCTGCAGGTCTCTGACTGTTTCAGACTCAGGTGAGTACAAATTAAGCTTATTTGAATGCGGAGATATAAACTGAATTCTGCTCTGAGTGACAATCATCAAAAATACCTAATCTGATTATTTCAGGCATGTGGTCTGAGTAAACAACATAAATCCTTGATTGACATGATTCATCTGCATCAAAACAAATTTTAAATGTCATATGTGTAAAACACACATTATCACACTTTGATTAAAGAGCATTCCCAAGCATTACAAGCAGTTTATTAAGTCTCGAATAATCAAACTGCAACTTTAATTATTGTCATTACAACATGTAACAATTTTAAAAAAGAAACTAAATTTTTGTCTTCTTAAATGGAAATCTGTCTTGTGGACATTTTGTTGCACATAAAAAAGACTCTTCATCTTCACAGCGCAGAGTTTATGTGTCCAGGCTGAGCAGTGGAGCAGTGAGTGAGCAGTGATT